>JBCEWE010000584.1:0-212500 GCA_039877035.1 Silurus lanzhouensis
TAGAAGAGTCTCAGCAACACCATGTACATTATATCAGTGTTATTGATATATTTATTATTAAACAATAAAGCAACGAGTGAGAATTAAAGGGAATAATTATATGTTGTTTTTTCTGGTTTATTTAAAAAAAGTCTATTTCTAATTAAATTGTCAACTGCGACTTTATGGGTCATGCAGTTTTTTCAATATTTAACCTCTGTCACAGAAATTTAGGGAAATGATGTGTCTCTTAAACATGATATACAAACAGTTAATATGAGCCTGACTCTGTTCACACTGCTGATTTTTACATTAATCTGTTTAAAGCAGTCATTTGATGTTTTCATGTTTTCCTTTTACTTCAGTGTGTTTTGTAGCTGTTTGTGTGTGTTTAAGACCCACAGAGTTCAAATCTCTTCAACTAAAGTGTTTTATTTATCTAAAAGACAAGGCTGATCAGATTTTCACTTATGAAGCGTCTGCTGTGTGGAGACCGTGTTCCCCTTCCACACACACTGTGTAGCGTATAACACTCACCACTCTGCTACTTTCTGCTCACGTTTCTCCTGCAAAGTCGTTTCTGATCAACAGGCTTATTATCTGTGAATTTTCTAGAAACCGATATGAAATTATACATTACATTCATGGATGTTACATTTCTGACACTTGCTTGAGATGTTCACACAATCACAATGCATCAAGTCTTTGGAAAAAAGTAGCATATGATCCTTTTAAACATCTGTTTCCAATCGCAAAGGAAACTCAGACTTTAGACGTCTGGAATGGAACATTTTGCTAAAAATAGTTTTCTAAGACAATCTGGCAGATAATCTCACTGATATTACCTCAGATATTTAATGTGAAATTAAAACTTTGCTTACTGCTCTCTTCCTTGATCTTCTCTTTTCTGTGTTACTGCTGTCTTCAAGTTCATTTCAGTTTTATCCAAATCATCAGACAAAGGAGATTTATTTCTTTGTAAGTTCTGAAAGACTCCTTTAATTTGGTCTCCCATTTCAAAAAGTAAACAGGAAAAAATTGGCAAGCAAATTACATTGTTCAACATAATGACTTAGTGAAGCATCAGGGGTTTTTCTCGCTGTTTTGTAATATTTTCCAGATGTCTTCATTAAGCATTACCGTAATTTCCGGACTATAGAGTGCACCCTCTATTTCACCCGCTACACTAATGTACTTTACACAGGCTTTAACAAAAGACACGTTACACACGGTGTAACGGGTGAAATATGTTGCGCTTCCTTTAGGAGCATAGCAGTATTTTGGGAATAGCCTGGCACAGCATACTTCCGGTATTACTGCGTGTGTGTAAGACACAATAATAAGGATTATGTCCTTAATATTTTCTGAAGCTGATTTCTAAGTTTCTTTGACTAACCAAGAAAAATAAAAAAGCACGAGTTTTGGAAAGCTGTCTGTGCTTATATGATTTCTGTTGTAACTGGAGTTAGTGAGCTCTCCCTTCACCCAGACTCAACGCGTTACAACGGCTTGTATCTAAACAGTAGCCGACCAAGAAAGTCATTGTTCACTGTCTTCCTCCCTTTCACAACTATTCCTCTCAGGAGTTTATCTTTTGGCATCATCGTGTGTTTAAAAAAAAGTTTTTTCTCTCGAAGCCGAGCAGCTCAGAACACAGGTGAGGTGCGTTTCTTTGTATCCGTTCGGAAATTTCATTGGTCTAATGTTATGGGGTTCAGTTTTTTGGCTTGAAGTTTGTGAAACCGGGAAAAACCCAGGAAAAATTAATAAATTAGCCGCTTTGTTGTTTAAGTTGCGGGATTCAAAACGTGGGAAAAAAGTAGCGGCTTATAGTCCGAAAAATACGGTACATTTTCACAATAGAATATTTGTACACATCTGTAATTATAAATACATATTAATTAAAGGTAATACAGCTGTCAGAAATGATCTGATCTGAATGAACATAAATGTGCCACCTAGAAATAAAGATTCTGTCATCATCTCCTCACCCTCATGTCATTACAAATTCTTTGCATTTCTTTGTTCTAAAAAACAGAAAAAAGATATTTAGAAAAAGAAAGAAAACAATAGAAGTTAACAGTTAATGGAGGTCAAGATGTGATAAAGACTTGACACTAGAAATAATGCATCCATATTGTTGTGGAAATAGAGACAATCATTTATTTACCATTTCCAAAAAAATCTGCATCATTGAATGGAATAAACCAGGTGTGGACATTAATGATTATTCAGGACAAGAGAATTAGTTTGAAGGGGAAATTAAAAGAGAATTGCCTCTACAGCCCTAAACCTTAACCTCACATTCCTAGGCTTTTACATACAGCTACTTCTGAGGGAGCTGCTGCAACATGGATCAGACATGCAGGGTATGTTTCTCCTGGGATCATGAGAACATTAGGATGTTGTCCATGTAGACAAACACAAAGCAGTTAAGCATATCCCCCAAGTACAAATGAATGTATTCATAACTTCCTGTAGGCCCCATCAGGAGATAGAAGCATCCACATGGAGATGAGGCAGGGTTTCAAATCAAATCAAATCAAATCAAATCAAATTTTATTCATCACATACACATACATACAGGGTACGACATGCAGGGAAATGCTTTATACGACGGTCCGGCATGAGGGGAATAGGATGGGGATAAAGAAAAGAAGCAGATGAATAAAGTATAAAAACTATATAAAATAAATATAAGAATATAAGATATAAGATATAAGCGTAGCTGGAGCAGTCGTGACGGCAGCCGACCTCACCGGCGCCATCTAACCGAATCTAACCGGGTTTCCATGCCCATGTCTGCTTTGACATGGCAGATGAACCTCTACCTAGTTCTCTTTACTGCTAAGTTGTTTACAGGATCTAACCTGGTATTTCACTCGTCTGTGCTCTCCTCCAATTTTATCAGTGCTGTTCACCTTTTCTTCTGTAGCTCAGAGTCAGTAAAATAAAACAAAGCAAAGTTGAGAAAAAACATGATTTCTGATAAAACATCAGATTTGTCTGCTCAATAAGGGGTACTTTCATATGGCAGCATGCGATTAAGCGATTATCTGTTGATTTTAAAAAGCTTGGCTCTGAATGGTCAAACTGAATGTTGCAGAAGTTTTAACTGCGGTTATTGCCATTGCACGCTGAAGTGACAAAAATAAAAAATACAAACAAAAAGAGATTCTGAGAACTCCATACTGTAACATCGACGCTTGAGGCAGGAGAAAAATGAAGAGGTAACAATGAATTTTCTTCAACTTTTTTTAAGGCTTTGTTTTTTATAGGCTTTGTTAAGATAAATATACGTTTTGCTGTGATTGAAGAATGTAGCCACCTATGAATCTGCAGTAAATACTATATATTACTGCTTCTTGACTGTGCATTATCCTGCCACATACTGTAGTTTCACCTTCACTGCCAATTTCTTTCTTTGCAGAATTCAGTCCGAGCAGGTTACAAAAACCTTGTTTGTAGCAATGATTCTGAGGTCCCAAGAATAAGTGAATCCAGGAGAAGAAAAACACTGGTAAATGGCTGAATATTCAGTGTTATATTGATGATTCCTGGAGGTCCCCTGGTGGTCTAGTGGCTAGGATGCAGCGCTCTCACCGCTGCAGCCTGGGTTCGATCCCCGGTCAGGGATCCAACCCCAGCCACTCTTAGTGCCAGTCCCAAGCCCCGATAAATGGGGAGGGTTTCGTTAGGGAGGGTTACGCATCCAGCGTTAAAAACATGTGCCAAATCAAACATGCGGATGATCCGCTGTGGCGCCCCTAATGGGAGAAGCCGAAAGAAAGTTTTATATTCATGATTACTGGAACATAGATGTGTTGTGTAACAACAGATTTTTAGTCTACTGAGAATTTGCATAAAGGTTCATTCTCATACATAAAGCCTGAAGTGTACTTTAATAAATTATTATAAACAGATGATCACAACATCTCGATATGTTTTAGGCTCCTGTTAACTACACTAACAATGAGGCAACATGAAAAATGACAGTGTCCATTATTCTCAGTGCTCGAGACACCCAAAAAATACAAAATAGAAGACCAAGTGCAGGTAACAGCTGACTGGCTAGAAATATAATGCTGTAACATCAGGAATCATCAATTTATATTTAAGATAAAAACAGTCATCCATCATTTGGAAAAGGAATTTTATAGTATGTTTCTTGTTTAGAGTGTAAATGATGTGATCAATAATGATGGAAAAGGCAGCGTCACAGATCAACTTGTCTGAGTCTCTTGGGAACACCATTAAGAACCAAAACAAATTCTCAGGTAAATACATAACTTCTTATTAACCAATTCACAATTCAAACTACATGTAATTTGTCAGACTTCTGTCAAAGCTTGAAAATCTTATATTTCCTCCGTATTGGCTGTTGATCACACCATGACATACCACTGATTTGCGACCAGCAGCTCAGATACCTCAACCCAGACAAGTTCCAAACTCAGATGTGTCACAGTTATTGTTATAAAGTACACATATTGAGGCTTTGTATGGGTTATGTGTAGCATCTATGATATGCATCTATGTAATAATTATATTGAAATAAACCCCTAGTTTAAAATAAAACATGATTAATGATAAAGATGTTCAGTTGGAACAACTGTTAGAAAGTGGTGGGAGATGGTGGTGGGGCACTTGCCCTGGCAAAGATCTCTTTCTGTAAGTGCTCTTTTAGTTACTGATCTGCTGATTTTTTTTGTTGTTGTTTTTTTCTACAGGTCAGAAGATGAAGAGCTTCTTTTCCACCAATCTCCAGAGGACAGAGTCTGCTTCTTCTTTGTCCTTCATTCTGAGTCACAACCTCAAAGGAGCAGTTCTTGAAGACCTTCTTAAAATTGTTTAATGAACATTTACATTTCTGGCATTCAGCAGATGTCCGTATCCAGAGCGATGTACAAAAGTCGCTATCAGTAAAAAAAAAATCTACACTCATTCATCGCATTACAACCTTATATATAATCAGCCTACACATTTTTGAGAGGTTTTTTTTATTCAAGAGAGTGCAAACCTGCAAAAGTGCTAGTTTAAGTGTTTAAGGAAGATAAGGATCCTCTCCCATTACTTCAAGATATCCGTTGACAGTTTCATTTGTGGTTATAAAAACTAGGAGATACTATGCAACTCATAAAATAGCTCAACATTTGCGATCATTACAGATCCAACACCAGCTTCTCTGTGCCAGAGCCTTTAACATCAAGGAGGTCCAGTGTCCAAACTCCATATGAATGGGATCCAATGGTGCTGGTACGTCTCTAGATGGTACGGGATGTTTGCAGGGTCAGCATCTATTTCTTTAAAGTGTTCTGTATTGTTGAAAGATTTATGATCAAACTCTTGATGTCACCCAAATGAGGATGGGTTCCCCTTTTGAGTCTGGTTCCTCTCAAGGTTTCTTCCTCAGTACATCTAAAGGAGTTTTCCTTGCCACACGGGATAAATGCACACCATTCACCTTGACTGTTGATTTCTGTAAAGCTGCTTTGAGACAATGTCTGTTGTTAAAAGCACTATAGAAATGAACTTGACTTGACTGACTTTAAAGGTCCACATTTTCATAAGATTGGATGTGACTGGGGCTGGAGCAACCTCAGGATGCCTCGGGATGGTAGAGAACGAGAAGCAGTGGAGAGGAATTAGCGTAGCTGCTGTTCATGATATTGCACAGCACAAGTTGATAATGTGCATTTTATTAAATGTACTGGAGCACAGGGTTATGATGTGATGTGTGTTATGTGTAGGCTTTGCTAAAAAGATATGTTTTTTATCTCTTTTAATAGACAATGCAAAGCCTGGGGAGAGATAGCTGGCCAGCGTTCTTCAACCCGGGGCATCGACCCATAGCCATGTTTCTTCAGTCGCATTAAGTTGGAGTAAAGCACTGCCTTGGTAATAAAAATCTGGGACAAATGCGGTTTTGCAGACACATGGAAATTCCACTTATCCATGCATCAGCTTTGACCAATTTAGTGCCAAATCATAACCGAATTCAAAATAATGAAAAAATACGTGCTGACCATGTAATTTGGTTTAAAGAGAAGAAACCCAACATTACAACTCTGTTAAATTCATTTATTAATGAGCTTTAGGAGCTGCAGCAAAATGGAATATAAAGGACACACACAGAACCAAAAACATTAATCTACATTGCAGTCCCTGGTGTCTCATTTATAAACGTGGTGTACACAAAAAACTGTGCTGGAACATGCAAATACCACTTCCTACACCAAGGCTGTAATTTAATAAAAACATACTTGACAGTAAGTAAACAGTAGGTAAACTGTAAGTAAACTGAGCGCTGCATAAACATCCTGGAGACACAGAAGGTGAGAATGGGGAAATGGCGACACCAATGGTGAGATGGTGAACTAAAGTCGGATTGTATAGAAAGTAAATGTGAGAAAATGATCATAAGTATTGATGCCTTTTACACTTTTAATTTTACACCGTATCATAACATAATATCCACTTTATCACGAATATTAAATTAACTTGTATTTGGACTTATTTTGGACTCAAATCCTAAATCAAAATATTTTATTAACGTCTCACTATCACATTGTCCACTATGGGAGTGCAGTAGGAGCAGATGCACGACTGCATGGAATACCAACACAGTCTTTTACGTGTCTCTCAGAATGAGAAGTAAGTACAATTTAAGGCTCTTCTCTGTTCTGCCACCGAGGTGGTGGAATGAACTTCCCTAGATGTCCGTACAGCAGAGTCCCTGACTATCTTCAAGCGATGACTGAAGACCTTCATCTTCCTGAAACACTTAAATTAGCACTTTCCAAGTTTGTAGAATTCATGAGTTATATTTATATTAGTTTGTAAACTTGCGTACCAGTGTAGATTAATTCATTACTAGAGATTTAAAGCACTTTTGTACGTCGCTCTGGATAAAGGCGTCTGCTAAATGCTGCAAATGTAAATGTAAATGTTTATTTTGGGGTTATTTAATGTTCTATCTCAAGGCTCGGTGGTTGGTTCTCTAATGATTTGAAATTGTTATTTTTTTAGTCATATTCATGCTGTGTGTGATTATTTTGTGTTTTCTTTGTTGTGAGTTTGTCTCTCAAACTATTTGACCTCGTTCCTTTGTGGTCTCAGTCCCCATGATGTCTCCCTCCTTTTCCTGCACAAACACACACACACACACACACACACACACACACACACACACACACACACACACACACACACACACACACACAGTCCACCGCAGTTATGGCAGTGATTCTGCTGTACAGTGATGTTTGCTCAGGGGACTTAGGACTTGGGTGTAGTTCAGAATCAGTGGCTTCTCCACAAATAAAAAGATTTTGCACACTGTACAAATGAGTTTGTTTGTTGAGAAATTTTAAGAATTTCTGCTGTTATGAATTTGCTGATATGCCCTAGAGGTGTGGGAAGACAATGTCTTTTTCTCATGTATGGTTGTATTTTGCTGTCTGAGGTTCTTGTCTGGTTGAGAAAATGATCTAAATGACTTGATTCATGAGTGTATAAATCATAAGACCCACCTGATTCATCACCATCCATGTCTATGTGTGTCTTCAGGATCAAGTCTTCATCCGAGCCACTGTCACATCCTTCATAATCACTGTCTTCTCCTTGGAAGAGTTTTAGTGTAGTTTAAACATTAAATTGTTTCCTGTACTTGTTGATGTTCTCACTACAAAAAAGTTAAATCACCTCAAAATAAGTTCAATTTATAATATTGGAATCTCATTTGTTTTTTAATTACAAATATACGAGTTTCCTAATAAATGTATTAACAACTTCTTTATTTTACATTCTTTTTATTATATTTATAATATACAGAAAAGTGTAACACCTCAGAATCTACATTCTTTTTTTTTTTATTTGTTTGTGATATCAGCACATGATCTGTGTTCATCACTGCTGCTGTGACTCTAAAATCCACCAAAAGGGGGCAGTAAAGTCATGGTGCAGTTACTGAGGTGATGAAGCGTAGTGAAATGTGGGATTTAAATGAGTGATTTGTGTTTTTTCCACTTATATTTCATGTGTTTAATAATCTGCCTTTGTTTGTGTTTGTATCAGGAAATCTGTAAAAACTCCACACGAGTCTTCCAGGCATCATGATCCTCCTTTCTATTTCCATCTTCTGGCTCTCTGTCTGTGTGGTGAGTGACCTGGTTCAAGTCCAACAACACACAAGTGTCCTAACATTCATTACAATATGCTACAATTTCCAAATCATGTAGATTGTAATGTTTCCCCCCACAGACTCCATCAGTGCAGATCCTCCCATTACTGTAGAAGCTCATGTGGGTTCCACAGCTCTCCTGCCATGTCACCTGAGTAAAGACTTCACACAAACACCACACATTCAGTGGCGTGCTGATAATAAGATTGTGTTTGAGAGAAACATTAATAGTATAGATGACGGTAAAGGATATAAAGGACGTCTGGATGTTCCTGAGGACGAGCTGCGTAAAGGAAACTGTTCTCTGGTGTTGAAGGACGTCAGAATCACTGATCACGCTTTCTACACATCCTTTGTGCTGGAACATGTGAAGGCTACAAACACTTACAAAACAACAAAAATCAACAGAGTTCACCTCAATGGTGAGTAAATTATTTAACATAAAATGTAGATATAAAAGTCAAAGTGTTTCAGATAAAAGAGAGAAATATGGAAATTTTATTTGCTCACATCTGATCAAATTATTTAGAATGATCAAATAAAATAAAAAAAGATATAAATATAGACGTGAATAAAAGGTGCACTATTGTATTTTCTAGAAAGCTGATCAGAAAAGGTCAGAGGTCATCTGGTTGTGATTGGAGATGTGCATCAGGACTAATATCCTGCAGGATGGAACAGTTTAAACAAGCAGTCAGATATGAAGCTGACAGGACGAGGACACAAAGACAGTTAGAGCAGCATCCAGATGTTTATCAGGTGGTTAGGAAGATGCTGTAGTTCCTCCTCTTGATGTTTTCACAGAGCACAGTTTACACTCTGCTTTGATTTGATCAATAATTGTGAAATCCATCCAGATCACTACAATATTATCAGGATTATGGACAGGAACTCTGTTTCCCACAAGCCACTGCAGCAGGTCTCATGTTTGTTTTTACACCTGATTCACGTTTCATTATCATTAGCACTTGTGGATGAAGATCTCACCGTTCACTGCACACTTTGTCTTCTGTTTGTTGTCTCATGCTGTCGGTTCCTGCTTGTGCTCAGGATTCGTTTTTCTACTTTACTTTCTGATTGTTCTGGATTTTGTTCCTTGGGGTTTGTTTTAACTTTCTGTAAGAAATGATCTGCACTTGTAGCTGCTCCTGCCGTGTTCCATGACAAATCTACACGAGGTTTTACTCTACAGAGTGTTACATGATATCAGATGCTGGTATTTTTACTGCTAGAACTGAGTGAACACCAGGAACAGTATCAGTGTGGGGTTTTGTTGAACAGATTGATCATTTATTGATTCTAACTGTCAGGGATCCACCAGCCACACCCTCACTTGAACCACACATTCCTTCTGTAAATGACCGTATATGGTAGTGTCACTTTAAATTTTCCTTGAAGATGTTACATGTTTCAGCATGCTTCTTGAGCATGTTAGGTTATGCAGTAGGGGGAGTAACGCAAGGTAATTAGATCAGCAGAGAGAAGAGCGAAGATGCATGTTACTCCACATCCATGTATATACTGTATATATATGTGTGTTTTCCAGTGAGCAGAGACTAAATTCTGCTTAATTTCATTTTAGTTCCCTTTGGTAAAGCGGAGCGAGGTATGTGATGTCGTGTTAAAGTTTATTATAAATGTACATGTTAATCATTAAGCTCTTTTTGTTTATTAATCATTTCATATTGTCTTCATCCACTTTATCATTGATTTTTTATATGTTTCTCTGTAAAAGTGAACTTTATTTATAGTGTTCTTTTTGTATATTTATCGTATTTATTTGTTATGTTGTTTCTTTGTGTAGTTTCACGGTGCTACGCAAACTAAAGTTTAATGGCGTTCTTCACGAGCGAAATAAAGAAAGAAGCACCCGTCGGAAACTCTCTGTGTCTCTTTTATGGATACCATTGGGCAGCTACAGTGAAACTCGACGCTTAATTGAACCACGCATCTGTTACATCGCTGCTGTCGTCGCCACACGAGATCGCAACGCTAAAGCACGGCCATTCCTCTAGTCAAGCGGCTGGGGGTCGTGACGTCATCGGAGAGGCGTAAAGAGCAAAGGACGGCAGGTGGCGGTTTTGTCGTTTCTACCTCGCAGATGCAGAGTGAGAATTTGAGTTATAAGAGAGTTTTATAAGATCATATTGCATTCAGTCACCTGAACTGTATAAGTTAAAAGAAATAATTTATGCTATGCAACACATCTATTGCATAGTTTAAATTCTGAAATACATTATTTTGAGTAAAAAATCTTTCATTGTTTAAAGAAATTAAAATGTATTAAGCATTCAAAGAGTTACATTTTGTGTTAATGTTAACTATTGTAAAAACTGACATTTTCTGGTGATTTCTATTACAAGCTAATCGTTGAATATTGTACACATACACTGCTGTTTGTATTTGCATTTATCCTGCTTGCTAATATCTCTTGGGTGCATACATACTAGGGGTCTGATGAGAGTGGTATCACTTATTATTTAAGTTTCTCCCTGATAATGGAAGCTGCGAATGTAGAAGAGGCCGTGGAAGATACTGTTGTACGAATTGTCGAACAAACAAATGAGAGGTCACTCCCAGCAGTAGAAATAAGCAACCCACCCTCACAGCAGATCAGATCAAGTTCACGTGAAAGAAGCTTGACAGAGAAAGGTCTAGAGATGCGTGAACAGGAAGTCAAGAAGCAAGAAAAAGCCTTCTATAAGGCTTATAACTTCTGGAAGGAGACCGCAAAAGAGAATAGATCTAGACTGAAAACATTCTGTTCACGTGAGAATCTTGAAATAATACAGCAAGACATTCAAAGCAGACAACATTCAGTCTATCAGCACTATGAATCAATACTGCGTAACCATGCTACCTCTCCAGACATTGTCAATCGTATGGACGCTTGTGCCGCACTGACTGTTGAGATCAGTGATCTTGTGAGTAAACGACTGGAGACAATAGATGAAGATTACAATGAAGTGCTTGTCAAGGAAAGAGTAAGACAGGTGCTAAACAAAGATGAGTATGGCTCCATCTTTGGACTTACAGTAACAAACACAGTCACTTCAGAGTCATCACATGCATCCTGTAATCAATCAAAGACTTCTTCCGCGATCTCAAGTAAACGAGCTGATGCAGAGGCAGAACTTGCAGCAAAACGAGAACAAGCTAAAGCTATGCAAGAAATCCATGATCAACAATTGAAGCTTGATAAGATGGAGAGTGATTGGAAGCTTTGTGAAACTAAAATGCATGCAGGAATAAAGCAAAGGGAGATCCAAATGCAGCTAAAGCTAGAAGAGGAAAGAAAACAGTTACATCAGTTGCAAGTAGACAAAGATGTGAAAGTAGCAGCAGCTCGTGTCAAGGTGTATAACGATCTTGAAGGCATCATTCAATGCAATAATGAAGAACTAGACTCTAGCACTCACATTGGCTGTCAAAGAACAGAACCCACATTTCAACTAAACCCAGAAGCTGAATTGTTCTTACCCCAGCAAGCATACTGTGAAGAGCATAAAGCCCAGCCATCTCAGGATAATGTTGCTCTTGCTCAAGCGATAGCAGATTCATTAAGCACACATCGACTGCCTGTTCCTGAACCCACCATTTTTGCTGGCGATCCCTTGAAATTCATAGATTGGAAAATGTCCTTCATGGCCCTTATTGATCGAAAGTCCCTCCCACCTTGTGAGAAGATGTTCTATCTTAAGAAGTACCTTGTTGGAGAAGCTCGCAAAGCGGTGGAGGGATACTTTTACAGAAATTCTGAGGATGCATACCAAGGTGCCTGGAAAGTCTTGCAAGACAGATATGGGAATCCATTCATACTGCAAAGGGCTTTTCGAGACAAGTTGATGAGATGGCCCAAAATTGCGGGAAATGACCCTCTCGCTCTCCGAGACTTCACAGACTTCCTTCAAGGATGTGTTAAGGCAATTCCTCACGTTAAAGGACTAGCTATTCTAAATGACTGTAAAGAAAACCACAAGCTACTAAAGAAACTTCCCGAATGGATTATACGCAAGTGGAATCGAATTGTGGTGGAAGAGCTTGATGCGTCAGGCGACTATCCAAGTTTTAAGCGCTTTACAGAGTTCATGCAAAAGGAAACCAGAATAGTATGCAACCCCATCACTTCCCCAGTCTTTATTAACCTGAAAAATTTAGATGAACGGTTTCCCAAGCGAACTAAGGCTCTCACTACAAAGGCTGATGTGAAAGATTTCAGCTCTAAAAGGCTTGAAATATCCAGCTTTAAGCCAAAAGTGACTTGCTTCATCTGTAAAGATGAAAAACACAACATTGCTCAATGTCCTACATTTGCAGAAAGAACCATTGAAGACAAGAAGGGTTTCGTTCGAGAAAATCACCTCTGTTTCGGGTGTCTCAGGAATGGGCATATTGTTAAAGATTGCAAAAGACGACATAAATGTGGAATATGTGGCCGAAATCACCCTACTTGTTTGCATGAAGAAAGAGATAAAGTGCCTTTGAAAGCATCAAGGAAAACCTCCACAGAAGTTCAAGCAAGTCAAGAAGTTCACAAAGTCATGGCCCATGTACTCACACAAAGTTCTTGTGCTACTTCCAGTATCGTGCCAGTCCTCATTTCTACAGTGGAAGAGCCACAAAGAGAAGTCCTTACTTATGCTCTACTGGACACACAGAGTGACTCATCATTCATCTTGTAAGATCTTCTTGATGACTTAAATGCCATCACTCAACCAGTGCAACTTAGACTCAGCACTATGACAGCTGTCCATGACACCATCACTGCAAGTAAAAGGGTTAGTGGACTGCAGATTCGAGGGCTTCAAGCAGCAAACTCTATTCAACTACACCAAGCATATACTAGAGACTTCATTCCTGTTGACAAGTCCTATATCCCAACCAAAAAGACAGCACTTCAATGGCCTCACCTCAGACATCTGGCCAATCGATTGCCACCACTTCAGAACTGTGAAGTTGGACTGTTAATTGGATATGACTGCTCATCAGCTCTAGCCCCACTCGAAGTCATAACAGGTGGTGAAAATGAACCATTTGCACAAAGAACTGAACTTGGCTGGAGTATTATAGGTCTTTCCAATCCACACCTAGATAGACAGGGAAATCAGAGGTTCGTTCATAGAGTTGCGGTGAAAGAAATACCAGTCCTATTACCCAACAATGTTTTGAAAATCCTAGAGTCTGATTTCAACGAGAAAGGCTATGAGGATAAAACTGTGTCCCAAGAGGATGTTCGTTTCATACAGCATCTTAGTGCCAATATCAAACAGAAGGATAATGGACATTATGAACTTCCTCTCCCTTTCAAGTGTAATGGCCGACCCTCACTGCCAAATAACAAGCGGCTAGCAGAGGCCCGCTTGCAGCATTTGAAGAAAAGGCTCAAGTCTAACAAGCAATATTCTGATCATTACAAGGCCTTTATGGAGGAGATCATTAACAAAGGTGATGCTGAACTAGCCCCAGAGATACCTGAAGGAGAGACTGTATGGTACATTCCACACCATGGGGTGTACCACCCTCAGAAACCAGATAAGCTGAGGGTTGTGTTCGATTGTTCAGCTAAGTTTCGCGGTATATCTCTAAATGATACTCTTCTGACTGGACCTGACCTAATTAACTCTTTAGTGGGAGTACTTTGCCGCTTCAGAAAGGAACGAGTTGCAGTCACTTGTGACATCGAAAGAATGTTTCATCAGTTCCTTGTCCCTCCAGACGAACGCAATTTTCTAAGGTTTCTATGGTGGGAGGGAGGAGACTTAGAGAAAGAGCCTCAAGACTATCGCATGGCAGTCCATCTCTTTGGCGCTACATCATCTCCTGGGTGCGCAAATTTCTGTTTAAAGTACATGGCACAGCAGCACAAAGCCAATCATCCATCAGCCTCAGTGTTTGTTGAAAAGAACTTCTATGTAGACGATGGTTTGACCAGTGTTCGTTCTGTCGATGAAGCCAAAGAACTGATCGTTGATGCTCAAGCGCTGTGTAAACGCTTACACAGCGTAAGCGGAGGCTTACGGCTTCATAAATTCAACTCAAATGAGGAAGATGTTCTCTGCTGCATAGACCCATCAGAAAGGGATATCACATCTAAGCCCCTTGACTTAAACCTTGAAGCAACGCCAACAGGACGTGTACTTGGAATTCAGTGGTCAACAAAAGATGACACTTTCAGCTTCAACATCAACTTTAAAGATCAGCCATCAACTCGCCGTGGTATCTTATCTGTCATTGCTTCCCTGTATGATCCACTAGGGTTTGTTTCACCATTTATTCTGCGGGGCAAGTGTATCCTGCAAGAACTGTGTAGAAGAGGCATAGGATGGGATGATCAGCTTCCAGATGAATTATGTTCACGGTGGGAGGATTGGAAAAATGGTCTTCAAAAGCTTAAGGAAATCGCCATACCAAGATGTTATCACCCAAATGCTTTCAATAAAATCATCAGAACAGAACTGCACCATTTCTCCGATGCAAGTAATGTCGGATATGGAGTTTGCTCTTATCTCCGTTTCAAAAATGACAAGAGGGAAGTGCATTGCAGTTTGGTGATGGCAAAGTCCAGAGTTACACCTACAAAAATCACAAGTATACCGAGATTGGAACTTGCAGCGGCTGTCGTGTCTGCGAGGGTGAGTGTCATGCTGAAAACAGAGCTTGACATGAAGATCGACCAAGAGTTCTTCTGGACAGATTCACAGGTTGTTCTAGCATACATTAACAATGAAGCACGAAGGTTTCATGTATTCGTTGCTAACCGTGTGCAGCTCATAAGAGACATTACGGATCTGAGTCACTGGCATTATGTTAATACAACAGAAAATCCAGCTGATCACGCCTCTAGGGGGCTTCACGCCTCTGACATCTCTTCATCAAATTGGTTATCAGGACCCAAATTTCTGTGGGAACAAGAAGTAAGTCCAACACCGTACACATCTGTCAACCTGCTTGTTGGTGACCCTGAAGTTAAATCAGTTCAAACATTTGTGACCACAATCAGCAACAGTACAGACATTCTTAGTCGTTTCAGCCGATTTTCTTCTTGGTCAATGCTTCTAAAGGTTGTTGCAAGGATAAAAAGACTGGGATCCAAACAGAAATTCCGCAGTGATCATGTGACTGTCGAGGAGCGTCAGAAGGCTGCTGAAGTAGTGATTAAGCTTGTGCAGCAGGAAGCATTTTCCAAAGAAACAAGAATGATTGAGAAGGGAAATTTTCTTCCAAGTACTGGTGCATTATACCATCTAGATCCTATTTTCGACAAAGGTCTTCTTCGTGTAGGAGGAAGACTGAAAAGGTCATCACTCAGTCCAGAACTAAAACATCCAGTGATTCTCCCAAAGGAGAGTTACATTACCAATCTAATTCTGTCACATTACCACAACAAAGTTTGTCATCAGGGTCGAAACCAAACTCAAACGGAGCTCAGAATGAATGGATTCTGGATCATTGGAGGCAGCAAGTCAGTTGCCAAGCTGATACACAAGTGTGTGCAATGCCAAAAACTTAGACGACCAACAGAAGAACAGCGAATGGCAGAACTTCCCAAAGAACGTGTTGAAGTATCTGCTCCCTTCACATTCTGTGGCATGGATTGTTTTGGGCCATTTGTCATAAAAAGAGCTCGCAAGGAATACAAGAGATATGGCCTAATATTCATTTGTCTATCATCTCGTGCAGTTCATATTGAGATGATTGAAGATTTGTCCACAGATGCCTTTATTAATGCCTTGAGGTGTTTTATCAGTCTTAGAGGAGCAAACTTCAGTGTGACCATGGTACCAACTTTGTGGGAGCTAGAAATGAGCTCAAGGAATCAATGAAACAAGTTGACCCCAAAGCTCTGGAAGTGTTTCTCTCTGAGAAACAATGCGAGTTTGTATTTAATGCTCCCTCTGCATCTCACGCTGGAGGCATCTGGGAGCGTCAGATTCGAACTGTGCGAAATGTACTCAATGCCACACTAGCTCAGTGCCCAGGTAGGCTTGACGATGCTTGAATTAGGATCATTAATACCATCCACCGTTAGTGGACGACTATTTACTATGGCCGTCCACTAACGGTGGATGGTATTAATGATCCTAATTCACTTGAACCTCTGACCCCAAACCATTTAATATTGATGAAGTCTGATGTTGCACTTCCACCTCCAGGAAAATTTGTCACGGAAGACATGTATGCTACAAAACGATGGCGTAGAGTCCAATACTTGGTCGAGCAGTTTTGGAGTCGCTGGAAGAAGGAGTATCTTCTTAACATTTCAACGCGCCAAAAGTGGCATACTCCTCGCCGAAACCTCAGAGTAAATGATGTTGTAATCATCAAAGAAGATATGCTCCCAAGAAGTCAGTGGCAGTTAGGCAGAGTGGTTGAAACTGTCAAAGAGAGTGATGGATTTGTTAGACGAGTGAAGGTACAAGTAGGAGGAAGAAAACGTGATCAGTCCTCCAAGCCCACAATCATTGAAAGGCCCATCCAGAAATTGGTGGTGCTTCTTGAAGAAGAGTGACTGTTAATGGCTTGGGTGATACCCTCACATCAGACCAAATAGTTGTTTCTAAAATGCTTTTTAGTCATTACATACATTCATGAAACTGAAAGGAGGTCATGTAGAGGTTCAGAATCATGTTCTGATTCATTTTCAGTTTGTTCTGTTTATTCATCATTCCATGATTGGTGGGAGTGTAAATGACCGTATATGGTTGTGTCACTTTAAATTTTCCTTGAAGATGTTACATGTTTCAGCATGCTTCTTGAGCATGTTAGGTTATGCAGTAGGGGGAGTAACGCAAGGTAATTAGATCAGCAGAGAGAAGAGCGAAGATGCATGTTACTCCACATCCATGTATATACTGTATATATATGTGTGTTTTCCAGTGAGCAGAGACTAAATTCTGCTTAATTTCATTTTAGTTCCCTTTGGTAAAGCGGAGCGAGGTATGTGATGTCGTGTTAAAGTTTATTATAAATGTACGTTAATCATTAAGCTCTTTTTGTTTATTAATCGTTTCATATTGTCTTCATCCACTTTATCATTGATTTTTTATATGTTTCTCTGTAAAAGTGAACTTTATTTATAGTGTTCTTTTTTGTATATTTATCGTATTTATTTGTTATGTTGTTTCTTTGTGGAAACTAAAGTTTAATGGCGTTCTTCACGAGCGAAATAAAGAAAGAAGCACCCGTCGGAAACTCTGTGTCTCTTTTATGGATACCATTGGGCAGCTACACCTTCAAGCAGCTCCCCGTCCTACTAATCATGCACACCTGACTCTCATCAGCTCACGCTACATAAGCGCACATTTCCAAACACTCCCCGTCCGTTCTACCGATTAGTTTGGAGAACTTCACTGGACCTTATGACTGCTCTGTTCCTTGGACTAGTCCGTATTGGATCACCACCAAGGATTTCTTTCGTTGAGACTCACCTCAGTGGATATATCTATTGAACTGCTCTTTGCCTGTGCATGCTGTCTTCCCAAGCTTAATGATGGGTTGTTTTACCTTCATTCCCTTCGTTATTAAACACATCTTTGTTCTGTTGAACTTCGGCTTCTGCTCGTTCTTCCAGCCTGACAGAAGAACGGACCATTTACAGACCAGGGAATAAAGAAACAGAACAGCGTTACCTCGTTATGAATTTCCAGTCTGATGACTCCGATGATCCTATGAGAGAGCTAACCGAGGCAATCCGCGAAGCTTTCACGTCGGCCGCTTCCAGCCGAGCTGCACCACCGCTTGGAATCCTGATGCCTCTCCCGGCTGTTTTTTTTGGAAATGTGTCAGAGTGGCGCAGCTTCCTGCTTCAGGTATCTTTGTACATTGAAATGCAACCCCAGCGATTTCCCTCGGAGCCAGCCCGGGTTGCGTTTTTGATGTCGCTGCTCGCCAGACGTGCGTTAGCTTGGGCGACAGCGCTCTGGAGTGCAGAGAGCCCAGCAATTATGTCATATGCCGGTTCGGAGCGCACTTTACGGAAGTCTTCTGCACGGAAGTCTTCTGCACGAGCACCTGTAATACTTCCATGGCCGACCAACTCCTCGAACTCCACCAGGGGGCGGATAGCGTTGCGGATTACAGCCTCCGTTTCCGCACACTGGCTGCCCCTAGTGGTTGGAACGAGGCAGCACTGCTTGGGACATACCGAAGAGGTTTAAATCAGGAGCTTCAGTTGGCAATGGCGACATGCGACGACACCCTGTGATTAGAGGCAAAAGATTCATACAAAGATCAATCAGCGTTTCCCAATGCTTGACTGCCTGCCGCACTCCTGAAGCAGAAACCACCCAAGCCTCTGCGTATTGTGGAGAACAAGGACACAGAGTCGACCAGTGCCCAACACGTCCTCCTCGATGGATGTTGAGTGCTGTAGACTTTCCTTCTGACATCTCGCACTTACCCAAGCTACCCGTATCCCTGATAACCCCTTCTCTCACACTCTCTGTCTCCGCTTTAGTCGACTTCGGCTTCGCGGGGAACTTCATTTCCCAGGCATGCCTAGACCACCTCCAGCTACGCCGTGAGACGGGAACTCACGAGCTAGCTGTCCACACCATTCAGGGACGCCCGCTGGGAAGGGGCTGGATCATATACTGCTCACCCACCATCACACTCCAGGTTGGGGTACTACATCAGGAGGAAATACGGTTCTTGGTGCTGGAGAACTCTGCCTACACCCACTCCCCCCAGGACTGCTTCATGAGGAACTACTGGTCTCTATCAGCTCCACCCAGTGCATCCGCAGTTACGGCAATCCATCCTAGCAGCTTCCGAGATAGCCTGCAAACAGCCCCATGGAGTTACGAGAAGCCCACATCTTCACCAATTTCGATCTGCGGAGCGCATACAACCTGGTACGCATACGCCAGGGTGACGAGTGGAAAACAGCGTTCATCACCCGCTCGGGTCACTACGAGTACCGGGTGATGCCATACGGCCTGTCAATCTTTCTGGCGGTGTTTCAACACTTCATGAATGAAAACTTCCGGCCCTTCCTCCACCAGATTGTGATCGTCTACATCGACGACATCTTGATTTACTCCTGGATGCCACATGAACATCACAACCACGTAATCCGGGTCCTAGAGTTGCTCTGGGAGCATCAACTCTACCTCAACCTCCCCAAATGTGAGTTCCACTGCACGGAGGTGCAGTTCCTGGGGTACAACATTAGTGAAGCCGGCATCCGGATGGACGAGAGGAAGGTGGCAGCAGTGATTGGCCAGTCCCTACTACAATAAAGGAGTCCCTACTACAATAAAGGAGTTGCAGAAGTTCTTGGTGTTCGCGAATTTCTACCGCCGGTTCATCTGTGGCTATAGCCAAGTCTTCGCTCCACTCATTTTGCTCCTCAGGGGGAATGCCAAGTCCCTCACGTGGGACACCAATGGACAAGAGGCATTTAAGGAACTCCGGCGTAGGATTTGCGTCGCTCCCCTCCGCCATCATCCCGAACCTCAGGTCCCGTTCGTGGTGGAGGTAGACGTGCCTTCTTCAGGCGTAGGGGCTACCCTCTCCCAGCTGTCGGGGAATCTACCCCGGCTCTACCCCTGCGCTTACATCTCCAAGAAGATGTCACCGGTGGAACAAAACTATGACATTGGCAACCAGGAACTTCTCGCCATCAAGCTGGCCCTGGAGGAGTGGAGGCTTTGGCTTGACAGGACTACACACCCGTTCACTGTCATTACCGACCACAAGAACCTCCAGTATCTCCGTGAGGTCAAGAGACTGAACCCCCCGCAGGCAAGATGGGCCCTCTTCTTCACCCGCTTCCACTTCCAGATGACCTATCAGCCGGGTTCGAAGAATGGCAAGGCAGACACACTATCTCGCCTGTACGGCCCAGAAGAGCCTACCGACCCTGTACCCATCTTGCACCCCAGTTGATCGTCTGCCCCATCATCTGGGATCTTGATGAGGTCCCTGGTTCAGGACACCCAGGCAGGCGACGAACCCTCAGCTTAGTACAAGCCCGATACTGGTGGCCGGGCATGGGCACGGAGATCGCCACGTTCGTCCGCGTGTGCAGTGCTTGCGCCATGGCCAAGACCCCTCGACTTCGGCTCCCCTGTAGAAAGCTGAGCCCCAGGTACATCAGGCTCTTCAGAGTGGAGAGGAGGCTTAACAAGGTGACCTACAGGCTGGACCTGCCTCCCCGGTACCGCATTCACCCCGCTTTCCACATGTCTCTCCTAAAGCCCTATGTTCCGCCGGCGTCGCGAGGCCCAGGCGAGGCAACGGTGCCACCACCTCTGGAGATCCTGGACCAGCCCTCGGTCTACTCGGTACAGGAGGTGTTGGACTCACGTTGTCGTGCTGGCGGTCTTGAATACCTGGTGGACTGGGAGGGTTATGGCCCGGAGGAGCGGTTGTGGGTAGCCAGGCAGAACGTCCTTGACCCAGCGCTCCCTGTGGAGTTCCATGCAGCTCATCCGCAGTGTCCGGCGCCCCTGGGGCCGAGCCAGGCGGCGTATCTGAACGTCGAGAGCCGCCCTTGGGGGCGGGGGTACTGTCAGGGATCCACCAGCCACACCCTTACTTGAACCACATATTCCTTCAAGCAGCTCCCCGTCCTACTAATAATGCACACCTGACTCTCATCAGCTCACGCTACATAAGCACACACTTCCAAACACTCCTAACCTTAATGATGGGTTGTTTTACCTTCATTCCCTTCGTTATTAAACACATCTTTGTTCTGTTGAACTTCGGCTTCTGCTCGTTCTTCCACTAACATTCGAATGAGTTTATTTACCACAATATTGTACTTCATCTGAGTTTTTACATGAAAGTCATGAAAGCTGAAATATTCCCAGTGTTTTATTTAGTGCCATTAATTATTATAGTTTAATATCTGTGTGTGTGTGAAATAAATTAAAATTAATGTTCTTACATAAAATCATTTTCTATAAGTTTTTTTTTTATATCTCTAGTTTTTCAGAGAGTATCAGCTCAGGTGGGATCCACAGCAGTGCTGCCATGTGACTGGAGACATCTGTCCATCCAAACACCTCATGTTGAGTGGCGTATTGGTGATGAGACTGTGTTTAAGCGACTGGGTAAAGAGTCATTTCAGGGTGAAGGATATGAGGGACGTGTGGACATTCCTGAGGAGGAGCTGCTTAAAGGAAACTGTTCCCTGGTGTTGAAGAATGTTAGAGTTACTGATGAAGCTCGGTACAGCAGCTACATGGTAGTGATAAACTACTACAAATTGGTCCAGAGGGTGAAACTCTCAGTCAGTGGTAAGTGGATTAGTTTCAGATGATGCTGAATACGACACGTACAGTATCAGTTCCACAGTTATAAAATAAATGCTTCTGCAGTTCTGGAGTAAAAATATTTAGAAGAAAAGAATGAACAATTAAATTCTTATTGCTTTTCCCTCTACAGAAAAACCTGAAGTGAGGGACGATGATCCATCAGCTCCCCCAGGTGAGTAAACATCATATTTATTTGTTGTACTAATAATTAATATGATATATAATAATCTTCATCTCCTCTAAATCTCTGAGTCAAATTCTCCGATAAAAGATTTATCACATTTCTACACAGACCTTTTAATATTTTATTAAATAATATTTAGAATAAATTATTTGTTTCTCCAGATGAAGCTGATGGAAGAAACCTGATGATCATCATTATTTACATCCTGTGTTTTCTCCTCATTTTTATTGCAATTTTTACTGTAAGAAAATCAGAGTAAGTTTATAAACTTGCAGAGACTCCAGTGATCTCAGGAGCTCCAGCTCACAGAATAATCGAAATGAGGAAGAGCTCAGTGTGTCTCCTTTAAATCAACAAGTGTACTATGAGATGCAGGAGAACATTTTTAATTGCTCTTCACATGAAGCTGTGATGCTGAAACACCACAATATCAGCACATGAGACTCAGTATAAACAAAGAGCATTTTATACCTTACAGCTACTAGCAGGTGCTTTATTGTTTTCATATATTTACATTTACCGCATTTAGCAGACGCCCGTATCCAGAGCGACTGACATTTATCTCATTTATACAACTGAGCAGTTATGGGGTTAAGAGCCGTTCTCAGGGGCCCAGGAGTGGCAGCTTGGTGCAGCTGGGACTTAAACTCACGACCTTCAGACTTAGACATATGATATTTCTGGTTTTGTTTAAAACAAAATACAGACATTTCTATTATTCTGGTTTTATTTAGTGATTATGGGGTGCTGAGTGTTGAAACAGTTCAACAGTTTTTCTCCTGTATGATTTACAGATAAACGACTCTGTATTCAATTAAAATCATTATCTCTCTGATCACGTGTTTCTGTAACTTTGTCTATGTTAATGCTAGTCATTTGATTCTGTGATATTTTGTCTAGTTTTCTGTTGCTATTTTGTTTTAGAATTCTTGCTGTTTGTTGACAGTGCAGTTTGATCTGTTTTATGTTCTCTCTCTTTTATTATTATTTTTCTTTCCATTTTTCTCAAACTCACCAACACCATCATCATCATCATCATCAACACCACCATCTGTGCAACTGCCTCTGAGTGTCCGCACTTACGTTCACGGTGATTTCCGCGGTGCGGCGCTAGAGAGCTACTTAAAAATATCAATCAACATCAAGAAAAAGTGTCTCGAGCTGATTTATTCTATACAATCTTGTTATAAACATTAGTTACCAATGTCATTTCTGTCACAAAAATTTGGTTCATATTTAAAACTCGTGCAATGTCATAAACAATATTAAACATAATTTATAACAACAATGAAATTAGCAAAACCAGTAGGGGTCGCAATAACACTATTAAACTCTCACTTTTTAATAAATCCAAATGCTGATGTTACTAAATGTGTTAAACAATTATCTATCATTTGTCAGAATTTAATTTGAGGATCTGCCAAGAGTCAAACTTTTATAGCTCTGAACAATCACCCGTGAGGTCTGTGGAAAGAAATGACCACATTCTTCTTGTGTAAAGGAGAAATGAATTCAGATGAGCAAGAAAAGTAGCATGTAGGCCATGATGGAGGATCTGAGAATTCTCCTGATAAACAACAGCATATTGACATGGGAATAAAGTCAGAGATGTTCAGCAGCTCAGCTCTTGCTGGGATTAAGTTTAGGATGAGCTTCTATCCATGGTGAGATCTCTAATAAACATACTGAGATCAAAGCAGAAACATCAATGACTAAAGGAGGAAAGGAGAGGAGGAGTTGAGGGTCATCAGCATTTAGCAGCTGAAAAACAAAGTGTGTAAATAATGTTAAAAACAAAACAATAAAACCAAATTTAGAGGTTTCATGTGTAAACTAAAACTAGATAACCTCATTAAAGCTTTAATTCCTTGCTACAAACATGGATATTTTTATTTAATGACCAAAAAGTCTCGTTTATTATTGTAGCATTGGACTGATAAATGATATTGAATCATAAAGAAATGAGTTCAGTTCATCAGAATACTTTCTACTAGATGCTTTCATAAGGACTGGGATTTAATTAAAGATCTAAAAGTTTACTTTTATTTGTTAATATTGTAAAACCTTAACATATAAGTAGACCATTAGAAATAAACATGTTGATGTCAATCCAATCAAAACAAACCCATTTCCCAGCCACATAACAGTCACTTTATAGAAACTATCTAATAGCTCAATGTTCAACCGCCAACTCTGAACATCTAAAAACCCCCAGTAACGACAAGCAAAACAACAGAAAACATGAATTGCAGTAAAATCAGAATAAATAATTGAAGTATTTTTTTATTATTAAAAGTGAATAATAAAAAAAAATCATAAAGGAGTAAAAATGTTGGATTTGCCATTAATGTAAGAGTTCCTACCTTATCAGTGGAGTCGGTGGTGTGACTGAAGAAGCTGCATGATGTTCATTTTCCTTAAAGAGAATTTCATTAGTATAAATATAAAATCATAAATAAATATTCAGCCTGTAATCTCACCTCTAGTCTCACCTAGAACCCTGCTGCAGAACACACACATGCAGATGGTTATTAGGACGGAGACGAAGCACACACACATTACAATCACATTTCTAATCCAGTCGTTAATATATGTTTAAAAAGTTCAAACAGTGACTGTAACCTGGATCAGTGTAAAATAGCATGAAAAACAGTTTCTGTCCGTAAACAGAACAGACAGTCCTGTAAAACATCGGGGTTTAAAATACAAATACAAGAGTTCAGAGAGATGATACTGTCAGGGATCCACCTGTCACACCCTCTTTGGAGGTTCTCACGCTGCCTCTGATTCTGTATTCCTTCAGTTTACCATGCTTCTCCGCTGTTAGTGTAGACCTTCAGCGATGCACAAACCGGAGGTCTATACATGCAGCCAGGTCCTCCCCTCATGACAGGTCTGTCCCTGCGTTGTTCACCAGCTCCCCTAGTGTGACAATCTGTGAGGAAATTAAAGATCTGGACAGTGTGGGGGTGGTCGCACTGAAGATGGCCAGACAACTTCCATAGAAATTAAGCCAGTGTAGTGTAACGCAAACTTAAATCTGTTTTTAAAAAAAGTCCACGGTAAAAGATGTAATACAGAATTATTAAATGTGTGTCCATTGAAAACAAAGTTACAATTCAATTGAATTTAAAAAACTCAATTTAATCACAATGCAACACATCTCCTTTGCATAGAGTTAATTAGGTTGTTGATTGTGGCCTCTGGATTTTTTATCTGCTCCTCTTCTCTGGAGACAGCTTATGGTGGAGAAATAACATTCAATTCACAGGCAACAGCTCTGGTGGACATTCCTGCAGTCAGCATGCCGATCTCACGCTCCCTTAAAACCTGCAACATCTGTGGCTTTGTGCTGTGTGATAAAACTACACATTTAAGTGTGGTAGGACAAAAACACAAAACACAAAATAGCACCATCAGTAAAGCTACTGTATATTACACAATGCGGTGTGTAAAAGAGAACTCAGTAAAGGAGTGAACCTGTAATTAAACAAAATGTAAACAAAAAAAGGTTTGTGCAAAAAAAAGTTTGTAGTAATGAAGTGATATAATATGGGGGTGCTAAGACATGGATGTGTGAAGTGAGTACGAGTGTGTGTTGAGTCCAGTTTGTACACATCAGTAACAGTTTGTGAACAATATTTGAGATAAATAGGCCTTTTGTGTACATAGAAAAAAAAATGTTTTAGATCTTTGAGTTCAGCTCATGAAAAATGGGGGCAAAACCAAAAGTGTTTTTGTTCAGTGTATTTTGGAATAAAGCTGTAACAAGAAAATTTGGACAAAGTGAATGCTTTCTGGATGCACTGTTTATTGTAAATGTAGGTAATGACAACTTTATCACTAATATATTCTTATCAAAGCGATTGGCATGTTTCTGTGAAAGCGTACACCCGTGATTTCTGTCTGATTTCAGCTGAGGCTTTTATACTGTATGCTTTTCCATTATTTACATTTCACTTTATATTCATGTGATGCTACAGAGCAGCAAACTAGTTCAGGAGGAGGCACAAGGTGTTGTTTATGACACTTCTGTAAACGGTTATGCTAGCTCTGTTATGCTAGCTCTGTTATGCTAGCTCTGTTATTTACAACTAAAAAGTTCATTAAAAATTAAAGGGTTCACTGTAAAGCCACTCTTTATTTGTTTAAAGCTCCAGCACCTGCAGTGATTGAAGATCACATAATCAAGGAGATTTGTTTTATAACTCCTGCCCTCACCTGACTGACTTCCTGCCCTCAAGGTGTGGAGCAGGTGTGCTGGGGCAATAATAAGCCTGCTGAATAAACTGGTTTAAAAAGAAAACAAATAAAATGCAGTTCCATTTACATAGTGAGCTGATTTGGGTTTTCTGTAAATCACATGACCAGTGGATGTGAACATTCTGCTGCCTTCATCAGATCCTTCACCACCAAACAGGTATTTATGGTGAAGTCTTCTGGGAGACACATTTTCTACAATCTTTAATCAAATTAAGTACTTAAAAAAATTAATAAAAACTGGACAGAAACTAAACTAAGACTCTAATCATTTTTCTGTACTTCTCTTTTTTTATTAGACATTATTGTTAATAATAATATTATTAAGAAGAACAAGAACAAGAGAATCTTTCAAAAACTGTCAAACTGTCAGTCATAAACAGGTGTAATCTTTAGTGTGTAATCCCCATATTTGATGATGATGATGATGATGATGATGATTATTATCAGTGTTGGGCAGTAACGCGTTACTTTTGACAGTAACTAATACTGTAACGCATTACTTTTAAAAATAAAGTAACTTCAATGCTGCGTTACTGTTACTTTTATAAATGAATGAATTTGGGCTGAAGTGTAGCCTACAGTCTAACCTGTTTACAGCAGCGACGCATTGTAGGATTGGTGGATGAACCACTGTAAACAGGAAGAAGACGCACTGTGGGCGTGTCTCCGTTTATTCAGGTCTGTGCAGCAGTAATGGCGAGTCGAGGCAAGAGCAAGACGAGTTTCTCAAAGTGGAAATATGCTCATTATTTCACTTTAGTTGAACATAAAGACAAAAACTTTTTGGTCAAATGTAAGTTGCGTCTTTCTGGTTCGAAGCTCGTATCTACTGCAATAAACAGCAACTCCAATCTGTCGAAACTCCTCCAGAAGCTCCATGCCTGAGGAGCTAGAAGCTAGAAGCTAACCCAGTGTTCTGTTCTACATTGTTGATAGTTTTCATACTTCAGCTGTGAAAGGAACATGTTTAAGAGCTCAACACAACAGCCCTTAAGATGCAGAATCCACTTTAGATTTTGATTGTGAATAAATTATTCAGCTTGTTTTGTTATTTATTTCAGAAATCCTTGTGATATATTCAGTTTGTGCTGCTCTGACTTTAATAAAATAGTGTTTAAAAATTACTTTGTGTTTAAGTCAGTTTTGTGTTTGAACAGAACATTAAAAACGTTCTGTAAAAAAGTAACTAAAAAGTTACTTTTAACAGTAACGCATTACTTTTTGGTGTAAGTAATCAACAAAGTAACTAAGTTACTTTTTAAATGAAGTAACGAGTAACTGTAACTAGTTACTATTTTTTAGTAACGAGCACAACACTGATCATCATTATTATGTAATGGTACATGATAGAATGTAAAAAAAAAAAATTATACAACTATATATTTTAGTAAAATATCAAAAAAACAAAAAGGTTGGCTTTTTCTAAACCAAATTTCTTACATTTTTAAAATGTGATTTAAATTATATGTAAACATGTCAATACAATTAAAGAGCATTGAAACATGTCATGTGACCTGTAAAAGCATTACAATTTTTCTTCTTTTTTTTAAGCATTAAAACAAATTTCTCAAAAATCAATCAAAAACAATACTCAGTACATACAGTTACTTTAAAGCACTTGCTTTAGTTCCTTTCTTGAGATCTTCCTTTTTGAAATCTGGGTGTTAATGTCTGTTTTTTTTTAATTAGTTTTCCTACTGGAGTGTGGAGCATTTGACAATAAATGAACAAATAAACAAACAAACAAACAAATTAGTGTATTGATATTCACATATCTGTCATAAATCCTATTTATTAACTTTTTCTTCTTAACTGTGTAATGTAACTCTTATTAATTCCTCTCTGGAGGATTCGAGTCCACGGCTCCCGGATCTGCTCTTCATTATGGAACAAGAATACTGTACAAACACACAGTATAATACAATTCACACTACAAGTGAAAAACTGAACTGATTGTTGCCAATGAAACACTGACCAGAAGCTGCAAATCAAAAAATGATATCAAAATCATTTATGTGAAATAAACAGTGTTTTTCCCTTTTCTAAAAAGAGAATCGTGAATTTCTGAACATGATGTTCAGGAATTGAAGGAGCCCCATTCCATCATACACACTCAAACTGCAGGAAACAAACACCATTAGAATCCATTGGAAAGGACGTTTGAACATGATTTGGGTTTTGAAAATGGTGAACAACATCAGTGCCCTTGATTAAAAAATGTAAAATATGATTTATTCTTACTGCCTCTGTCCTGTGGTTCATGTTGCTCTCAATAGTTCCAGATAAATCTGTGTTAATAACCTGTCAGAACATGTTAAAGGCAGCAGCAGTGTCATCAGTTTTTCCAGCATCTCCTTCTGAAGCTTATGTAGATGTC
Organism: Silurus lanzhouensis; assembly: GCA_039877035.1. Taxonomy (NCBI): domain Eukaryota; kingdom Metazoa; phylum Chordata; class Actinopteri; order Siluriformes; family Siluridae; genus Silurus; species Silurus lanzhouensis. Next base: position 28,251 of record JBCEWE010000584.1, read on the forward strand.
GAGTGGTTCTTGCTGTGCTCTTTGTTGGTTTCATCCTTGTTCTCAGCCCTTTTGTTTGAAGCAAGGTCCTTGTTTTACTTGCTTGTATTTGTTAATTTGTGTGTAAGTGCTAATATTGTGGTGTTCAGGATCACAGCTTCATGTGAGCATCAATCAGAAATGTTTCTTCTGCATCCCACATTTGTTCGCTTGTTGAGTTAAAGGAGACACAATCAGATCTTCCTCATTTCTATTATTCTGTGAGCTGGGGAGCTCCCGAGATCACTGGAGTCTCTGCAGTTTGTGAAATTACACTGATTTTTCCTCCATAATAAAATTGCAATAAATATGAGAAGAACAAAACACACGGTGCAAACAGTGATGATGATCAGCAGGTTCCTTCCATCAGCTTCACCTGAAGACACAATTAATTTATTCTAAATATTATTAATTATATAAATGTGATGAACATTTTATCTGACAATGTGACTGAGATAAATATAGCATTAGAAGGTTACTAAATCGTGTAATAATTATTAATACAACTAATAAATATGAAATTTTCCCACCTGAGGGATCTGGTGGATCATCTTTCGTCTCTTCAGGTTTTTCTGTGACTGAAAAAACCCAGAACATTTTCACATTTTATTGTACATTCTTTTCTATTAAATATTTTACTTCATAACTGCAGAAGCATCAAAATCATAATTCTGATGGATCTACTTCTCCTCGTCTCCATTGGTCTCAGTGTGGAATAAAACTCATTCTCACAGTTAATATTATTGCTGAGTCAGGATTTAGTTCACATTTTTCCTTGTGCATCAGCAGCACAAATGACTGTACAGGAGCAATAATTGATCAGTAAATCTAATAAAATAATGAAGCTCATAAGACTCCTATCATGTCATTGTCAAACTGACAGATTTCACTGGAACATGAACACGTGTCAATCACATGCAAACATCCTTCAGTGTGTGTTGATCTGATGAGGGATTTTCTTCAGTCTCCTGCATGTATTTAAACACTTCTGCTGTTTGCATTGGGATTTTTTATACTGTTTATGAAGCTGTTTTTCATTTTCTGATCTGAAACATTTGTACACTGCAGATGCTGAAGGAATTTTAGATCAGAACATCACATTTATAATAAATTACTCACATTACCAGAGAAACTCATGTCACATGTCAGTTCATGTGTCTTTTAGATGAGGACTGAACGTCACTCTACACTTCAGAAGTGAAAGATTCCTGTGTGTAATGTAGGAAACACATTTGATCTAGTACGGGGAAGTCAGTGAGTGTGTGAGGTATAAAACAGTATTGAAATGCAGGACAGGAGGTGTGTGTTTCCACACTCAGTCTAACAAAACCAAACAGTAAACTGTGTAGTGCAGCTTCAAGCAGAACAGAGAAACACTGACATCTACATTAAATCCAGAATCCTGTTCACCTGAGTTTAGTCATTTTCATTCTTTTATAACTGTGGAACTGATACTGTACATGTCGTATTCAGCATCATCTGATACTCATCCACTTACCACTGACTGAGAATTTAATGTTCTGGACCAATTTGTTTTTGATCTTTACTCCCATTTAGCTGTTGTACAGAGTTGCATCAGTTACACTGACGTTCTTCAACACCAGGGAACAGTTTCTTTTAAGCAGCTCCTCCTCAGGAACGTCCACACGTCCCTCATATCCTTTACCCTCTCAGTTCCTTTTCACTCAGTTCTAGTAGTAAAAATACTCAGATACCAGCATCTGATATCATGTAACACTCTGTAGAGTAAAACCTACACCACGTCAGGATCTGCTACAAGTGCAGATCATTTCTTACAGAAGTGCAAACAAACCCCAAGGAACAAAATCCAGAACAATCAGAAGCTAAAGTAGAAAAACGAATCCTGAGCACAAGCTGGAACTGACAGCATGAGACAACAAACAAAAGACAAAGTGTGCAGTGAATGGTGAGATCTTCATCCACAAGTGCTAATGATCATGAAACATGAATCAGGTGTAAAAACAAACATGAGACCTGCTGCAGTGGCTTGTAGGAAACAGAGCTGCGTTGTAACGCTTTGGGAACGCCTCCATGTTGTCCGCGTTCTGAACTACGTGTGAAATCTGACTAATAGGCAAGTCGTGACATTATTGTCAGGCAACATTAAAACAACTAGGAGCTACAAATGGCTACGCGGTGGTAGCGACGCTGGCTTCTTTTCGTTCAGGTAAGCGCTGTTTGTGTGATACTAATCGACTAATGGCTGGCAAGCAAAAATACCGTGAGTGTGTTCATCCGTGTCCCCGTTTCTTTACTAGGAAGGATATGCACGATCGGTGCATTGTTTGCCTAGTAGTGGAGCATGCTCAATTGACTCTAGAGGGAGAAGAATGTTCGCATTGTATCCGCATGGCTGTGTGCACGCTTCACTACCGGAGAGCGCTCTTCAAAAAGAAAAGCAACTCCAAGGCAAAGCAGCGCCGGTGTTCGTGCGGCTTGTAGGTCGATTAAGCAGAAGGTTTGGAGTCAGATGAGTCTTCTCCAGCCTCCCCTGATGAATTGAGCACCTGCTCTCTCGGGGAAGCAGGCCCGATGGCTGCTTCTTATCCTGGAGCAAGCAGCACTGTGTTAAATGTCTCTCCCTCTGAGGAGGATGAGATGATGGATGCTAGCGTGCCCGTGGACTCCTCACAGCCTGTGCTGTACGAGGAGCTCCTCGAGGTCATGACATGGGCCGTGTCCAAGCTGGATCTAGCCTGGCCGGTCTAGAAGCAGCGCGCACCCAGTAAGCTGGATAAGCGTTGGATGAGCGGATGAGCGTCAATGCTTTGGCGCCGAGGCCTTCCATTCTTCCCCGACCTGTACACTCTACACGAACCTGGTTGGGGCCAAGGAGTGCAGCTACGGGGCAATGCCGCGTGTGGAGAAGACGCTAGCTAGCTATCTCTCTACTAGTGTAGCATTGTCGCTAAAGGCCCCGGTGTTCCCTACTAAGCTGTTGCGTACAACATCAGCCTTAGTGGGGAAGGCTTATGTGGCAGCAGGTCGGACTGCGGGTTGCCTCCACACCATGGGTGTGTTACAGGCATACCAGGCTGACGTGCTGCGGGATTTGGATGAGGGACTTAGCTTCGGGGCCGATGATATTAAAGAGTTGCATCACACTGGCTCCTCCTGGGCTGATTGGCCACTCTGCCTAAGGTCTGTGGAGCGGGCCACATTTCTCGTGGTGAATAAATTGCCTGGAGATTATGCCAGTGTTTTTGGGGTTAAAACACTTTCTGCCGAATGGAGACTCCACCCCGAGGTGGTCAAGCAGGTATAGCAGAGGTTCTACAGAACCCAGGTGGATCTGTTTGTGACCCGGGAGACTTTGCACTGTCCCCTCTGGTTCTCTCTCTTTCTCTCACCCAGCCCCATTAGGGCTGGATGCCATGGTACAGTTGTGGCCGAGGCTACTCCTGTACTTCTTCCCCTGATCGCACTACTTTCGGGAGTTTTGGAAAGAGTTCGCCGGGAAGCAGTCCATCTCCTCCTGGTAGCAGCTTGATGGCCGGGCAAGCCATGATTTGCTGACGTGGTGTCCCTTCTTAAGGGCCCTCCATGTGAAATTCCTTTCAGGTGGGAGTTGTGGAAGCTGTGGCTGTGGCCCCTGAAGGGGCACAGTTTGTAGCAGCTGGTCTCTCTACCGAAGTAGAAGAGCCCCTACTCCATTCCAGAGCCCCCTCCATGAGGAGGTCGTACGCCGCACAGTGGCGGCTGTTCACGACCCAGTTAATTGCCCAATTGGTTCAGTTCTGGAGTTTTTACAGGAACAGTTTGCCACATGGTTAACCCCTTTAAACCTTAAGGTTTTCGTGTCCGGTATCGCTGCATATATCACCCCACCTGCTCCTGGGTAGGCACCCTCTGGTGACATGGTTACTCTGCGGCGCCTAGGGACTGAGGTGCGGGACGCGACCCAAAGTGCCTGTCTGGAACTTGACAGTTGTGTTGGCGGCTCTATTCGAGCCCCCCTTCGAGCCCTTGGCCGAAGTGGCCCTGAGGTACCTGTTGGTGAAAACCGCGAGTCTTTTGGTCTCCCCGCTCCACTCGTGGTCAGGGCTCACTCCACCAAGAGTGTGGAGGCCTCTATGGCCTGGTCCGCTGGAGTGTCACTCCAGGACATTTGCAACGCTGCGGGCTGGTCCACCCCGCCGACCTTTGTCAGGTTCTATGACCTCAACCTCAGAGCCACTCTGGGCTCCTCTGTCCTGCGTGCAGGTACCGAGACACTCACACATTACGCATGGTATTGTCAGTGTGGCGTGATTGGACATTCGTTCCCAAAGCGTTACGACACAGCTCGAAGTTCCCGAGTGGGGAACGTCTCAGGGTTACTTATGTAACCCTAGTTCCCTGAGGGTATGAGACTCTACGTCTCTGTGCCACACTCCCTGCATCCCTGCGGCACTTACCTTCACTCTGTGCAAAAGCCAGCGAGACTATCACCGCGCATCCGCATCCAAGCTACAGCTCCTGGTCGTTGTGACGTCGACCGTTGATGACGTCACAACCTGCCTATTGGTCAGATTTCACACGTGGTTCAGAGCGCGGACAATGCGGGGGCATTCCAAAAGTGTTACGACACAGCGTTTCATTCCCTCAGGGAAATAGCGTTACATACATAACCTAGAGATGTTCCTGTCCTTAATCCTGACAATATTTTAGTGATCTCGAAGGGTTTCACAATTAATGATCAAATCAAAACAGAGTGTAAACTGTGCTCTGTGAAAACATCACAAGGAGGAACTACAGCATCTTCCTAACCACCTGATAAACATCTGGATGCTGCTCTAACTGTCTTTGTGTCCTTGTCCTAACAGCTTCATATCTGACTGCTGTTTAAACTGTTCCATCCTGCAGGATCTCAGTCCTGATGCACATCTCCAATCACAACCAGATGACCTCTGACCCTTTCTGATCAGCTTTCTAGTAAATACAATAGTGCACCTTTTATTTGTCTACAAACTCGATTTTTTAAAAGCTGGGACACTGTACAAATTGTGAATAAAAACTAAATGCAATAATTTACAAATCTCAAACATATATTTTATTCACAATAGAATATACAGTGAGGAAAATAAGTATTTGAACACCCTGCTATTTTGCAAGTTCTCCCACTTAGAAATCATGGAGGGGTCTGAAATTGTCATCGTGGTTGCATGTCCACTGTGAGAGACATAATCTAAAAAAAAAATCCAGAAATCACAATGTATGACTTTGTAACTATTTATTTGTATAATACAGCTGCAAATAAGTATTTAAACACCTGAGAAAGTCAATGTTAATATTTGGTACAGGAGCCTTTGTTTGAAATTACAGAGGTCAAACGTTTCCTGTAGTTTTTCACCAGGTTTGCACACACTGCAGGAGGGATTTTGGCCCACTCCTCCAAACAGATCTTCTCTAGATCAGTCAGGTTTCTGGCCTGTCGCTGAGAAACACAGTTTGAGCTCCCTCCAAAAATTCTCTATTGGGTTTAGGTCTGGAGACTGGCTAGGCCACGCCATAACCTTGATATGCTTCTTACAGAGCCACTCCTTGGTTATCCTGGCTGTGTGCTTCGGGTCATTGTCATGTTGGAAGACCCAGCCTCGACCCATCTTCAATGCTCTAACTGAGGGAAGGAGGTTGTTCCCTAAAATCTCGCAATACATGGCCCCGGTCATCCTCTCCTTAATACAGTGCAGTCGCCCTGTCCCATGTGCAGAAAAACACCCCCAAAGCATGATGCTACCACCCCCATGCTTCACAGTAGGGATGGTGTTCTTGGGATGGTACTCATCATTCTTCTTCCTCCAAACACGTTTAGTGGAATTATGACCCAAAAGTTCTATTTTGGTCTCATCTGACCACATGACTTTCTCCCATGACTCCTCTGGATCATCCAAATGGTCATTGGCAAACTTAAGATGTGCCTGGACATGTGCTGGTTTAAGCAGGGGACACGCCCCCTGCTATTCACAGGTAAAACAGTTCACACGTTGAGTCACACACACACACACACACGCCCCCCGACAGTGGCATAAAACAATGCCAGAGAATTTACCTTTTCATCCAAAGAAGATTGCGATTCCGACGAGGAGCGTTTGCTTTTTAAAGAGCGAGGACTTTCCGGCAAGTTGCTACGATGAGTAAGTTATTTAGTCTTACATTCTGATCATATAAAACTCATATTGTTTGTAGACATCTCTGCCTAGCTTTTGTCAGCAATGCCTTTTAATGTTACAACAAAAATCCGCCAATATCAATATGCCCTAAATATTGTTGACGTTATATAAAGTTATATTTTAGCCTCAGTTCAGTTTTGGTTGGTGTCACTGATCATCCTGAAAGGCTGTTATGTAGTGTTAGCTAGCAGAGATGTTCCGGAATGCTGAGGTGTAAATGCTATATGTACAATGCATGATAACAAATATATATTGTTCAAGTGTATTCATCAAAAATACTGAAAAATATATTGTTTGGTTATTTTTCGGAATGTGGTTGCATCACCCCTGCCTTCACTGGAAACTCACACCAGGCCACGCAGGTGTTGCTCCATTTTCAGTTTGACCGAGAATCATCCTGAGTAAGTACATATTTTATATTTTCTTAAATTATATTTAGTTTGAATCATTATTGCATTGTATGTCATATGCAAACAACTTTACCAATGACAATATTATTTGCTCAGCTGTAAATGGTGATGGTGTAAATGTCTGAGATGCATTATGGTCTATGGCCCATCAACAAACATTTATCTGTCCGATTGCCCATCAACAAATAGGCCTATAGGCTGCACAATGCATGCTAACAAATATATATTGTTCAAGTTTATTCATCATCCTAAAATATATTGTTTGATTATTTTTAGGAATGTGGCTGCATCACTCCTGCCTTCACTGGAAACTCACACCAGGCCACGCAGGCGTCGCTCCATTTTCAGTTCGACCGAGAATCATCCTGAGTAAGTCCATATTTTATATTTTCTTAAATTATATTTAGTTACATATGCAAACAACTTTACCAATGACACAATTAGTGATGTTCGTGTGTGTGTGTGTGTGTGTGTGTGTTTCATAAACAGATGTGATCAAGCACCTGCTCCAAAAAAGGCAAAGGCAGCACACACAGTCCACCATGTCATGGAAGAATCAGACAGATAACGCCACAGTTCCATAGACTCTGCGATTCCTGCCCGCACATGAACCTGAACCTCAACTGAGGTCTTCTGACTCTCATTCTCCATGTAGTCTATATAAAATAAATTTCCCGGAGAGTGTTGTTTCAACTCTGTGCCACAACACAAATGCTCAAGCTGACAAGTCAATAGCCAAGAGACACAAATACAAATGGAGAGATGTAACCGTGAGTGAGATGTATCACTACATCGGGCTCTTATTTTACATGGCAATGGTAAAGTTGCCCTCCATCATAGACTACTGGCGATTTTTCACAGTTCTCTTTCCAGCAACAATTATGTCAAGGGACAGATACAGGACAATTTCATGGAATGTACACATGAGTCAGATGCAGACAAAGAAAATGACAGAAAGAGGGGCACATCTGAACATGACCGTCTGTTCTGAGTGAAACTGTTTATGGACACAATCCGTAAGACCTGCAAAGCAATTTATCATCCTAGAAGACATTTAGCCGTGGATGAGAGGATGGTAGTAGCAAAGCTAACACTGGGAGGACACAGTACATGAAAGCCAAGCCGACTAAGTGGGGGTTCACGTTGTTTGTTCTTGCCGATTCCTCAAATGGATACACTATTATTATTTAATGCATAGTATTGTAGCCCTACAGACTGGGATTTGCAGAACTTCACTGTAATGTATTGTGTTAGTTTTTGTTGCACTCTTTATTTTTTTTTATACACACTGTACTGTATTGTTTTATTGTTACACAATTCCCTTTTTAATGCTGTCCTTGCTAATGTGTATTTTTAATAAACACAAAGGAAACACATTCCTTGTTGTAGTACTGTACTTCTCACTGTGATCCTGGCTCAGTGATCCGCAGCTCATTATGTAATCGACAGCTCATTATGCGACCCATTGTCTACGAAGCTGTCAGTCACAGCATGTCGACGCCTCTTCACATACGGCCTTTTAAAGTAGAAAGGCAGACTAACAGGTCTTTGAGGGTCAGAATTCTAGCTGATAGACAGGTGTTCAAATACTTATTTGCAGCTGTATCATACAAATAAATAGTTTAAAAATCATATATTGTGATTTCTGGATTTTTTTTCTCTCACAGTGTCTGCACTTCCACACTGATCTGGACTCTGCTGTAGCGTGACTGCACACTGGCGATTTATAACAACTTACCATTCCTGTAATAGAGCTTTTATTCACTTTAGCTATAAATAAATGTAAAATTATCCAATGACAAATTAGAAAATAAAAGAATAATAAAATTAAACAAAATGTAATTACATTAAATTAGAATTATATTAATACAAATAAAATAATCTGGTGCAGTGACACTTCACTGCTATACAGTAAAACTTGAACACACTGATTTACCTCATCATGTAATGTGTGAAGTTTTATAATCTCCCAATAAACTATTCCTGTCTTGAAAATTAAATATTCATTTTTTTAACTCAGAATAAGTGATTTCTTGTCAGTCCACAGATAAACATCAACACATAAAAACAGATAAGAACTGAAACCTAACCCTAACCTTGGAAGGAGGAGAAAATGTTTAATGGTTCAGTATAATTTAAGCAGAAGTGTATAAGTTTCTGTTGACAGCAGCCGTTTAAAGTTTCATTTTAAAAGAATCAGGATGCAGGTACTCACTTTTACATGTGGGATTGTTGGAATTGGTAGAGAATTTGCATTAGATGTGGGAAGATTGATCCCAATATCCATAGTATCCATAACAACGTCTGTATTGGTGTCGGATTGATTTTAGCCTGAAGAGTTAAAGTTTCTCGGTCTTTGCTCAGTACATTGTTCCAGTTTCATCATAAAGTAGACAAGTGAGTGTGTGTGTGGGAGTATAGGGTTCTTTCACATTTTTTCATGTACATGTTGCTCCTCCCCTCACCCTGCTGTGATCACGTGATTCCAGCTCCAAGTGTAATCAGACACCTGTACACTACAGTGAGAGAGAAATGTAATGCAGAAACACAGAGGATCATCAAGTGGAGTTATTTTACAGCTGGAACTCAAACACTTTAATATACCAGGTGTGTAAGAAGGATATGTTGCAATGCATGGCAAAATTATAATCAGTGCACAGAAAGAAGGAACAGGAACCACCCAGACAACATGTCCATGTGGGCCCCACATGGGTTTTATCTGGGTTATTTGGGCATCACGTAGGCATGGGGTCAGATTGGGCACTTTGATGGGCTAAATGTGGGCCCCAGCTTAGTCAGGGTTGTGGGCCCGAGTTAGGTTGCCCATTTTCTTTATTTGAAGGCCATGTATATGCCACATTTGGGCTATATTTAGCTATATTTGTCAAAAGAAATCTATCATTCAATTATTCAATTGATATTTTTTTTGCATGTTTTATAAGATCAGTAGATTAACAAAAAATTGATATATTAACAATAACATAGTATGACCTTTAGTTAAAAAAATTATACAAAATTTGGTTGTGCAGCTCACAGTGTCTCCCATTGGCTCCTGTGCTCCCGCCTTCTCATTCTGAAGAAACAGTCGTCACTCACTACCACTTAAGAAAACACATGCAAATAGAAAAAAAACACGAGAAAAAAAAAAAAAAAACTTTATCAGTTTGATAACAAATAACCCAGCCATTAGGGAGGCACAAGCCAGTGCATTCTTAGTGCCGGTCCCAAGCCCGGGTAAATGGGGAGGGTTGCGTTAGGAAGGGCATCCAGCGTAAAACGTGCCAAATCAAATATGCGGATCACAAATGAGAATTTCATACCGGATCGGTCGAGGCCCGGGTTAACAACGACCGCCACAGGTATCGTTAGCCGACAGGGTACCGGTGGAAATTGGGCTACTGTTGGCCGAAGGAGGAGAAGGAGAGGAGGAAGACGTCTACAGAGACGGCAGGGAAAGGAGCAGTGTGGGAGAGTGGAGGTTCGGGTTGGTACTTTAAATGTTGGTACTATGACGGGTAAAGGGAGAGAGGTAGCTGATATGATGGAGAGGAGAAAGGTAGATATGTTGTGTGTTCAGGAGACCAAGTGGAAAGGGAGTAAGGCCAGGAACATTGGAGGTAGATTTAAACTGTTTTATCATGGTGTGGATGGAAAGAGAAATGGTGTAGGGGTCATTCTGAAGGAAGAGTACAGTAAGAGTGTAGTGGAGGTGAAGAGAGTTTCTGATAGGGTGATGATCGTGAAGGTGGAAGTTGAATGGATGATGATAAATGTCATCAGTGCCTATGCTCCACAAGTTGGCTGTGAGATGGAGGAGAAGGAAAGATTCTGGAGTGAATTAGATGAAGTGGTAGATGGGGTACCTAGGAAAGAACGGTTAGTGATTGGGGCGGACTTTAATGGGCATGTAGCTGAAGGGAACAGAGGTGATGAGGAGGTGATGGGTAGGTATGGTTTTAAGGAGAGGAATGTGGAAGGGCAGATGGTGGTAGATTTTGCTAAAAGGATGGAAATGGCAGTGGTGAACACTTATTTTAAAAAGAAGGAGGATCATAGGGTGACGTATAAGAGTGGAGGAAGGTGCACACAGGTGGACTATGTGCTATGCAGGAGATGCAACCTGAAGGAGATTGGCGACTGTAAGGTGTTGGCAGGGGACAGTGTAGCTAGACAGCATAGGATGGTGGTCTGTAGGATGGTTTTGGAGGCGAAGATGAAGAGGAGGAGAGTGAGGACTGAAAGAAGAATAAGATGGTGGAAACTGAAGGAGGAAGAGTGTAGTGTGAGGTTCAGGGAAGAGGTCAGACAGGGGCTCAGTGGTGTTAAGGAGGTGTTGGATGATTGGGCAACTACTGCAGGAGTGATGAGGGAGGCAGCTAGAAAAGTACTTGGTGTGACATCTGGAAATAGAAAGGAAGACAAGGAGACGTGGTGGTGGAATGAAGAAGTGCAGGAGAGCATAAGGAGAAAGAGGTTGGCAAAACAGAAGTGGGATAGACAGAGTGATGAGAAAAGTAGGCAGGAGTACAAGGAGATGCGGCAGCAGGTTAAGAGGGATGTGGCGAAAGCCAAGGAAAAGGCATATGAGGAGCTGAAGGAGAAGTTGGACACTAAGGAAGGAGAAAAGGATTTGTACCGATTGGCCAGGCAGAGGGACCGAGCTGGAAAGGATGTTCTGCAAGTTAGAGCAGTAAAGGATGGAAAGGGAAATGTGTTGACTAGTGAGGAGAGTGTGTTGAGAAGGTGGAGGGAGTATTTTGAGCAGCTGATGAATGAGGAAAATCAGAGAGAGAGAAGGTTGGATGATGTGGAGTTGGTGAAGCAGGATGTAGATTGGATTAGTAAGGAGGAAGTGAGAGCAGCGATTAAGAGGATGAAGAGTGGAAAGTCGGTTGGACCAGATGACATACCGGTGGAAGCGTGGAGATGTTTAGGAGAGATGGCAGTGGAGTTTTTGACCAGATTGTTTAACAGGATTTTGGAAGGTGAGAAGATGCCTGAGGAATGGAGAAAGAGTGTGCTGGTACCGATCTTTAAGCATAAAGGAGATGTGCAGACCTGCAGTAACTACAGGGGTATTAAGTTGATCAGTCACACCATGAAGTTATGGGAAAGAGTAGTGGAAGCCAGGCTGAGAGAAGAGGTGACCATCTGTGAGCAACAGTATGGTTTCATGCCGAGGAAGAGCACCACAGATGCCATATTTGCTTTGAGAATGTTGATGGAGAAGTATAGAGAAGGACAGAAGGAATTGCATTGTGTTTTTGTGGATTTAGAGAAGGCGTACGACAGGGTGCCAAGAGAGGAGTTGTGGTACTGTATGAGGAAGTCAGGTGTGTCGGAGAAGTATGTAAGGGTGGTGCAGGACATGTATGAGGACAGTGTGACGGCAGTGAAGTGTGCAGTAGGTACGACAGACTGGTTTAGAGTGAAGGTTGGACTGCATCAAGGATCGGCCCTGAGCCCTTTCCTGTTTGCAGTGGTGATGGACAGGTTGACGGACGAGGTCAGACAGGAGTCTCCCTGGACTATGATGTTTGCGGATGATATTGTGATTGGTTGTGAGAGTAGGGAGCAGGTTGAGAAGAGCCTGGAGAGGTGGAGATATGCACTGGAGACAAGGGGAATGAAACTCAGTAGGAGTAAGACAGAGTACATGTGTGTGAATGAGAGGGAGGGCAGTGGAGTGGTGCGGTTGCAGGGAGAAGAGCTTCAGAAGGTGGAGGAATTCAGGTACCTGGGGTCAACAGTGCAAAGTAATGGAGAGTGTGTTAGAGAAGTGAAGAAAAGAGTGCAGGCAGGGTGGAGTGGGTGGAGAAGAGTGACAGGAGTGATTTGTGATAGTAGGGTATCTGCAAAATTGAAAGGGAAAGTTTATAGGACTGTGGTGAGACCTGCGATGTTGTATGGTTTAGAGACAGTGGCATTGAGTAAAAGACAGGAGGTGGAGCTGGAGGTAGCAGAGCTAAAGATGTTGAGGTTTTCGTTGGGAGTGACGAGGATGGATAAGATTAGAAATGAGTTTATTAGAGGGACAGCGCATGTAGGATGTTTTGGTGACAAGGTGAGGGAGGCTAGATTGAGATGGTTTGGACATGTTCAGAGGAGGGACGTGAATTATATTGGTAGAAGAATGCTGAGGATGGAGCCACCAGGTAGGAGGAAAAGAGGAAGGCCAAGAAGGAGGTTCATGGATGTGGTGAGGGAAGACATGCAGGTAGTTGGTGTAAAAGAGGCAGATGTAGAGGACAGGGTGGTATGGAGACGGATGATCCGCTGTGGCGACCCCTAATGGGAGCAGCCGAAAGAAGAAGAAGAAGGAGAAGAAGAAGAGTTTGATAACAAATGTGCTGCAAACCCCCAAAATGCAACCAAGAACAGAAACACACTGCAAATCCTCACAACACAACCAAATAGAACAGATCACAAAATAAATGTTTAATGGGGACATCAACAAGTGACGACAAGTTGATGATCTAAAAGCTGTGCAAGTACAGAGATTAAAGTGTCTTAGTGCAAAAAGAAAGATATGTGAAAAAAAAAGTGCGATGATGGAGAGAGTGGACCAGTTTTAGATTCTGGGTGTTTCCTGGTTCAAACTCCGAATGGCCTGCGGGAAGAAGCGCCTCCTTATTCATTGTGTTTGCTTTCCCTGAATGCAACAAAGAAAAGAGTCCATTGTTGGGATGGCTGAGGTCCTTCACAAACTCTCCACTCTCTCCCGTTAAAGTTTAGCAGTTGGTATGATCGCTCCTGCTTTGTGCTGAAGTCCACTATCAACACCTTAGTCTGGCTGACGTTCAGAAGAAGGTTGTTCTCCTTTAACCATCTCTCCAGGTTTTTAACCTCCTGTAGGTAGGCTGTCTTGTCATTGTTGGACATCAGGCCCACCACAACAGTGTCGTCAGCAAACTTGATGATGGTCGTGGAGTTGGAAGTGGCCCCACCCATTTGGGCTTGTGGTGTGTCTGTTAGGAAGTTAGAGATCCATTCACACAGCGGCAGGCTGAGTCCCAGGACCTTCAACTTAGAGGTGAGTGTGGAGGGAATTATGGTGTTAAACGCTGAACTGTAGTCCAAAAACAGCATCTTTGTATAATTCCCTTTTCTGTAGTCCAGGTGGCTCATCGTGGTGTGGAGGAGATGAGCAATGGCGTTCTCAGTAGAACTTTTCGGGCGGTACGCGAACTGTAGAGGGTCCAGTGTGTCTGGTAGTGAGGCAGTGATAAAGTCTCTGACCAGTCTCTCAAAGCACTTCCTAACTACTGAGGTCAAGACTACAGGGCGGTCGTCATTGAGGCTGGCAGGCTGAGGTTTCTTCGGGACAGGAACAATGGTGGACTGTTTGAAGCATGAAGGGACAACAGACTGTTCATGTGAGAGGTTGAAAATCTCTGTAAACAGAACCTGACCTGTGATGCCATCTGGTCCTGCTGCCTTCCTAGTATTCACTCTCTTGAATGCCCTCCTCATGTCATGTTCTAAGATAGTGAATATGTTCTCCTCTCAAGCGCCTGCATTCCCCATTCTTGAAGATGGTGTTCTATATTCCGTGATATTTCTTAGTCCCTGCCACAGGCTCCTAGAGCCACCATTTTGGAACTGTGACTCTAGTTTCCTCCCGTAGTGCCGCTTTGCATCCATCACTGCTCTGTAAACACTGTAAGATGCAGCCTTGTACTCGTTCATGTCCTCGGTGGCGAGCCCTGTGTTGTAGGCAGCGGAGCAGGATCTCAGAGCATCACGGATGGTTTTATCCACCCACGGCTTCTGGTTGGGAAACGTTCTGATGGTGGTTTTCTGCACCGCATCATCCGCTAGTTTACTGGTGAATCCCACAACCACTTCTGTCATAATAGCTGCATGTCCAGCGTGTGATCCTCCGTCTGAACCGGAGCTTTCTATTTCAGCCTTTGTTTGTAAACAGGCATGAGGAAAATGGCGATCTTGATGATGTGATTCGACCCATGCATTGCTACACAGTCATAAGTCAGCAGAGTGAACAGCAGTGGACTGAGCACACAGCCCTGAGGTCGGGAAGTCCAGGATCCAGTTACAGAGGGAGGTGTTCAGGCCCAGTAGGCTCAGCTTCTCCTTCAGGTGCTGAAGGATGATCGTGTTGAATGCTGAGCTGAAGTATATGAAAACATTCGGACATAAGAGTCCTTGTTGTCCAGGTGGGTGAGGGCCAAATAAAGAGTCATGAAGATGGCATTATCCGTCATCCTCTTTCCTCCTTTTTCCTCCCACTTCGTCCAGGCCTGCCTCTGGATAGTGTTATCTTCGATTGGAGGCGACTCTGTGGAGCTGGGGACGGTTTCTAATTAACGCCCTGGGTGGTTCCATGAAATTCCGGAGTAAGAATAGGCGCTTTGAGGATGGATTGGACTGTAGTTAATGTCAACAGTCTGCTACACTGACTCAGGAATACAGTTCGCTTCTGATCACCATCACTGTACCCCGCAACATCGCATATCTGCTATAAATAGACATTCGGTGCAACCCAGATGAGGATGGGTTTTCTCTTGAGTCTGGTTCCTCTCAAAATTTCTTTCTTATGCCATCTCAGGGAGTTTTTCCTTGCCATAGTCACACTGGCTTGTTCATCAGAGACAAACTTACACTTATAAAGACAATATTCATTCTTTATCACCACATTATCTGTGTAAAGCTGCTTTGAGACAATGTTCATTGTTAAAAGAGCAAAACAAATAAACATGAATTTAATTGAATCAGTGCATTTGTATCATGTCTCATATTCAAACACTCATAAAACATTTTGCTTTATAGGTTTGCTCAATCTTTCAAATAATTCTTATTTAGAGTCTCCCTGTCTATTATAGCCTTACATTTCAAGTCATTTTACTGTAGATGTTTAAAGTGATTTTGTCTTTACTTTTCTTTAAAACTCCACAATTAATTGAATAATAAACAGAGACACTAAATAAGAATGATTTAAAAGATTGAGCAAACCTATAATAGAAAATGTTTTATGAGTGTATAAATATGGAACATGATTGAAAATGTTTAGAGTGATTTTGTCTTCAGTTTCCTTAACAATTGCACATTAAATTGAGTTGAAATTTAAGACGATAATAGAAAGTTTCATGAGCATTTGAATATGGTGACTTAAATGCACTGATTGTTATGTTTTTTTATGTTTCTTAAACATTGTACAGTAGAACTGTCAGGGATCCACCTGCCCTTTGGTGGCTCTCTATGCCTCCACTCTCCATAGAGCTGCAGGTTTAACCACGCACACCTAGAGCTCCTCATCACTCATGCCTCCACTCTCTCTGAAGCTCCAGGTTTAACGAGGCACACCTGAAGCTCATCACTCCACTCCTACATAAACCCCTCACTCACATTCACTCCCCGTTCGTTATTGTTTATGTTTCACTTTCTGTACTACATATTTTGGCGTTCCAGTTTTCATGCAGGACTTCTCTCATCCGTTTTATCCGGACTCCAGAATCCCGTACCGGCTGCGCTTCCCCTCCCTGTGCATCTCGGGTCAGCTACGCTTCTCCCAATGCGCTACTCGGACTCTCTTTCTCGACCGTAGGACTGCCGTGTGCTTGTGCTTGTGTGTGTGTGCGCGCGTATGCGCGTCTGTGTGTGTGTGTGTGTGTGCTCGTGTCTCTCTCTCTCTCCCTCATACGTGCATTAAAGCCCAACCGAGCTGTACTCTGGCTTCCGCCTTCTGTTTCGCTCGCACCCTGACAAGAACAAGCTGAAAATGAATTCAGTGATATTCAGGGTCACTCTGAGTAAAGGTCACAACTGAATGAATTAGCAAACATTTAAAGGAAGTTAAAATAAAGGTGAATTTGCTTTTACATTTTATTGCATGTGTGGCGGGGCGGTGTTGTTTGGTAAAAGTCGACACTAATGTACAATGAAAACGGAAAGCAGACTACGCCACCCAGTTTCTATAAACTGGGAAATTTAAACTCAAAATAAAGCACACAGGTTCGTTTCCACTAAACACAGTAGACGTGGATATAAATACAAAATTGCTTTTATTTCTCAAATAAGAATTAGCTAAAATATAAAAGAACTGTTGACCAGGCAGGAATAACAAAAAGAAATAGAAACACTTTCAGGCTGAGGCTTACCAGTAGGGTGGCTAGCTGCACAGTGAGTATCTTAAGACACCCCACTCACCCAAGTATGCTCCGCACAAACACCCACACACACACACTAAGTGAGGGAGATACAATGGACACGGCAAAACACTCTGTGAGAGAAGCACCACCACCACACAGGTCAAAAACAGCTAGCTTCCCTCACTGGAGGCCTTCAGCTCTGAAATAAACAAAAACACAAACAAGAGTATAAAAACAATCAAACACACATACAGAGAAGCAATTTTGATGGGTCAAGTTCAAACCATGAATGACAAATCTGGATCATTTACTGGCCACACAGGTTCAGAGAGACAGGAGCTCTGCTAGGTTGGCATCACAAGCTCATGAACCTAGACACAATGGCTCGACCAAGGGCCCAAGAAAAGAACGAAAACAAAAGAGGAAAACAAGATGAAAGAAAACAAACAAACAGGATTCACATCAAGTTACAAAAACAACAAATTAATAAAAGAAGAAACTAAAGAAAAGATCCATGAATACTCAAATCAGTCCAATTAAACAGGAAACAGAAACTAAAATTCAGTACCAATGGTCACAGAGGGATAAAAATAGCAGAACAAACATCTGACAATTCCAATACAAATGGTCACAGAGTAATGAAATACCAAAATGGCAGAACAAACATCTGACGATTCCAATACAACTGATCCCAGAGTAATGAAATACCAAAATGGCAGGAGAACCAACAGTGCAGTCTTAATATGGTATCGGGAGTAACTTATTTGCCCCGCAGTCCACAGTGACAAAATGCTCGCGAACAATTACCCCCACTAAAATAGACAAAAATAAAGACAAATCAGTCAGAGACACCAAGTCAAATAATGCTCAAGGGACTAGATATACATACCCAGAAGTAGATTATTAAACAGGTTCAGTTACGCGCAGTTTTATCCAAACAGCAACGAGCAGCAAATATGCGGGTGTTCCATCATACACAGGCTGCAATATAATCGAAGCATAAGTTACGAGTCCCACCGCAACAAACATTAATCCACTAGAATTAACATACCTGGAGTGAAAGACAGCCTGTACCCAACAGCAACGTCACGCCAACCCTAAACACAACCTCCCGCACAGCCGCGTGCACCCGCCCACAAACGACAATGATTGGATCATGCACGCTCAGGTGACATACCCGGCGTCTTTAAATATGCCTGGAATGGCAGCCAATAGGCTGTCACACCAGTCATTCAGGCGACAGTCACGCCTACGAGGGCGGTACCCAGACTGCCCCACTACACATGTACTCAAAAACCATACAGTAAAGATATTTTAAGGGGGTTTGATATGTTAATGGGCCTTGATATATATATATATATATATATATATATATATATATATATATATATATATATAGTTCCCTCCACAATTATTGGCACCCCTGTTTAAGATGTGGTCGTGGACTTCTAAAAATTCTCCTTTTTTTAAAACAACATAGAACCCAAATGCAAAAAAGAGA
Source organism: Silurus lanzhouensis (assembly GCA_039877035.1). Classification (NCBI taxonomy): domain Eukaryota; kingdom Metazoa; phylum Chordata; class Actinopteri; order Siluriformes; family Siluridae; genus Silurus; species Silurus lanzhouensis. The sequence goes on from JBCEWE010000584.1 coordinate 46,462, forward strand.
AAAATCCAACCTTTCATTTAAGTACATTACTTTGGTGGTAAAAAATCATACATTTAGAAAAAAAAAAAAAACCTTGAAATCATGTGTCCCACAATTATTGGCACCCCTAACAATTCCTCTGAAAAATCTAATGTTTTTTTTTTTTTATATATATATTTTTCTGTAGTTGCTAAGGTTGGTCAGGGTATCTAGGGACTTTTAATTAGTAATTCATGATTTCCTGTTTCCCTGGGTATAAATATGACGTGACACAGAGGCCTAATTCTCTTACCCATTTGTCAACATGGAAAAGACAAGAGAACACACCATTCAAGTAAGACAGATGTGTGTCGACCTTCATAAGTCAGGCAATGGCTACAAGAAAATAGCCACTCGCCTTAACTTGCCGGTATCTACAATCAGAGGAATCATTAAGAAGTTTAAAACAACTGGAACAGTGACAAACAAGGCTGGAAGAGGTCCCAAGTTTATCTTGCCACAACGCACAGTGAGGAGGATGGTAAGAGAAGTAAAGAAATTTCCCAAGCTCACCGTCACAGAATTGCATCAAAGAGTGGCATCTTGGGGTCACAGAGTCTCCAAAACAACCATCAGATGCTCTCTACATGCCAACAAGCTGTTTGGGAGGCATGCAAGGAAAAAGCCTTTTCTCACTAACACTCACAAACGTAAACGTCTGGAGTTTGCTAAGCGGTACTGGGACTTCAACTGGGATCGTGTGCTTTGGTCAGATGAGACTAAGATTGAGCTTTTTGGCAACAAACACTCTAAGTGGGTCTGGCGTAAAACAAAGATGAGTATGCCGAAAAGCACCTCATGCCACCGTGAAGTATGGTGGAGGATCTGTGATGCTGTGGGCCTGTTCTCTTCCAAAGGCCCTGGGAACTTGTTAGGGTGCATGGCATTATGAACGCTTTGAAGTACCAGGATATTTTAAATAAAAACCTGATGGCCTCTACCAGAAAGCTGAAGATGGGTCGTCATTGGGTCTTTCAGCAGGATAATGATCCAAAACATGTGGCAAAATCTACACAAAAGTGATTCAGCAGTCACAAACTCAAGGCCCTCCCATGGCCATCTCAGTCCCCAGACCTCAACCCAATCGAAAACCTGTGGGGCGAGCTAAAGAGAAGAGTGCATAAGAGAGGACCCAGGACACTGGATGATCTAGAAAGATTGTGCAAAGAAGAATGGTCAAAAATCCCTCTCTCTGTGTTCTCCAATCTTGTGAAATGTCATAGGAGGAGATTAAGTGCTGTCTTGTTGGCAAAAGGAGGTTGTACAAAGTATTAACATCAGGGGTGCCAATAATTGTGGCACACATGATTTCAAGTTTTTTTTTTTTTTCTAAATGTGTGATTTTTTTTTACCACCAAAGTAATGTACTTAAATAAAAGGTTGGATTTTTTTTTTGCATTTGGGTTCTTTTTGCATTTGGGTTCTTTTTGCATTTGGGTTCTATGTTGTTTAAAAAAAAAAGGAGAATTTTTTGAAGTCCACGACCACATCTTAAACAGGGGTGCCAATAATTGTGGAGGGCACTGTATATATACATACACCACAGAGACATTGTATTATTTGTGCTCTTTACATCTTTTTTAACCACTCCCACCACCCATACCATAGGTGTACGATTAGACGCGCGACACAAAGAAATGTGACTTGACCGTGTATTTTAAGCTGTGGCGGGTTTAACCGCAGTGAACAATGGGATATCGGTCGCACGGGTCCAGCGCTGACGACTTCAGGGGCAAAAAGATGACAAAAAACAAAATGCAGTTCCATTTACATAGTGAGCTGATTTGGTTTTCTGTAAATCACATGACCAATAGATGTGAACATTCTGCTGCCTTCATCAGATCCTTCACCACTAAACAGGTATTTATAGTGGTCTTCTGGGAAACACACTTTCTACAATCTTTAATTAAATTGAAATCAAAATTAAAATGAATAAAAACTGGACATAATCTAAAATAAGCCTCTAATCATTCTTCTGTACTTTACTTTTAAATTAGAAATTATTATTAACCATAATAATAATATTAAGAAGAAGAAGAAGAAAATCTGTCAAACTGTCAGTGTAATTTTCAGTGTGTAATCCCCATATTTGATGATAATAATAATAATAATAATAATAATAATAATAATAATAATAATAATCATCATTATCATTATGTATTGGAACATTATGGAATGTAAAAAAAATAAAATCATTATACAACTCATTCTTTTGGTAAAAATATCTTACACAAAAAAAGTTGTTTTTTCTAAACCAAATTTCTTACAGAATAAAAATGTGATTTAAATTATATGTAAAAATGTAATTTTAAATATAAATAAAATCAAAGAGCACTGAAAACATGTCATGTGACATCTAAAAGCATTTAAACTTTTTTTTTCTTAAGCATTAAAAGAAATTTCAAAAAAAAAAAAAAACTAACTAACAATACTCAGTACATCCAGTAACTTTAAAGCATTTGCTTTAGTTCCTTTCTTAAAATCTTCCTCTTCGAAATCTGGATGTTTATGGCTGGTGTTTTTATGAATTTTCCATGACATTAAGGGGAATAAATGAACAAATAAACAAATTAGCATATTGATATGCACATACACTTTCTTTCGGCTTCTCCCATTAGGGGGCGCCACAGCGGATCATCCGTATTCGTGATCCGCGTGTTTGATTTGGCACGTTTTTATGCTGAATGCCCTTCCTAACGCAACCCTCCCCATTTATCCGGGCTTGAGACCGGCACTGAGGCTTGTGCAACCCTAATGGCTGGGGTGCTTGACGTGCTTGAACATGATTTGGGATTTGTACATTGGATAAACATGGGTATTGACCTTGATAAAGAATGTGAAATATGATTTGTTCTCACTGACTCTGTCCTGTGCTTCATGTTGCTCTCAATAGTGTTAAATAAATCTGTTATTAACCTGTTTGAACATGTTCAAACAGTACAGACAGCAGCAGCAGTGTCATCAACCAGTTTTTCCAGTATCATGTTCTGAAGCTTATGTTGGTGTTGAGTGGTTTCTTCAGTGTTTCTTCAGTCTCCTGCATGTGTTTAAACACTTCTGCTGTTTGCTTTGGGATTTTTATACAGTTTATGAAGCTGTTGTGCTGTTTTTCATTTTCTACCCTGAAACATTTACACACTCCAGATGCTGAAGGAGTTTTAGATCAGAACATCACATTTATAATAAATTACTCACATTACCATAAAAACTCATGTCACATGTCAGTTCATGTGTCTTTTAGATGAGGACTGAACGTCACTCTACACTTCAGAAGTGAAAAATTCCTGTGTGTAATGTAGGAAACACACTTGATCTAGTACGGGGAAGTCAGTGAGTGTGTGAGGTATAAAACAGTATTGAAATGCAGGACAGGAGGTGTGTGTTCTCCACACTCAGTCTAACAAAACCAAACAGTAAACTGTGTAGTGCAGCTTCAAGCAGAACTGAGAAACACTGACATCTACATTAAATCCAGAATCCTGTTCACCTGAGTTTAGTCATTTTCATTCTTTTATAACTGTGGAACTGATACTGTACATGTCGTATTCAGCATCATCTGATACTCATCCACTTACCACTGACTGAGAGTTTCACCTTCTGGACCAACATAGGTTTCTTTGTGTCCATCATTAAAATGTAGCTGCTGTACAGAGTTTCATCAGTAACACTGACGTTCTTCAACACCAGGGAACAGTTTCCTTTAAGCAGCTCCTCCTCAGGAACGTCCACACGTCCCTCATATCCTTTACCCTGCTCCAGTCACATGACAGCACTGCTGTGGATCCCACCTGAGCTGTTACACTCTGAAAAACTAAAGACACAAAAAAACCTTTAGAAAATGATTTTATATAAGTAACAACACAAAACAATTTTTATTTATTTCACACACACACACACACACACACACACACACACACACACACACACACACACACACACACACACACACACATTCAATCAAAAAATTTCAGCTTCTTGACTTTCATGTAAAAACTCAGATGAAGTACAATCTTCTTCTTCTTCTTCTTCTTCTTTCGGCTGCTCCCATTAGGGGGTCGCCACAGCGGATCATCCGTCTCCATACCACCCTGTCCTCTACATCTGCCTCTCCCACACCAACCACCTGCATGTCTTCCCTCACCACATCCATGAACCTCCTTCTTGGCCTTCCTCTTTTCCTCCTACCTGGTGGCTCCATCCTCAGCATTCTTCTACCAATATAATTCATGTCCCTCCTCTGCACATGTCCAAACCATCTCAATCTCGCCTCCCTCACCTTGTCACCAAAACATCCTACATGCGCTGTCCCTCTAATAAACTCATTTCTAATCTTATCCATCCTCGTCACTCCCAACGAAAACCTCAACATCTTCAGCTCTGCTACCTCCAGCTCCACCTCCTGTCTTTTACTCAATGCCACTGTCTCTAAACCATACAACATCGCAGGTCTCACCACAGTCCTATAAACCTTCCCTTTCAATTTTGCAGATACCCTACTATCACAAATCACTCCTGTCACTCTTCTCCACCCACTCCACCCTGCCTGCACTCTTTTCTTCACTTCTCTAACACACTCTCCATTACTTTGCACTGTTGACCCCAGGTACCTGAATTCCTCCACCTTCTGAAGCTCTTCTCCCTGCAACCGGACCACTCCACTGCCCTCCCTCTCATTCACACACATGTATTCTGTCTTACTCCTACTGAGTTTCATTCCCCTTCTCTCCAGCGCATATCTCCACCTCTCCAGGCTCTTCTCAACCTGCTCTCTACTCTCACAACAAATCACAATATCATCCGCAAACATCATAGTCCAGGGAGACTCCTGTCTGACCTCGTCCGTCAACCTGTCCATCACCACTGCAAACAGGAAAGGGCTCAGGGCCGATCCTTGATGCAGTCCAACCTTCACTCTAAACCAGTCTGTCGTACCTACTGCACACTTCACTGCCGTCACACTGTCCTCATACATGTCCTGCACCACCCTCACATACTTCTCTGACACACCTGACTTCCTCATACAATACCACAACTCCTCTCTTGGCACCCTGTCGTACGCCTTCTCTAAATCCACAAATACACAATGCAATTCCTTCTGTCCTTCTCTATACTTCTCTATCAACATTCTCAAAGCAAATAAGGCATCTGTGGTGCTCTTCCTCGGCATGAAACCATACTGTTGCTCACAGATGGTCACCTCTTCTCTCAGCCTGGCTTCCACTACTCTTTCCCATAACTTCATGGTGTGACTGATCAACTTAATACCCCTGTAGTTACTGCAGGTCTGCACATCTCCTTTATGCTTAAAGATCGGTACCAGCACACTTCTTCTCCATTCCTCAGGCATCTTCTCACCTTCCAAAATCCTGTTAAACAATCTGGTCAAAAACTCCACTGCCATCTCTCCTAAACATCTCCACGCTTCTACCGGTATGTCATCTGGTCCAACCGACTTTCCACTCTTCATCCTCTTAATCGCTGCTCTCACTTCCTCCTTACTAATCCTATCTACATCCTGCTTCACCATCTCCACATCATCCAACCTTCTCTCTCTCTGATTTTCCTCATTCATCAGCTGCTCAAAATACTCCCTCCACCTTCTCAACACACTCTCCTCACTAGTCAACACATTTCCCTCTCCATCCTTTACTGCTCTAACTTGCAGTACATCCTTTCCAGCTCGGTCCCTCTGCCTGGCCAATCGGTACAAATCCTTTTCTCCTTCCTTAGTGTCCAACCTCTCATACAGCTCCTCATATGCCTTTTCCTTGGCATTCGCCACATCCCTCTTAACCTGCTGCCGCATCTCCTTGTACTCCTGCCTACTTTTCTCATCACTCTGTCTATCCCACTTCTGTTTTGCCAACCTCTTTCTCCTTATGCTCTCCTGCACTTCCTCATTCCACCACCACGTCTCCTTGTCTTCCTTTCTATTTCCAGATGTCACACCAAGTACTTTTCTAGCTGCCTCCCTCATCACTCCTGCAGTAGTTGCCCAATCATCCAACACCTCCTTAACACCACTGAGCCTCTCTCTGACCTCTTCCCTGAACCTCACACTACACTCTTCCTCCTTCAGTTTCCACCATCTTATTCTTCTTTCAGTCCTCACTCTCCTCCTCTTCTTCTTCGCCTCCAAAACCATCCTACAGACCACCATCCTATGCTGTCTAGCTACACTGTCCCCTGCCAACACCTTACAGTCGCCAATCTCCTTCAGGTTGCATCTCCTGCATAGCACATAGTCCACCTGTGTGCACCTTCCTCCACTCTTATACGTCACCCTATGATCCTCCTTCTTCTTAAAATAAGTGTTCACCACTGCCATTTCCATCCTTTTAGCAAAATCTACCACCATCTGCCCTTCCACATTCCTCTCCTTAAAACCATACCTACCCATCACCTCCTCGTCACCTCTGTTCCCTTCACCTACATGCCCATTAAAGTCCGCCCCAATCACCAACCGTTCTTTCCTAGGTACACCATCTACCACTTCATCTAATTCACTCCAGAATCTTTCCTTCTCCTCCATCTCACAGCCAACTTGTGGAGCATAGGCACTGATGACATTTATCATCATCCCTTCAACTTCCACCTTCACGATCATCACCCTATCAGAAACTCTCTTCACCTCCACTACACTCTTACTGTACTCTTCCTTCAGAATCACCCCTACACCATTTCTCTTTCCATCCACACCATGATAAAACAGTTTAAACCCACCTCCAATGTTCCTGGCCTTACTCCCTTTCCACTTGGTCTCCTGAACACACAGCATATCTACCTTTCTCCTCTCCATCATATCAGCTATCTCTCTCCCTTTACCCGTCATAGTACCGACATTTAAAGTACCAACCCGAACCTCCACTCTCCTACACTGCTCCTTTCCCTGCCGTCTCTGTAGACGTCTTCCTCCTCTCCTTTTCCTCCTTCGGCCAACAGTAGCCCAATTTCCACCGGTACCCTGTCGGCTAACAATACCTGTGGCGGTCGTTGTTAACCCGGGCCTCGACCGATCCGGTATGAAATTCTCATTTGTGATCCGCATATTTGATTTGGCACATGTTTTACGCTGGATGCCCTTCCTAACGCAACCCTCCCCATTTACCCGGGCTTGGGACCGGCACTAAGAATGCACTGGCTTGTGCCTCCCTAATGGCTGGGTTAGATGAAGTACAATAATGTGGTAAATAAACTCATTCGAATGTTAGAATCAGTAAATGTTCAATCTGTTCAACAAAACCCCACACTGATACTGTTTCTGGTGTTCACTCAGTTCTAGCAGTAAAAATACTCAGATAGCAGCATCATACAATGGTGGGGTACAGAGGTTTTTTTATTTTTTTTACATTGAATACATGGAATAGAACAGAACAGAAAACAACATCAAATTACCATTTAAAACATTCGAATAAACATCATATCTTCATAAAATGGCAATAGGGCTCTATATGCAGTGCAGAATCTGTTGAACCATATTTCATTTGAACATCAAATGGTTTGAAATAACAGATTGTTAACATTAACTACCTTTAAAACTCGGTTTGGATGCAGTCTGACTGTAAATGCATGGTAATGGTCATCAAAACAGAGGGTTTCCACCTTTAAGTTCACTGATTTCCACCGTATATGAACTGACTAAAAGACTCCCAGCTCATTGCCATACAACTCTGGTGTTTTTTGGTGCTTTTTCTTGGCTAGCGTTTTGGTGATGTTTTTGAAGCTTTTGAATTCAGCCTCTACATTTAAGGTGAAGATTCTTTCCAGGAACGAAACCATGAACTAATCTTAAGTGTCTAAGTAACAATTTTGATCCAAGTAACTCAGTCTGACAAACAAAACACTTCATGAAGGCAGAAAGACGTAAGGCACCGTGCTAAGCAGCCTTGTTCTAACCTTAGCGACACAAGGACTCGCTTTCACTTTGCCAACATCTATGTTGTACACAGTGGTCTGAATGAAAGTGTACATGTTGTGTAGCATAATTTTGTAAGAGGTGGCAAAAACAAAGTGTGCCTTCAACAACTTTTCAAAGGCAACAAGAGAAGAGGTTGACTTGCATGGAGTGGCATGCTAATCAAGAACGATAAAGTCCTGGTGAACTGAATTCTTCTGAAATCCCACGGCCAGGAGGTAGGGCTGAGCAATAGCTGTGATTTTTCGAAAATCTTCCTCAATGTTTGTTCCACTCTGAGAAAATCAAGCAAATTGAAGAGAACCATCACCAATATGTTAAATGTAAAACATAAAAAAACAAAAAAAAAATGACAAAAATCTTCTTGAAGACAACAAGGTGCTTCTCTGCTTGAGAGGCAAAAACCTTTCCTGGTCTTTTCTGGCCTTGGGCAGAAGGTGGGATCAGATGCAACAGAAGTATTAGAGAAGAGAGGTCACCACCACAACCTGTATAAACACATGAATATTAAAAATGTATGGGGACAAAATATTTTACCCTTAAAGGAGAAGTTTACATCCAGAACAAAATTGTACAGATAATTTACTCACCCACTTGCCAAGAAAAAATTATTTATATGACAATTTCTATGCTTTTTAACCTCAGATGCTCATCTTGTTTTGCTCTGCACCAACTATGCGTATTCCAGTTCAAGAGAGTTAGGGAATGTCCAAAAAATCTCTCAACTCATTTTCTCCTTCAACTTTAAAATCAGCTACATTGCTGCAGAAGTACCGACACAGTGTTTACAAAAGGAACGTGCAAAGATCAAACACCCTTTACACAAAAAGATAAACGACAACTTAGAAGTTGGGAAGAAAATGAGATGGAAGTTTTTCAACATACCCTAACTGTCTTGAACTGTAACACACAGAGTCGTCACAGAGCTAGACAAGACGAGCTTTCGAGGTTTAAAATTATGTAAAATATTTAGAAAATACAGATCTTTTTGCTAAATAAAAGACCCTTCTTTCCCGGCTGGAATCATTTAGAGCCATTTGGAGCTGCATTTAAAGTGCTTTTTGGGAGTTTAAAGTCCCAGGCATCATAGATGTCCAGAAATTCTTAAATGTTTTCCTCAAAAAACATGTCTCGTTTAAGTTTCTTTGCTAATTTGTTTATTAATATTTCTAATTAATATTTAAAGTATAAAATTAATCTTAAAAATCAAAATATACACCCTCTTTTGAGTCAGTAGTTCTTCCACATCACTGGTGCTTGGAAGCTTTTTTGCACTGCTGAAACACTTTTTTCTTGGATACAGTGGTCACCACCTCTATCATGGGTATGTGAGATCAGCAGCACCACACAGAATTAGAACTCAAAGCTGACACTTACGTAGCCATTTTTGGAAAAATGGTCACTGAGGTGAAGGAACAAAGTCACAATTCCTCTGGCATATTTTTCTTTAAACTGTATTTGTGGTGATGTACTGCAGTAAAAAATATAATAATTACAATTAAAAAAATACAAAAATAAAAATGCCTGTATCCATTGCACAAGTTTAAACAACAAAATTTTTTAGAACTTAAGATCATATATCCACTGGTAATGATCATGAAGATTACCCATTCTTTTCCGTCATGCCAGCTGCCAAGATGTTGACCATTTTCCGCCTTGTTTCGTTCCCCCAAAGACTTTGTTCGGTTGTATTAATTTATTATACACTGCTCATCAGGTTTCTGGATAAGAATGGTTTCCACCAACTTAAATTTTATAATAAAAAATTAAAAATAAAATTATATATATATATATATATATATATATATATATATATATATATATATATATATATATATATATATATATATATATTAGTCTTTTAAAATTGTAAGCCTCTCAAATCAACTTGAATCATAGAAATATAAAATTCATGTTAATTTTCAAAAGTTGATTTATGACTTTTTTCTCTTTTTATTTTGACAGAGTGTAGTACAGAAATTCTGTTGCAATAGTTTGCTTAGTCACCTTAGTATTTGTGATTAGGTCTAAGAATTGGTCATAAAAGGTAGCAAAAAAAAAAAAGTAAATACTTACAGTGGTAGGTGTTTCACTAATGGTCTAATGGTAATCTAATGGTAATGATGCCATACAGTTTCTGACCCAACTTGCCTAAAATAGCGAATTAAAAAAAACGACAATAATAATATGTTAATTGTGCAATATATGTGCTTTGCCATGTAATATATGTAAAGCACATTTTCGTTATTTTCCAATATACAGCGTTTAAACACCGTCACTCCTTACAAACAGGTTGAAGTTCAAACACTTACTTGTACTAGCACTAATATGTACCGCTCTGCTCATGTCAGCTAATTGTGTGTCTAACAGCAATAACATACAACTATAATACCGATAACATTAAGAGAGATATATAAAAAAAATCAGCGGGTGTTTTTTTTCCTTCGTTGGGCAGCGTTGAAACATTGCTAAATCCATAGTTAACTTGAAATCAAATACACAAAACTACACAAATTGCATCAAATTACAACCCATGAAGTATTATTATGTTAGGGTGCGGACCATGATTTGGACGGGGAAGTAGCTCTATTATGTTTATTATGAACACAGAGCACAACACAGAGTCAGAGAGAGCTAAGAACCGCTGTCAGGAAAGATCACCACGTGAGTATAATCCCCACGGAAAGTATAATCCACGGAACGAAGAGCAATCCACGGAACGAAGAGCAATCCACGGAACAAAGAGTAATCCACAGAACACAGGTAATCCACAGAACCAGCAGGGAATGCTGGCAGCCTCAAGTAAGGTCGGTGTCCATAGCAATGAAGTAGGTCCAAAATGAGTGAAATGGGAATAGAGGCGTTTATGTGGAATTGGTAACAAGAAACACCTCTCTCTCGTTAATGCCGGGAGCGGCAAAACAAGGCATTGTGACAGGTACCGAAGGGGTCGTGGCAGGTGGATCCCTGACATTACGCCCCCTCCAAGGGCAGCACCTGACGCCCCAAAACCACTCACAACATTCGGGCCAGGGCACTCCAAGGAAGGCCCTGCCAACCGTCCAGGGTTGAAGAAGGAGGCCTGGAATGCACCGACAAGAAACCAGGAAAGGTCGGGAAGGACCCGAGGCAGAGCGACGTCCCCTGCAGAGATCTGAGGTGGAGCGACGCCCTCTGTGAAGATCTGAAACAGAGCGACGCCCACCATGGAGATCTGGAACAGAGCAACATCCCCTGCGGAGGCCTGAAGTGGAGCAACGTCCACCACGTAGGTCCAGAACAGAGCGACGCCCTTTACGAAGACCTTGTGAGGGACTTGGAGGCGTGACGTCACCTTGAGAGGGACTCTGAGGCATGACGTCTTCTGGAGAGGGACGCGGAGGCGTGACTTCGCAGTCTGAGGAGCCCGGGAGTGAGACATCGCCTTATGAGGAGCTCTGGGGCGAAACGACGCCTTGTGGGGAACATGGAGGCGAGTTGTCACCTTGCGCGGAACTTGGGGGCGAGCCGTCGCCTTGTGGGGTACTTGGGGGCGAGCCGTTGCCCTGAGAGGAACTTGGGGGCGAGACGTCGTCCTGAGAGGAACTGGGGGCGAGACGTCGCCTTTCAAGGCACTTGGCGGTGTGACTCCGCCTTCAGGGAAATTTGGAGGCGTGACTTCGCCTTCAGAGGGACTAGAAGGCCAAACGTCGCCTTTTGAGGAGTTTGGAGGAGAGACAGGCCATTCGGAGGGGTTTGGCGACAACGTCCCGTTCGTGTCGTGCTCCGGCGGCAGTACGCATTTCTTTTCGCGGCCAGATGGCGGTACGACGTCCCTTTCGTGGCCAGGCGGCCATACAACGTCCCTTTCGCGGCCAGGTAGTGGTGGGACGTCCCTGTCATGGCCAGGCGGCGGTGTAACGTCAACTTCGGCGGGACACTGGAGAATAGTGGCACCCTTGGCAGAACACTGGAGCGAAGAGGCAACCTCGGTGGAACTCTGGAACGGAGCGGCACACTTGGGGGATCTCTGGAATGGGGCGGAGGATGGTTAAGAGTACTAGCTTTTCATTCAATTTTTGGGTTATTTACCATTTCATCCCCTCCCTCGTTCTTCGATGCTTTTGAAAATATTAAAAAAAATTCCCTTTTCAAATTTGCACATTTACACTTGTCTACTTTTATTGTAAATAAATCGAGAGTGATGTGGTGCAACAACAGTTGTTTCTAAACCTTTTGTTCATGTTACATCCCATTGAATGTTCGTGGGTGTGGGTGTTTGTCTCTCTCTATTGGATCACCTTGCTGTCAATTTCTCAAGGTTCCGCCTTCTTTGGACTGCTATTGGCTAAGGAGATAATCAACGTGTGTGACCTGACTGCACCTGTGGCCAATCCGGTCAACTGTTGGGGTTTAAAAAGAGGACTGCAGGAATGTTGGAGAGAGCACCATGAGCACCATTTGTTTTTGCAGTGTTGTGTTTGAAGCATTGCTTGTTTATTGTATTTTCCCCTTTTCACTTTGATTTTCCCCTTTTGAATCAACAATCGTTCATTCGTTGAATGTTATCTTGTTTGTTTTTGAGTGGTTATATTCTGACAACAACCCTTGTTTTCCCCAGGAGTGTTGGGCAGGTAGTATGTCACGTGACTTACATCTTGCAACACGTAGATGATACTATGTATAGAGACACTAGCTAGGAGTGTGTGCTACTTCTGTATTTTTGTTAGTTTAGAGTAGGTAAGCTAGGGCGTGTAGAGGCGCCGGAAGAATTTTGGTTTAGTGTTAGGTTAGTGGTTTATTACTGAGGTAGTTGGGTTGGTTTTGTTGTTCTTTCTTTAGCGCCACTCTCCGCCTCTCTCTCCTGTGGGATTATTTATTATGTTTTGGGTTTTGAAAATATTGTAAATATTGTATATACTTTGCCATTTCCCTCCTGTTCCTTCTTGTTTAAATAAATACTTTTATATTATACTTGGTTTACGTGTCCTTTTCCCTGGCCTATTTACAGAATGGATCACAGTATGAATGTTACAGCTTCAACCCTAGACATATAGAAAGAAGTCGTAACATTTAATGGGGGCTCGTCTGGGATAATCTTCCCAAATACTTCAAAATACTGTGGCCATTTTGTGAATGCTGGTGGAATATGACCGTATTTGAGTTGGTATAACGAGGTGACGTGTGGAATTACGAAGTAGTGTCTGTTTGCTGGCTGTTGACCATGTTTAGCTTGTCGAATTTCATTGTTACTCCTTCGTTAGAGCAGATTGATCTATGTCGGAAGCCAGATTTATTCCTGATGGCTGACCACTATCGGATTGTTGTAAATAGACAAGGTCTTAAAAGAGACCTAAAGAGTGAAATACTAAAGAACTTGGTAGAGTTAAGAATACTCCCCATGTCAGACACGGCTGAAGGTGAGGATACCGGCCAGGTTAAAGGCCGTAGTGACGTTGTTGTTGGGCCTCTCACTGTTGGAGATGAAGATCCACAGAGTGGCATAGCTGATGCTGCAGTGGAGGGGCAGCCCGAAGCTAAGGCCGGCTTGCCGCCCTTTGATCCATTCTCTCCCAGCTTTGTTGACTCTAGAGGGAATGCCCGACTGAAAGTCCGCCTAGCTCGGTTACAATCCGATGCCCAAGAGAGAGCCCAAACACGTCAGGCTGAGATAGCCATGTGCCTGGAGGTGCGCAGGCTTGAAATAGAGGCTGACACGCAGGTAAGGCTGCGACAGCTGGAGCTGGAGGCGATGAAAGTGGCTGCTGCTGGGTCCACTGGGCAGCCGACCCCGCAAGAGTCTAATGCTTCTCCTCCGGTTGATTCATCCTCGCCTACGTTTGACGTCAGTAAACATATTGCATTAGTACCCCAATTTAGAGAATCTGAAGTAGATTCTTATTTCAATGCTTTCGAGCGAATTACTACTTCCCTTCGCTAGCCTAAAGATGTTTGGTCACTTCTGTTACAATGTAAATTGTTTGGTAAAGCTCTGGAAGTTTACTCTAGCTTATCGCTAGAGGAGAGTTTGAAGACCGTAAAATCTGCTATCCTTCGTGCATATGAGCTAGTTCCAGAAGCATATAGGAAGAAATTTAGGGGCCATAAAAAGAATTCTACACAAACCTTTGTAGAATTTGCACGAGAAAAAGGAATACTGTTCGATAAGTGGTGCACTGCTAGCAAAGTGAAAGATTTTGATTCGATGCGAGAACTTGTCTTATTAGAAGAGTTTAAAAGTTGTCTGCCGGAACGTGTTGTAGTTTACCTGAACGAACAAAAAGTAACTTCTTTATCACGTGCAGCTGTGTTACCGGACGAGTTCGTTTTAACGCATAAAACTGTTTTCACTTCTGTGCACGCTGAGAAAACTCAGACGCTCTCTGTTTCTCTACAATCACAAAGTTTTCATTCTAGATCCAGTCCACCGCGATCTCGGGAAAATCGTGAGTGTTTCTATTGCCATAAATAATAATAGCTGATTGTTTGGCGTTAAAAACGTAAAACGCAATCCCAACCTAAAAGTGTTGGATTTGTCAAGACCATTAACTCAGCTGTTGCTTTGCCTTGTGCAAAAAGGATTGATGACAGTTACACTCCTTTTATTTTTAAAGGGCTCATTTCTTTGACGGGTAATAGTGAGGATCAGAAAGCAATAAAAATGCTTAGAGACACGGGTGCGATGCAGTCATTTATTTTGTCAGAGAAATTAAATTTTTCGGAGGATACCTCCTGTGGTTCGAGTGTCATCGTAAAGGGTATTGAGATGGGTTGCGTAAAAGTGCCGTTGCACCGAGTACATCTGCAGTGCGAATTATGTACCGGGTTTGTACGGTTTGCTGTTCGTCCTTCTCTTCCAGTAACCGGTGTTGACTTTATCCTTGGGAATGATTTGGCGGGTGGTAAAGTAATGCCTGTTTTAGAGGTTGTTGATAAACCTGATATTTTCTGTCAGTCAGAGGATGTGACTAACTCTGATGTTTTTCCTGCATGTGCGGTTACTCGCGCTCAGTCTCGAAAGATGGGTGATGTAGTTGATTTGTCTGATTCGTTTATTCTTCCACTTTTCTCTGATGGGAAACCTGAAAATTGTGATGTATCTAAAGAACACAAGGATAATTTGAAGAGTTCTAAAGTAGCTGTGAGTGATGTAGGATTGTCAAATCTGTCTATATCTCGAGAGGAAATTATTGCTGCTCCGAAAAAGGACAAATCTCTAGTTCTTAATTTTAATTCCGTTGTTTCTTCTGATGTGATTAAAGACCAGAAAGTTGCCTATGTTATTGACAATGGCATGTTGATGAGAAAATGATCCTCCAAAACAGATATGGATTTAGAATGGAATACGGTGTATCAAATAGTTGTTCCCTCTCCTTATCGCCAGCATGTTTAATTTCTAGCATATGATCATTCACTTGCGGGACATCTTGGAGTTACAAAGATGTACAATCGTCTTCTAAAACACTTCCTGTGGGGAGGTTTAAAAAAGGATGTGGCAAGTTATTCCCGTGCTTGTCATGATTGTCAATTAGCCAGAAAGCCGAATCAAGTCATTCCATCTGCTCCACTGGTCCCCATACCAGCCATCAGTGAGCCGTTCGAACATGTGGTGGTAGACTGTGTTGGGCCGTTGCCAAAAGCAAAATCGGGTAACCAGCAGAGGCGATTTCTTTAAGACTGCGGGGGAAGCTCGGCTTCCCTTTTAATGTCACAAAATTAATGGTCAAATATGTACTATTGTATTAACATTTTATTGACTAAAAATGCGTTAGAAAACGTTCATCTCAAAGACAAGTTCGTTCAGAATCAGTTACATATAGCAGGTCGGCTGACTCGATTTTCTTCTCATACATTCCCGCAGCGTCACAGTGCATTTCTCTATTGAAGCCCAGCGTCCATTGACTTCAATGGGGCTGCTTTGAACGTTTTTTTTCAGCGCTTCGAAACTAGACGGTCATTGGATAAACGTTGCGATTATGTCCCGCCCACGGACGCTCAGCGTCTCTGGGGGTGAATGGGGAGTGGGCTGGCCCGGACTCCAAGCTTCTGCGTGATGGATTGGAGGGTCTGTCGAAAGACTGCATCTCCTTTTGACTGACAGCGATTCTGTACTATAAGGAATCACTGAAGCTATTCGCGCTCAGTCCCATCGCGGATTTCTCAAGTTCAGTCGAAATAAAAACTGCTGCAACCTATTTCTTTTATATTTGCTTGGCGAAATTGCTTGATTTTCATCATACATTTCACACAATTATACACCACATTCCTTGTTTCAGTTTTACAGAGTTTAATATTTTTTTTTTAGATCATTCATTCATTCATTCATTCCTTCATTCATTCATTCATTCATATAACGTCAAGTCCTACACCCGAAACACAATGGGCCAAGGCCGTTTAAGCAGCCTAGCTCTGCTGGCCATTGAGAGGACACTGGTCAAGTCACTTGAAAAGACTCCTAGTTGGTACGACAGGGTCACAGACCATTTTCTTGAAAAGGAATGTAGGGCAGAATTTACTTTTAAATAAATAGACAATTTTATGATGTAGGCCGAAAATGAGCTTCCCCTCTCTGACAGACCAGTAGCCGCCACTGGTAACCAGTATTTGTTAACTATCATGTGTATAGCTACTAGATTTGCAGAGGCGATACCATTAAGAAAAATCACTGCTCCTGTTGTTATTAAGGCCTTAGTGAAGTTCTTTACTACGTTCGGCCTACCAAAAATTTAACAGAGTGATCAAGGTACGAATTTTCTATCTAAGGTTTTTAAACAAGTATTGCAATCTTTAGGGATTACTTATCGTGTTTCAAGTTCGTACCATCCCGAATCCCAAGGTTGTTTAGAACGTTTTCATCAAACACTAAAATCAATGCTACGAAAATATTTTTTGACAGCTAGAGACTGGGATGAGGGAGTTCCTTTGGTTTTGTTTGCTGTAAGAGAAACTGCACAAGAATCTCTTGGGTTTAGCCCAGCCGAGCTAGTTTTTGGTCACCAGGTAAGAGGGCCTCTCAAAGTTCTTAAAGAACAAATGTTGCCGAAAACGAATGTTCTGGATTATGTGAGTAATTTTCGTGATCGTTTGCATGCTGCTTGCTCGCTTGCTAAGGAGTCTCTACTTATTGCACAGAAGGGCATGAAGCTCAGATATGACTGTAAAGCAGTTGCGCGATCTTTTATGCCAGGGGATCAGGTACTAGTAATTTTACCAGTTCCCGGATCTTCTTTGTCTGCTTGTTTTTATGGTCCTTATGTAGTGAAAAAGAAAATAAGCAAAACCGACTACATGATCAATACACCTGATAGAAAACACCAAACTCGTGTTTGCCACATAAACATATTAAAAGCTTATTATGCTATGGAGAACGCAGGAGAAAAAGCTTCGGAAAAGACTGAAGAACCAGCCGTCTCTTTTGTTGCTGTAACTGTGGAGCAGATTTCATCCCCTGATGTGTCCGGTGCTAACGAGGATGCCGTAGGACTGCGAAATGCTGCTCAGCAATGTGCATGGTTGACAAATTCCGAGATGTTAAGAAATTTAGATTCTTTTCTTCAGCATATGTCTATTGACCAGAAAGCGGACATTGTTAAATTAATTTCTGACTTCAACTGTCTGTTTAGTGATGTTCCTAAACTCACGAATGTTTTGCAGCATGACATTAAGGTAAACGGTGCTCGCCCGATTAAACAGCATGCGTATCGCGTTAATTCAGTAAAGAGATCCATAATGCGTCAGGAGGTGAATTATTTACTACAGACTGGTCTAGCCAAGCACAGTTATAGTCTATGGAGTTCTCCTTGTTTACTCGTTCCTAAGCCAGATGGTACGTTTAGGTTTTGTACGGATTTCCCTAAAGTAAATGCAGTAACGGTGCCAGACAGTTATCCATTACCCCGTATGGAGGACTGTGTCGATAATATAGGATCTGCCTGTTTTGTGAGTAAGCTTGATATGTTAAAGGGCTATTGGCAGGTTCCTTTGACTCCCCGAGCATCGGAAGTTTCTGCATTTGTAACCCCTGATAGTTTTCTTCAGTATACTGCCATGGCTTTCGGTCTCCGAAATGCGCCCGCGACTTTTCAACGTCTCGTGAACATAGTATTAGCAGGTGTACCAAATTGTAATGCATACCTTGACGATCTTGTTATTTACTCTGCATATTGGACATCACACATGAGTTCATTGAGAACAGTGTTTGAGCGTCTTGCAAACGCTAATTTAACGCTTAACTTGGCAAAGTGTGAATTCGGCCAAGCTACGGTTACTTATCTTGGAAAAGAGGTGGGTCGGGGACAGGTGCGACCTGTAGAAGCCAAGGTCATGGCTATTTCGGAATTCCCTGTGCCTACAACTCGTAGGGAGTTGAGACGATTTTTAGGGATGGCTGGCTATTACAGAAATTTCTGTAAAAACTTCTCGGTTATTGTCAGCCCTCTCACTGCGTTGCTTAGCCCATCTAAATCTTTTGATTGGTCTGTTAAGTGTCAGTATGCAATGGATTGTGTAAAGACTCGTTTATGTAATACCCCTGTTCTTCTGGCTCCGGATTTCTCTCAAGGTTTTAAACTAGAAATTGATGCAAGCGCTGCTGGAGCTGGCGCTGTTCTACTGCAAGAGGATGTACATGGTATAGATCACCCTGTTAGCTACTTTTCACGAAAATTTAATAAACACCAGTTGAATTATTCTATGATTGAAAAGGAAACTCTTGCATTGTTGCTTGCTGTACAACATTTTGAGGTATATATCGGATCCAGTAGTTTACCAATCATCGTATTTACTGACCATAACCCACTTGTTTTTCTATCCAGTATGTACAATCAGAATCAACGTTTAATGCGGTGGTCTCTAATAGTCCAGAATTATAATCTGGAAATTAGACATAAAAAGGGATCTGAGAATGTTTTTGCGGATGCTCTATCGAGAGTTTAGAAATGTCACCAAGCTGGTTGGTTATTAAAGGGTGGGAGTGTTACATCCCATTGAATGTTCGTGGGTGTGGGTGTTTGTCTCTCTTTATTGGATCACCTTGCTGTCAATTTCTCAAGGTTCCGCCCTCTTTGGACTGCTATTGGCTAAGGAGATAATCAACGTGTGTGACCTGACTGCACCTGTGGCCAATCCGGTCAACTGTTGGGGTTTAAAAAGAGGACTGCAGGAATGTTGGAGAGAGCACCATGAGCACCATTTGTTTTTGCAGTGTTGTGTTTGAAGCATTGCTTGTTTATTGTATTTTCCCCTTTTCACTTTGATTTTCCCCTTTTGAATCAACAATCGTTCATTCGTTGAATGTTATCTTGTTTGTTTTTGAGTGGTTATATTCTGACAACAACCCTTGTTTTCCCCAGGAGTGTTGGGCAGGTAGTATGTCACGTGACCTACATCTTGCAACAAGTAGATGATATTATGTATAGAGACACTAGCTAGGAGTGTGTGCTACTTCTGTATTTTTGTTAGTTTAGAGTAGGTAAGCTAGGGCTTGTAGAGGCGCCGGAAGAATTTTGGTTTAGTGTTAGGTTAGTGGTTTATTACTGAGGTAGTTGGGTTGGTTTTGTTGTGTTCTTTTCTTTAGCGCCACTCTCCGCCTCTCTCTCCTGTGGGATTATTCATTATGTTTTGGGTTTTGAAAATATTGTAAATATTGTATATACTTTGCCATTTCCCTCCTGTTCCTCCTTGTTTGAAAAAATCCTTTTATATTATACTTGGTTTACGTGTCCTTTTCCCTGGCCTATTTACAGAATGGATCACAGTATGAATGTTACAGCTTCAACCCTAGACATATAGAAAGAAGTCGTAACAGTTCACCAAAATAAGATTTAATAGTGGATGTAACACTCTCATGCCACTTAAATCAGGGGTGTCTAATCCTGCTCCTGGAGGGAAAATAATGTATTGTAGAGGTCAACTCCAACCTGGTTCAACACACCTGCCTTAAAGTTTGTAGTGATCCTGAAAACCTTGATCAGCAGATTTGGTGTGTTTAATTATGGTTGAAGCTAAACTCTGCAAGATCTTGTCTTCCCAGGAGCAGGATTGAGTACTAATGCCTTACATTTATTGGGGATGTAACAACAATATAAAGATTTAAAAGGATAGGTTACCAAAGATGATTGTCATTTACTCACCAACATGCCACTCCAAACACAAGCAAAATTATTATTATTTTCATTCCATAAAAAAAAAAATGAATAGTGGCTAGGCTGTTCAGCTCTAAAAAGAAAAACATTCAGTAAAAGTAGTGGATTACACGTCACTTTCTTTTTAAATGTCACATTGACATTTGAAGATAGCTGTATTGAGATGTGTATGTTGTATATGACGGCCACTAGAGGGCAGTGTAATACTACCAATACAGTTAAGTTCTAACTGTGTGTAACATAGAAAGCAGTAAATAAACGGGGTTCCGAACGTGATACTCTGTGTGTAAGTCTCATCAATACATGGTACCAGAAAAATGATTAAAAATGATGAATTCCATCTGTTCGCTGGACGTATTAAAGTTGACAGGAAATATAAATGAAAACTGGAAAGCTTTCAAGTAAAGTTTTGAACTTTATGCACTCGCCATTGGGTTGGATGGAAAAAAAATGAAGGAAGATAGCATTGCTGCTAACAGTGGCTGGACATGGCGCACTAGATGTGTATAACACGTTTGTCTTCACAGAAGATAAAAAAGACAAGTATGATGCAATGATTGAGAAATTTGAGCAATATTGCTCAAATCGCTAAGGAAAAATGAGACGTATTAAAGGTATGTCCTCAGAAACAGACTACAGACTATAGTATGTCTATGGAAGATCAGTGATACTGAAGACAGATCATAAGCCTCTCATAGCAATATTAAAGAAATCACTGGGAGAAGTTCCACCATGCTTACAAAGACTGATGCTAAGATTGCAAAGGTATGATCTGACATTTGAGTATAAACCAGTTAAATTGTTGAAGATACCTTGAGTAGAGCTAGTTTGAATAACATTGTAAGCACTACAGAGAAAGATGTGCAAATACGTGTGGACTCTATCAAAGCACAGATGCCAGTGTCAACAACAAAATAGTTTGAAATAGCAAAAGAAACGCTGAAAGATGAACAGTTAAAGACAGTAATAGGCATGATTCACACGCCTGGGGATTAGATAATGGAGAATCCTTTCAAAAATTGTCAGTGCTAGATGGAGTTTTGCTGAAAGGAACAAGAATCGTTGTGCCAATCTCAGTGAGAATGCAGATGCTGAATCTTGTGCACAAAGGACATCTAGGAATCGAAAAAATGTAAGAGAAGGGCATGAGAAGTTCTATACTGGCAATGCATGCACAGAGACATAACAACATTAGTGTAGAATTGTGAAGTATGCCAGTGTCACAGATATCAGCAAACAAAAGAGCTGATGAGGCCACACGAGAAACCAAAGGAGCCGTGGGGAAAAGTTGGAATGGACCTGTTTCAGCTTATTGACAAGGATTACTTGTTGCTCATAGTCTATCACTCAAACTACCCGGAATTCATGCAGCTGACAAGCACAACGTCAGAGCAGGTAATTGCAATGACAAAAAAGTATTTTTGCACGACATGATATTCCAATGACTGTAATAAGTGATAACAGACCGCAGTTTGCAAGTCAGAGTTTCAAGGTCTTTGCAAAAAGTTATGGTTTTGAGCACATAACGTCAAGCCCTCTGTACCCGCAGTTCAACGGTTTAGCAGAGAAAGGAGTTCAAATAGTGAAACGCCTTCTGAAAAAAGCTACTGAGACAGGGAGTGATCCGTACCTGGCTATTCTGAATTACAGAGCTTCACCACTGGAGACTGGACTTTCCCTGGCGGAATGGTACATGGAATTCTTCAAATGAAAGACAGATTAATTACTACAACAAAACAGCAAGACCACTGAGTCCACAGGCCCAAGAAGAAATTGTTCTAGTGAGATGTGCTGGACAATGGGGACCACTGGCCAAAGTGATTAAAGAGACTATGCCCAGGTCATACGAAGTACTAATGGAGCACGGGAAAATAATGAGGAGAAAATCAATGTAAATGAGGCAAATGACCTGAAAATTTCAAAGCAAAATGAACAATTAGAAATGCAAGCCACTGCTAAAGAATCTGTAACTGAAAATAGAAAGGATGCTGTAAAACAAACAAAACGTCATCAGAGACAAATAATAAGGCCAAAAAGACTAATAGAAGAAATGTGTAGAGGTGAATTTGAGAAGAAATATTACACATTGTTGATAAATGAAAATAATTAGGAAATATTTGTAGTGAATAAAACCAGTTGTTGTATAAAGTTAAGAAACTTTTGAAATTTTTTTTAAAAAAGGTAGATGTATTGAGATGTGTATGTTGTATATGACGGCCACTAGAGGGCAGTGTAATCCTACCAATACAGGTTCTGACTGTGTGTAACACCGGCAGCAGTTAATAAACGGGGATCCGAACGTGATACTCGGTGTGTAACAGTGGCGGCTGGCCAATAGAGGGCGCTAGGGTGCCGCCCTCCCTGAACCACACACGCAAAATTATTAACATAACAATTATTTTATGTATATTTGTATGATGTAATATATTAGAAAATCATCTGTGAAAAATATTTTTTTTCACAATCACCATATGTCCTTTCTGTGTGTACCAATCAATTTCAGCTGAGGGGCAATCGAGAAATCGCCCAAAGGAGGCGGGTCTTTGTAGAATTTAGTCAAATGCCTTTCAATATATAAATATATTCAAGATGTGACATAAAATTTAGCCAATCAGCGTCCTCAATTCTTATCTGCAATGGGCGATTTTTTTGTCGCCCCCCAAACTGCTCAAATGAGGGCTTGGCCAGTAGTGGCGCAATTTTCAATTAATGTTTTGTGACAATGGCGGACTCAGGTGTAAGCAGTTCCGGACACGAAAACTCTGTAAAATCTCTACTCCAATGCTCGTTTGAGAAGAGAACTTTGGCAGAAAAACTGAAGGTAAAAGAACTGGGTCCAGATCAGCCTGACCTCTCAATCAGACAGCAGACAAGCGAAAAGGGGAAGACGTACATGTGAAGCTACTCTTCACGTTGGTACACCAAAAAGGCCTGGCTATGTGGGTGCATTTCTGCTAATGCCTTTTTTTGCTTTCCGTGCTTGCTGTTTAGAACAACTGGGGCAGATACAGCATGGCACAGCCCCACTTGAGAACATTTTCACCAGCCGCCACTGCTGTGTAAGTCTCATTATTACAATAACTTTGTGTAATAAACTGATCATATCAGTTTTTATGTTACTACCACATAATACATCAAACCTCAGTTGTTCTTGTGTCACAACATTTGATCAAAAGAACCAATGAGGTTTGATATTAATCTAGTAGCCAATACAAACTTTATTCTAAACAAAGACTGACATTTTTATCTTTTTATCATACAAAGAGAATGTATGTTTTCAGAAGACTTGGAATATGCACAAAAATCGTATAGGTTACTTTTTAGACACTCGGATGAAAAGGTGTCACTATCACTAGTTTTATGATTCATAGAAGCTAAAAGGTCATAGAGGTTTGTACAAACATGAAAATGAGTAAATGATCACCGAATTCATCATTTAGAAATTGTGGTGAGAGAAATACTAATAATAGACTTCCTGATCTGCAGTATTGAAGTCATTTCTGGAATGTCCTCATAACGCTTTGACCTGAATAACTGTATCAGCTTCGAGAGATGACCATCTAGGCCTTCAAAAAAGGACTTGCTCAGGTCTTTTGACATGAGCCTGGTGAATTCTTTGCTGATCTATAAGAACAAAAATACATTTACAAATTAAACAAAGATGCCAGGGTCTCAGTGACAGTCTTCAACAGTACTAAATGAAAACATCATGCAGGATGTTAAAACATTTTCATTTTACTCAACATGACAGAAGTGCTCATATAATCTTAGGATTTTAATTTTGCCCATATCTTCTACCAGAACAGCACAACTTACATAGCCCAAGATATTCTGATAAATTCAAAGCACACAGAAACAAGTCAACACAATTTTCCTGTCTCTCTGTGAAAAGTGCTGGCCATCGAACTTTCATTTGTGACACTGGTGACTCCTCCTCAACGACTTCTTGTCTTCTCAAAGAAAACGTGCTGCTCATAGCAGAATCAACAAAGCTGATGTATGTAGTCCTCTTCTTCATCTTTCCTTATCTAGAGTTTCCTGGTCTTTGCTCTGAGGTAGATCTGAAAGAAGATTAGTTTCACACTGTCTAGGTTTCTTCACTTTGTTTTCGCTTTCCTCTGTCTCCCCAAGACCTCTCTTTTCAGAATTCACTTTCAGTTCCTGACAACCTGCATCTCTCAGCTTTTGTCTGTAATTTCCCACCCATACCATCCAGCTGTAGAACTTGGCTCTTTGAGACAGGGGTGTTTTCACTTATGAAGTGAAGTGTTTCATCCTTTCAAAAAGCCTCATTACCTTGTCTTAGCCTTAACTCCATATCATTATAAAAACAGGGATGGGAAAGGCGGATGGTCATGGCTGTGAATTGGCGTCAGATGGCTCTGAATAGATGCTGGGTGAATGTGGATAAAAATTCACTTAAAATTGCAGTGTCTAAACTGGAGGAGATGTACAGTTGTGTTCAAAATTATTCAACCCCCATTGAAATTGATTGTTTTGGTCGGTTTGACATTGATTATGATCATTTAGTCATCCTGCTTACAATTAAATCAAAGAGGCACGTGTAGGTCAGACAAATATAACATAACATTTATAATTAAATAACCACAAATGTTATTTCTGAGCTCACATCATTATCAGTTTTATTCAACCCCCAAGTGACATTCAATCTTAGGTACTTAGTACAACATCCTTTTACAGTTATAACAGCTTTTAAACGTGAAGCATAGCTTGACACAAGTGTCTTGCAGCGATCTACGGGTATCTTCGCCCATTCATCATGGGCAAAAGCCTCCAGTTCAGTCACATTCTTAGGCTTGCGCACTGCAACTGCTTTCTTTAAGTCCCACCAGAGGTTCTCAATCGGATTTAAGTCTGGTGACTGCGATGGCCACTTCAAAATGTTCCAGCCTCTAATCTGCAACCATGCACTAGTGGACTTGGAGGTATGCTTGGGATCATTGTCCTGTTGAAAGGTCCAACGTCTTCCAAGCCTCAGGTTTGTGACGGACTGCATCACATTGTCATCCAATATCTCCTGGTACTGAAGAGAATTCATGGTACCTTGCACACGCTGAAGCTTCCCAGTACCTGCAGAAGCAAAACAGCCCCAAAGCATGATTGACCCCCCGCCTTGCTTCACAGTAGGCAAGGTGTTCTTTTCTTCATAGGCCTTGTTCTTCCTCCTCCAAACATAGCGTTGATCCATGGGCCCAAACAGTTCTAATTTTGTTTCATCAGTCCACAGAACACTATCCCAAAACTTCTGTGGTTTGTCCACATGACTTTTGGCATACTGCAGTCAACTCTTCTTATTCTTTGGGGACAGCAAGGGGGTGGGCCTGGAAATTCTGGCATGGAGGCCTTCATTACGCAGGGTGCGCCGTATTGTCTGAGCAGAAACTTCAGTACCCACATCTGACAAATCTTTTCTCAGTTCCTCAGCAGTCACACGGGGACTTTTCTCCACTCTACGCTTCAGGTAGCGCACAGCAGTCGAAGTCAGCATCTTCTTTCTGCCATGACCAGGTAGCGTTTCAACAGTGCCCTTTGCCTTGAATTTGCGAGTGATGCTTCCTATGGTGTCTCTTGGTATGTTTAACATCTTTGCAATCTTCTTATAGCCATTGTCCTTCCTGTGAAGAGTAATCACCTGTTCTTTTGTCTTCCTGGACCATTCTCTTGACCTCACCATGTTTGTAACCGCACCAGTAAATGTCTAGAAGGAGCTGAGTATCACAGTGATTTTAAAGCTGCCTAATTGGTGCTTATTAGGCTTTATTGCTGCTCCCTGATATCCACAGGTGTTTTCAATACCTGATTGAAAACACTTCATTGAACCTCTGTTCTTCAGAGTGGTAGTCTTTAAGGGGTTGAATAATTATGTCAATGAAGAATTCACAAAAGAAACATTTATTACTGTATTACAAAACTAATTGATGTCATTTTAGTTGCATATGGTTCTTTAAGAAGTCCTTGTAGGATTTCATTCTGAATACAATTACAAATGTACACTAAATTCCCTAAAACCATTTACAGCATTGGGGGTTAAATAATTTTGAACACAACTGTATCTGGAAAGGGGTGAAACTAATCTTCAGTGTCACTTTGTCTTTGGGCGGATCAGATACACATGTAGTTGGTTTTTACCTGTTACACAGTGTGGTTACTGCCACCAACAGCAGATGTACACAAACAATAGTGTCCTTTTATCACTTTTTATTGATGTGTTTCAGTGCTTGAGCTTCTCAACAGATCACACACACACACATTATATATAAAATGATAGAAGATGTAAAATAACATTTCTTCCTCACTCTGATGTTTATTACTTTAATTAATGATCTTTAATGTAAAAGCTGTGATCAGTTTAATTATCAAATGTGATCAACACTTCCTTTGAGTTTCACACTGACCTGCACTTTCCTGTTCTTATTTAGCAGAGTGTAATTTCCTCTCCTGTGTGTGTGTGTGTGTGTGTGTGTGTGTGGTGTGTGTGTGTGTGTGTGTGTGTGTGTGTTTGTGGTTTTACCAGCAGATAGAAATAGGAATATAGGTTTCCCATTGTGGTTTCTGTTCTTGACCCTTCAGAGTTTTTTCTTTTCCTCCATCAGTGCTTTTAAACAGAACAATCTGCAGATACACACAATTATTTATACAAAACTCAATTCAGTGTAAATCAGTAATCTTCAGCAATCTTGATCTAACTGTTAAAAATTAGCCATTTTCAATTTAATAAAATACAATATAAATAAATTTTATTTTTTTATGATATTTGAAGTAATATGTGTTGTTTTCTCATGTATAAGAATAATTTTGTAATAGTTTTATACAAATACAATTTGCCTCTTCTCTCTGCTCCTGCCATAGTCACCACTTAATGTGTGGGTTCAGGTTCAGGTCATAAGTGTGAGTATTTTAAGAGCTCTTTATTAAGGGGGGGGGGGGGGGGGTTGTTGGTGTGGAAATGTCATCATTATTTTGTAGAATTGAATCCATTTCCTTTGAAACTTTCTCATTAGATTCACTGGTTATTTCTTTTTACTTTATATTTTCTGTATATATTTTGTTCTTCTTGTGTTCAAGTTTCTTAGATTAGCATTATCTTAACCTTCTTGATTAGATTTGTGTTCCAATTCCTTGTGTGTATCTTTGTTAATGTGGTTATTAATTTGTCTGTTCATTTATTTACCTCAGGTTTTTTATGTCAGTTCTGTATTTAAATGTATTTATTTCCTCAGTATGAAGTAAATATAAATGTCAGGATGTAAAATAAGATGTAAGAAGTGTATTGAACTCTACAGCAGAAGAGAAGGACAGGATGTAGGAGGTGAAGCAGTTAAAGCAGAACACTAGAACATCTCTGTTCACATGCTCAGAGGAGGGATTGTGTTAGAAATGGCAGCGTATCTGCTTCTGTTTACTCTGCAGCTGCTGTTTGGTGAGTTCACTACAAATAAATAGAAGATTTTGGACTAAATCATTAGTACTTTCCACATTAGCTGTGTTCAGGATGTCTGTATAGAGATTAGTGCACTCAGTTCTACAACAAACATGTTTTAAAGGGAGTTGAGCTGTGAGCTGTGTGTTTCTAGAGTTTACAGGGTGGAGATGAATCTTCTCTCTTCATGTGCTGTTGTTCTTTCAGGTCTCATTAGGCCGAGTCTCCTTCAGAACATTTCAGCTGATCTCATATCTGTTTCTCCAGGAGCAAACATCACTCTGCTCTGTAACATCACTAATTACTCACAGAAATCCTGGTATCAGATGATCTCAGCAGGGTTGAGGCAGATTATATCAGCCAGACAAAGCAGCCTGAACAAACACTTTTATGTGGATTATAATGTAGATGAGAGTCACTTTTATTTAACAGAAAGCAGCAGTTCAGTCAGTTTAGTGATTATTGGAGTTCGAGAGACGGATCTGGGGTTTTATTACTGTGGAGGACGAAATGATGAGACACACATTCAGTTTGGGAAACTCATCAGACTGAACTTTACAGGTCAGTAACTAAACTTCATTTACACACTTTACTGATGTTGTCTTGGATTTTGTACATATTTATTTATTTATTTATTTATTAATTCATATATTTATAATCTTGTAAATACTAATATATATATACTATCTTATAAAAGTTATTATTCAGACACTGGACATGAATTTTCATTTAAAAATAATTCATTTATATTGTCATGGTTTATAATATCTATATGGAGATTGTGGTTCTGCTCTGCTTTTCTTTATTTACATTAATTATAAAATTTCCAACACAGTCTCACGCCATTTCCTGATGTAGTCACGAACTTTAATCTATTGATTCATGTTCTTTTATCTTATTTTTATCAGAGAATAAGGCAGAAAATTGATGCTCGATTAGGATTAGGATTAGGATTAGGGTTATAGTGTAATAAATGTGTGTGTCTCTAATTATTGCAGTCTCATTAATTATTCAGCAGAATATATTTACTGTATTTTGACTGGATGGAAACACTGAGTATGGTTTATAACATCGAGTAGAAAATAAAGCAATAGAAACATGTTAAGTAAATGGAGCTTAAAGAATAAAAAATCAGGAATAAAACAATACAGCATATTGAAATACATCACATAGAAAGTCGACCTCAATGACATGAAATAAAGAGGGAAATTCGTGTCGCCACAGCAGATCATCCGTCTCCATACCCCCCCTGTCCTCTACATCTGCCTCTGTCACACCAACTACCTGCATGTCTTCCTTCACCACATCCATAAACCTCCTCCTTGGTCTTCCTCTTTTCCTCCTTACTGGTGGCTCCATCCTCAGCATTCTCCTACTGATATACCCCATGTCCTTCCTCTGCACATGTCCAAACCATCTCAATCTCACCTCCCTCACCTTGTCTCCAAAACATCCTACATGCGCTGTCCCTCTAATAAACACATTTCTAATCCTGTCCATCGTCGTCACTCCCAACGAAAACCTCAACATCTTCAGCTCTGCTACCTCCAGCTCCACCTCCTGTCTTTTACTCAACACCACTGACACTATACCATACAACATCTCAGGTTTTACCACAGTCCCATAAACTTTCTCTTTCACAATCACAGATACTCTTCTATCACAAATCACTCCTGCTATCACTCTTCTCCACCCACTCCACCCTGCCTGCACTCTTTTCTTCACTTCTCTAACACACTCTCCATTACTCTGCACTGTTGACCCCAGGTACCTGAACTCCTCCACCTTCTCCACCTCTTCTCCCTGCAACCGCACCCCTCCACTGCCCTCCCTCTCATTCACACACATGTACTCTGTCTTACTTGTACTGACTTTTTTTTCCACTTCTTACCAGCATGTACCTCCACCTCTCCAGGCTTTTCTCCACCTGCTCTCTACTCGACCCACAAAGAAAAATATTATCCACAAACATCATAGTCCACGGAGACTCCTGTCTAACCTTGTCTGTGAACCTGTCCATCACCACTGCAAACAGGAATGGGCTCAGAGCTAATCCTTGATGCAATCCAACCTTTACCTTAAACCAGTCTGTTGTTCCTACTGCACACTTCACTGCTGTCACACTGCCCTCATACATGTCCTGCACCACCCTCACATACTTCTCTGACACACCAGACTTCCTCATACAACACCACAACTCCTCTCTCCACCCTGTCATACGCTTTTTCTAAATCCACACACACACATTGCAACTCCTTCCGACCTTCTCTATACTTCATCAACATTCTCAAAGCAAATAAGTCGTCTGTGGTGCCCTTCTTTGGCATGAAACCATACTGTTGCTCACAGATGGTCACCTCTTCTCTCAGCCTGACTTCCACTACTCTTTCCCATAACTTCATGGTGTGACTGATCAACTTAATTTCCCTGTAGTTACTGCAGGTCTGCACATCTTCCTTACTCTCAAAGATCAGTACCAACATACTCCTTCTTCATTCCTCAGGCATCTTCACACTTTCCAGAATCTTGTTAAACAATCTGGGTGAAAAGTCCACTGCATCTCTCCTAAACATTTCCACGCTTCTATCGGTATGTCATCTGGACCAACCGACTTTCCACTCTGCATCCTCTTAATAGCTGCTCTCACTCCCTCCTTACTAATCCTATCCACTTCCTGCTTCACATCTCCACACCATCCAACCATCCTTTCTCTCTCATTTTCCTCATTCATCAGCTGCTCAAAATACTCCCTCCACCTTCTCAACACACTCTCCTCACTAGTCAACACATTTCCATCTCCATCCTTTATTGCTCTAACTTGCAGATCATCCTTCCCAGCTCGGTTCCTCGGCCTGGCTTGTGGAATATAAAGTTCACACTGAGTCTTCCAGAAGCCTGAAGTTTCCCTCAGCACTATACTGAGATCTCTGTGTGCTTCTGTGTGTGTTTTAGGTGGCAGCAATAATGGATCTTCATCTGAGGCTTCAGATTCACAGCCGCCTGCTAGAAATGTTAACGACTGGATTAGAAATGTGATTGTAATGTGTGTGTGCTTCGTCTCCGTCCTAATAACCATCTGCATGTGTGTGTTCTGCAGCAGGGTTCTAGGTGAGACTAGAGGTGAAATTACAGGTTGAATATTTATTTATGATTTTATATTTATACTAATGAAATTCTCTTTAAGGAAAATTTACATCATGCAGCTTCTTCAGTCACACCACCGACTCCACTGATAAGGTAGGAACTCTTACATTAATGGCAAAACAAACATCATTGCATTTTCATTTTAATTATTCACATTTGATAATAAAAAAATACTCAATTATTTATTCTGATTTTACTGCAATTCATGTTTTCTGTTGTTTTGCTTGTCGTTACTGGGGGTTTTTAGATGTTCAGAGTTGGCGGTTGAACATTGAGCTATTAGATAGTTTTTATAAAGTGACTGTTATGTGGCTGGGAAATGGGTTTGTTTTTGATTGGATTGACATCAACGTGTTTATTTCTAATGGTCTACTTATATGTTAAGGTTTTATAATAAAATTAAACTTTTAGATCTTGAAGTAAATCCCAGTCGTTATGAAAGCATCTAGTAGAAAGTATTCTGATGAACTGAACTCATTTCTTTATGATTCAATAACATTTATCAGTCCAATGCTACAATAATAAACAACTTTCCACAATAAACAGAAGTAAAAAGTTTAGTGCTGATTCATCACCTGAATCTCTCTGCAGGCTGAAAACATTTATTATACCACTGTTCAGTACAAAAGAATGTCCACTGCATCTGCTACGAACATCAAGTCAGACTGCAGGACTGATTCCTAACTGTTACCTCACAGCTGCAGAGACACTGACAAGCACAAGGTGCACAAATATTTCTTTCTTTCTAAATAGAATTTCTAAATATGAAATGTCTGTGTGTGTATTTAGACATATAGATAGATAGATAGATAGATAGATAGATAGATAGATAGATAGATAGATAGATAGATAGATAGATAGATAGATAGACCGACCTTTTGGTTTATTAAATGAACATATCCATGTTTATGTAACAAGAAATTAAAGCTTTAATGAGGTTATCTAGTTTTAGTTTACACATGAAACCTCTAAATTTGGTTTTATTGTTTTGTTTTTAACATTATTTACACACTTTGTTTTTCAGCTGCTAAATGCTGATGACCCTCAACTCCTCCTCTCCTTTCCTCCTTTAGTTATTGATGTTTCTGCTTTGATCTCAGTATGTTTATTAGAGATCTCACCATGGATAGAAGCAAATCTTAAACTTAATCCCAGCAGGAGCTGAGCTGCTGTACATCTCCGACTTTATTCCCATGTCAATATGCTGTTGTTTATCAGGAGAATTCTCAGATCCTACATCATGGCCTACATCTGAATTATTTTCTCCTTTACACAAGAAGAATGTGGTCATTTCTTTCCACAGACCTCACGGGTGATTGTTTAGAGCTATAAAGGTTTGACTCTTGGCAGATCCTCAAATTAAATTCTGACAAATGATAGATAATTGTTTAACACATTTAGTAACATCAGCATTTGGATTTATTACAAAGTGACAGTTTAATAGTGTTATTGCGACCCCTACTGGTTTTGCTTATTTCATTGTTGTTATAAATGATGTTTAATATTTTTTTTTGACATTACACGAGTTTTAAATATGAACCAAATGTTTGTGACAGAAATGACATTTGTAACTAATGTTTATAACAAGTTTGTATTGAATAAATCAGCTCGAGACACTTTTTCTTGATATTGATTGATATATTAAAGTAGCTCAGTAGCGCCGCACCGCGGAAATCACCGTGAACGTAAGTGCGGACACTCAGAGGCAGTTCACAGATGGTGGTGATGATGATGATGGTGGTGTTGGTGATGGTGAGTTTATAGCCAATAGGAAGGGAAAGAAAGAAAAATGGGGAAAAAAAAACATTAAAGAGAGAAAGAACATAAAACAGATCAAACTGCACTGTAAACAAACAGCAAGAATTCTGAAACAAAGTAGCAACAGAAAACTAGACAAAATATCACAATCAAACTAAACAAAGTTACAGAAACACATGTGGTCAGAGAGATAATGATTTTAATTGGATACAGAGTCGTTTATCTGTAAATCATACAGGAGAAAAACTGTTGAACTTTTACAACTTTCAACTGTTTCAACACTCAGCACCCCATAATCACTAAATAAAATCAGAATAATAGAAATGTCTGTATTTTGTTTTGATCAAAACCAGAAATATCATATGTCTACGTCTGAAGGTCATGAGTTCAAATCCCAGCTGCACCAAGCTGCCACTCCTGGGCCCCTGAGAATGGCTCTTAACCCCATAACTGCTCAGTTGTATAAATGATATGTCAGTCGCTCTGGATACGGGCGTCTGCTAAATGCGGTAAATGTAAATATATGAACACAATAAAGCACCTGCTAGTAGCTGTAAGGTATAAAATGCTCTTGGTAAATACTGGTTCTTTCTCATGTGCTGATATTGTGGTGTTTCAGCATCACAGCTTCCTGTGAAGAGCAATCAGAAATGTTCTCCTGCATCTCATAGTACACTTGTTGATTTAAAGGAGACACACTGAGCTCTTCCTCATTTCTATTATTCTGTGAGCTGGAGCTCCTGAGATCACTGGAGTCTCTGCAAGTTTATAAACTTACTCTGATTTTTCCGAGAGAAAAAAATTGCAATAAAAATGAGAAGAAAGCACACGATGCAAATAATGATGATCACCAGGTTTCTTTCATCAGCTTCATCTGGAGACACAAATAATTTATTCTAAATATTATTTAATAAAATATTAAAAGGTCTGTGTAGAAATGTGATAAATCTTATATCGGAGAATTTGACTCAGAGATTTAGAGGAGATGAAGATTATTATATTTCATTAATTATTAGTACAACAAATAAATATGATGTTTACTCACCTGGAGGAGCTGATGGATCATCGACCATCACTTCAGGTTTTTCTGTAGAGGGAAAAGCAATAAGAATTTCACTGTTCATTTTTTTCTTCTAAATATTTTTACTTCAGAACTGCAGAAGCATTTATTTTATAACTGTGGAACTGTGGAGCTGATGTATTCAGCATCATCTGATACTAATCCACTTACCACTGACTGAGAGTTTCACCTTCTGGACCAATTTGTTGTTGTTTATCACTACCATGTAGCTGCTGTACAAAGTTTCATCAGTAACTCTAACATTCTTCAACACCAGGGAACAGTTTCCTTTAAGCAGCTCCTCCTCAGGAACGTCCACACGTCCCTCATATCCTTCACCCTGAAATGACTCTTTACCCAGTCGCTTAAACACGATCTCACGACCAATACTCCACTCAACATGAGGTGTTTGGATGGACAGATGTCTCCAGTCACATGGCAGCACTGCTGTGGATCCCACCTGAGCTGATACACTCTGAACAACTGTAGAGACACAAAATACTTTTAGAAAATGGTTTTATGTGAGAAACATTTATTTTACACACAGAAATTAAACTCTAATAAATAACCAAATATAATAAATAACCAAATTTAACCCTGGGAATATTTCAGCTTCTTGACTTTCATGTAAAAACTCAGATGAAGTACAATATTGTGGTAAATAAACTCATTTGAATCAGTAAATGTTCAATCTGTTCAACAAAACCCCACACTGATACTTTTTCTGGTGTTCACTCAGTTCTAGCAGTAAAAATACTCAGATAGCAGCATCTGATATCATGTAACACTCTGTAGAGTAAAACCTCGTGTAGATTTGTCATGGAACATGGCAGGAGCAGCTACAAGTGCAGATCATTTCTTACAGAAAGTGCAAACAAACCCCAAGGAACAAAATCCAGAACAATCAGAAACTAAAGTAGAAAAACGAATCCTGAGCACAAGCAGGAACCGACAGCATGAGACAACAAACAGAAGACAAAGTGTGCAGTGAACGCTGAGATCTTCATCCACAAGTGCTAATGATCATGAAACGTGAATCAGGTGTAAAAACAAACATGAGACCTGCTGCAGTGGCTTGTAGGAAACAGAGTTCCTGTCCATAATCCTGACAATATTGTAGTGATCTGGATGGATTTCACAATTAATGATCAAATCAAAGCAGAGTGTAAACTGTGCTCTGTGAAAACATCAAGAGGAGGAACTACAGCATCTTCCTAACCACCTGATAAACATCTGGATGCTGCTCTAACTGTCTTTGTGTCCTCGTCCTGTCAGCTTCATATCTGACTGCTTGTTTAAACTGTTCCATCCTGCAGGATCTCAGTCCTGATGCACATCTCCAATCACAACCAGATGACCTCTGACCCTTTCTGATCAGCTTTCTAGTAAATACAATAGTGCACCATTTTCATGTCATTATTTATGTTTTCTTATTTTATCTGTTAATTCTGAACAATGTGTTAAGATGTATGCAAATATAAAACATCTGATACACTGTGACTTTTATATTTTTATATTTTATGTTAAATAATTTACTCACCATCGAGTTGAACTGTGTTGATTTATTTTGCTTTACGATAGTATTTCATCTCTGCAAGTTCAAAGGATCTGTAGAAAGTGTGATCAGTGATTCTGACGTCCTTTAACAACAGAGAACAGTTTCCTTTACGCAGCTCGTCCTCAGGAACGTCCACACGTCCTTCATATCCTCGACCCACATATGTACCATCAATGTTTCTCTCAAACACAACCTTATTATCAGCACGCCACCGAATAACTGATGTTTGGGTGAAGACTTTACTCAGGTTAAAGGGCAGGAGAGCTGTGGAACCCACATGAGCTTCTACAGTAATGGGAGGATCTGCACTGATGGGGTCTCTGGGGGGAAACATTACAATCTACATGATTTGAAGCATTTTATAAAAATTGTAGCACATTGTAATGAATGTTAGGACACTTGTGTGTTGTTGGACTTGAACCAGGTCACTCACCCACACAGACAGAGAGCCAGAAGATGGAAATAGAAAGGAGGATCATGATGCCTGAAAGACTCGTGTGGAGTTTTTACAGATTTCCTGATACAAACACAAACAAAGGCAGATTATTAAACACATGAAATATAAGTGGAAGATCAGCTTCTGCAGAAAATCACACAAACAAGTGTTCACTGTATTAGTGTCAATTTTACACCCTGAAAAAACACAAATCACTCATTTAAAATCCTACGTTTCACTACGGCTTTATCTTGTCTGGTGATTTAGACAGTCATGAACTTAGTGATTTAGATCATTTCCACAACCAGACAGGAACCTCAGGCAGCAGAATATTCATAACAGCAGAAATTCTTAAAATACTAAACAAATAAACTCATTTGTACAGTGTGTGCACAATCTTTTTATTTTTGGAGAAGCCACTGAATCTGAACTTCAGATCAGGGGTTCCAAATAATAAACTGTGTGTAGGATCGTTATTAAAAGTGTATGTGCACCCGAAGCTAAATTCAGCGTATGCCCCAAATAATCCAGATTTATAAACCGATGTAATAATGTTCCCTTTAGAAATCACAGATCACCTGCAAGTGTGCGTACATGAATCAGTCTCATATTTTATCCATAAATAGTCAATGCAAATCACCTCGTGAATGCTGATCTATATTAATATGTGCTGTCTGTTGTGTCTTTAATGTGTGCACTAAAGAAGATTGTGTTTAATTTTGATGCACAGCTGTAAAATAATAAAAGTATCCTATTGAGTGTTTTAGAAAGTTTTACTTTGATGTGTTAATTTTAAATGTGTGAAATAAAGAATCTCATTCATTAAAGGAGAAAACTGGCTACAACTGGTGGGAGTCCCAAATCCCCCTGAGCAAACATCACTGTACAGCAGAATCACTGCCATAACTGGGCAGGACAGTGTGTGTGTGGGATTGTGCAGGAAAAGGAGGGAGACATCGAGGAGACCACAAAGGAACAAGGTCAAATAGTTTTCGAGAGACAAACTCAGAACAAAGAAAACACAAAATAATCACACACAGCATAAATATGACTAAAAATAACAATATCATTAGAGAACCAACCACAGAGCCTTGAGTGACAACACAAGAGCATGAGCATGAGCAACCCTAACCCTAACCCTAACCCTAACCCTAGAACATTAAATAACCCAAAAACCGAGCAAAGTAATGAAGGAAATGAGCAAACACACTAGAACAGAGACTTAAACACGAAAATCAAAAAAAAATAAGAACTGGGGGGGGGGGGGGGGTAACATTACATCAGACACATCATGGAAAACTCATGCAACTCGAAACACCCACTGAGTAAATTAAATCAACATACACCCAAACATAAAGACAGAAACTTTAACAGAGGGCTCAGGAAACAACAGTGAACCCAAAATACAAACTCAGAATATGGGACCATAACATCAGAACAAAGAGCTCTGGGCCTGTGAACATACAGACAATGAACCAACAAGACACAAAAAAGGGAACTGAAACACATGGAGGACTAACAAGGAGCAGGTGGAAAACATTAGGGACACAGTTATGGACTAGGGGGCAGCGAGTAGGGAATAGGTAGTAGTGACCCAAACTTTTCTTCCTGCCACTGGATACCACAGACGCTGTATTGTTTTATTCTCCTTTATTATTTTTTTTAATCTCCAAGCTCCATTTACCCACCATTTAAGCGTCAGATTTTATCCTTGTTTTTATTGCTTTATTTTTTTACAGTAAATATATTCTCCTGGTTAATTAAGGGGACTACGTTAATTAGAGACACACACATTCTAATTTAAGTGTTTCAGGAAGAGGTAGGTGTTCACTCATCACTTGAAGATAGTCAGGGACTCCGCTGTCCAACTCAGTGCCAGAACAGAGAGGAGTCTTGAAGTGTACTTACCTCTTATTCTGAGAGACACGTAAAATACTGTGTTGGTATTCCATTCAGTCATTCATCTGCTCCTACTGCAGTTCCATAGTAGACGATATGATGGTGAGACGTTAATAAAATATTTTGACTTGAATAATTTTGATTTAAGATTTGAGTTGGATTTCACAAAAAGGTTTTTTTTTTAAATGGTGTCGCCATTTCCCTATTCTCGCCTTCTGTCTCCAGAATTTGTCTATGCAGAGCTCAGTTTATTTACAGTTTACTTGCAATTTACTTTCTATCAAGTATGTTTTTATTAAATTACAGCCTTGGTGTAGGAAGTGGTATATGCATGTTTCCAGTACTGTTTTTTGTGTACACCACGCTTATAAATGAGACCCCAGGGACTGCAACGTAGAATAATGTTTTTGGTTCTGTGTGTGTCCATTATATTCCATTTTGCTGCAGCTCCTAAAGCTCATTAATAAATGAATTTAACAGAGTTGTAATGTTGGGCTTCTTCTCTTTAAACCAAATACATGGTCAGCACTTATTTTTTCATTCTTTTGGATTCAGTTTATGATTTGGCACTGAATGAGTCATAGCGGACACGTGGAAAACTGAACTTTCCATGAGTCTGCAAAACCACATTTAGCCCGAATTGTAATTACCAAGGCAGTGCTTTACTCCAATGTAATGCGACTGAAGAAACATGGCTATGGGTCGATGCCCCGGGTTGAAGAGACGCTGGCCAGCTATCTCTCCCCAGGGGTTGCATTGTCTCTTAAGAGAGATTAAAAACTTATCTATTTAGCAAAGCCTACACATAACACACATCACATCATAACCTTGTGCCCCAGTACATTTGATCAAATGCACATTATCAACTTGTGCTGTTAATATCATGAACAACAGCTACGCTAATTCCTCTCCAATGCTTCTTTTTCTCTACCATCCCAAAGCATCTTGAGGCTGCTCCAGCCCCAGTCACGTCCCACCTTATGAAGATTGTGGACCTTTAAAGAAGGAGATGCAGACCCTGCAAACATCCCGAACCATCAAGAGATGTACCAGCACCAATTGGATCCCACTTACTGTGTGGAGTTTTGACATTGGACCTCCTGGAATGTTTAAAGGCTCTGGCATGGAGAAGCTGGTGTTGGATCTATGATGATCGCAAATGTTGAGTTATTTTATGAGCTGCTCAGTAGCTCCTGGTTTAATAATCATAATGACTGTATAAGACTGTAGAAAGAACGATACTTATAATCATACACTCCAGTGCTCATGTTAGTTCTCACTCTCCAGTGTTCTGTATTATTTAAAGATTTATGATCACACTCTTGATGTCACCCAAATGAGGACAGGTTCCCCTTTTGAGTCTGGTTTCTCTCAAGGTTTTTACCTCATAACATCTAAGGAAATGTTTCCTTGACACAGACGCAATGCTGCTCATCAGGGATAAATGCACACCATTTACCTTCACTCTTAAAATTCTGTAAAGCTGCTTTGAGACAATGTCTGTTGTGAAAAGCGGTATAGAAATAAACTTGACTTGGCTTGGCTTGACTTGACTTGACTTGACTAGCCTCTACGGAGAGGCATTTATGGCTTACCCAATTGGATCTTTCTCATAGGAATAGGGTTCTACTGCTGAACGCACCTCTAATGCCAACTGGCCTGTTTGACCAATTTCAGGAAGGCAAGAAAAAGTCTGCGGCATTCCAGCGGATCCTCAAACGTTGCTCTCATGGGGCTGTTCGGCGGGCACAGCCCCAAGCACAACCCAGCTCCTTCTATCAGCGGGGGGGTACAGAAACAGATAACCCTAACCCTAACCCTAACCCAGCTCCAGCCAACACTCTCCTCAAGCTCCGCCCAAAATCATAGCAGACCTGGAGAACTCGCCTCCTTCAGCCGCACTAGAGCATAGACCCTGCTCTAGGTGCACCAGAGGTAAGTCTTGAGAGACTGATACCCTTAAGGGACTACTTGGCAGCCTGGAAAGCTTAGCCAGATGTGTCTCAATGGGTCCTGCGGACTGTATACAGAGGCCACACAAGTAATTTCGGTCTCGTCCACCCTGGTGGGACCCAAGCAGGCTCTGCTCATGGACCAAGAAATAGAAAATCTGAGAAAGAAGGCCATCGATGTGGTCCCTCCATCAGACAGAGAGTTCAGGTTCTATAGCTGGTACTTCATAATTCTCAAAAAGGACAGAGAGTTGTGTCTAATTCTATATCTATGCCATCCAACCGGCTCACCTATATGAGACTCAGGTTCAAGATGCTGATTCTCGAGCAGGTCGTGTCTCAGATCAGATCCAGATCAGATCCAGATACTTTCATGTATCCATCCTCCCTTCTCAAAGGAAGTTCCTGAGGTTTGCTTTTGGGGCCGTAGCGTACCAATATCAGGTCATTCTGTTTGGTCTTGCCCTCTCACCATGATGTGTGTGGATGTGGCTCTGGGTCCCTTGAGACTTCAGAGCAAATGTGTAAGGTTGATTATATATAAGGTTGTAATCTGATGAACCAGTGTAGATTTTTTTCACTGATAGCAACTTAAAGCACTTCTGTACATCGCTCTGGATACGGACATCTGCTGAATGCCATAAATGTAAATGTTCATTAAACAATTTTAAAAAGGTCTTCAAGAGCTGATCCTGTGAGGTTGTGACTCAGAATGAAGGACATTAAAAGAAGCAGACTCTGTCCTCTGGGGATTGGTGGAGAAAGGAGCTCTTCATCTTCTGACCACTAGAAAAAACAGCACCAAAATAAAAACAGCAGATCAGTAACTAAAAGAGCACTTACAGAAAGCAGATCTCTAGTAGGGCAAGTGCCCCACCACCATCTCCCACCACTTTCTATTTTTATTATTAATCATGTTTTATTTTAAACAGGGGGTTAATTTCAATATAATTATTACATGGATGCATATCATAGATGCTACACATAACCCATACAAAGCCACAATATGTGTACTTTATAACAATAAATGTGACACATCTGAGTTTGGACCTTGTCTGGGTTGAGGTATCTGAGCTGCTGGTTGCAAATCAGTGGTATGGTCATGGTTTGATCAACAGCCAATACAGGCAGGAAATATAAGATGTTTAAGCTTTGACAGAAGTCTGACAAAAGACATTGAATTGTGGATGTGGTTAATACGAAGTTATGTATTTACCTGAGAATTTGTTTTTGCTTCTTAATGGTGGTTCCCAAGAGACTCAGACAACTTGGTCTGGTGACGCTGCCTTTTCCATCATTATTGGTCACATCATTTAAACTCTAAACAAGAAACATACTATGAAATCCCTTTTACAAATGATTAATGACTGTTTTTATCTTAAATATAAATTGATGACTTCCTGATGTTAATACAGCATTATATTTCTAGCCAGTCAGCTGTTACCTGCACTTGGTCTTCTATTTTGTATTTTTTGGGTGTCATGAGCACCACGAATAATAGACACTGTAATATTTCATGGTTGCCTCATTGTTAGTGTAGTTAACAGGAACCTAAAACATATTGAGTTGTTGTGATAATTTCTTTATGATAATTTATTAAAGTAAACTTGAGGCCGAATGTATGAGAATTAGCCTTTATGCCCATTTTCAGTAGACTAAAAATCAGTTGTTACACAACACATCTATGTTCCAGTAATCATTAATATAAAACTTCCACATGTTCCGCATCAGCCGCATGTTTGATTTGGCACATGTTTTTAACACTGGATGCCCTTCCTAACATAACCATCCATAACCAAACCGGCACTAAGAGTGGCTGGGGTTGGTTCCCTCACCGGGGATCGAACCCGGGCCATAGCGGTGAGAGCACCGCATCCTAACCACTAGACCACCAGGGGACCTCCAGTAATCATTAATATAACACTATTCAGTCATTTAC
The DNA here is from genome assembly GCA_039877035.1 of Silurus lanzhouensis. Classification (NCBI taxonomy): domain Eukaryota; kingdom Metazoa; phylum Chordata; class Actinopteri; order Siluriformes; family Siluridae; genus Silurus; species Silurus lanzhouensis. Next base: position 87,704 of record JBCEWE010000584.1, read on the forward strand.
CAGTGGTTTTCTTCTCCTGGGTTCACTTGTTCTTGGGACCTCAGACTCATTGCTACAAACAAGGTTTTTTGTAACCTGCTCAGACTGAATTCTGCGAAGAAAGAAATTAGCAGTGAAGGTGAAACTACAGTATGTGGCAGGATAATGCACAGTCAAGAAGCAGTAATATAAAGTATTTACTGCAGATTCATAGGTGGCTACATTCTTCAATCACAGCAAAATGTATATTTATCTTAACAAAGCCTATAAAAAACAAAGCCTTAAAAAAAGTTGAAGAAAATTCAGTGTTACCTCTTTATTTTTCTCCTGCTTCAAGCGTCGATGTTACAGTATGGAGTTCTCAGAATCTCTTTTTGTTTGTATTTTTTATTTTTGTCACTTCAGCGTGCAATGGCAATAACCGCAGTTAAAACTTCTGCAACATTCAGTTTGACCATTCAGAGCCAAGCTTTTCAAATCAACAGATAATCGCTTAATCGCATGCTGCCATATGAAAGTACCCCTTATTGAGCAGACAAATCTGATGTTTTATCAGAAATCGTGTTTTTTCTCAACTTTGCTTTGTTTTATTTTACTGACTTTGAGCTACAGAAGAAAAGGTGAACAGCACTGATAAAATTGGAGGAGAGCACAGACGAGTGAAATACCAGATTAGATCCTGTAAACAACTTAGCAGTGAAGAGAACTAGGTAGAGGTTCATCTGCCATGTCAAAGCAGACATGGGCATGGAAACCCTGCCTCATCTCCATGTGGATGCCTCTATCTCCTGATGGGGCCTACAGGAAGTTATCAATACCTACATTTGTACTTGGGGGATATGCTTAACTGCTTTGTGTTTGTCAACATGGACAACATCCTAATGTTCTCATGATCCCAGGAGAAACATACCCTGCATGTCTGATCCATGTTGCAGCAGCTCCCTCAGAAGTAGCTGTATGTAAAGGCCTAGGAATGTGAGGTTAAGGTTTAGGGCTGTAGGGGCAATTCTCTTTTAATTTCCCCTTCAAACTAATTCTCTTGTCCTGAATAATCATTAATGTCCACACCTGGTTTATTACATTCAATGATGCAGATTTTTTTGGAAATGGTAAATAAATGATAATTGTCTCTATTTCCACAACAATATGGATGCATTCTTTCTAGTGTCAAGTCTTTATCACCTCTTGACCTCCATTAACTGTTAACTTCTATTGTTTTCTATCTTTTTTCTAAATATCTTTTTTTCTGTTTATTAGAACAAATAAATGCAAACAATTTTGTAATGACATGAGGGTGAGGAGATGATGACAGAATCTTCATTTCTAGGTGGCACATTTATGTTCATTCAGATCAGATCATTCTGACAGCTGTATTACCTTTAATTAATATTTATTTATATTTACAGATGTGTACAAATATTCTATTGTAAAAATGTACCGTATTTTTCGGACTATAAGCCGCTACTTTTTTCCCACGTTTTGAACCCTGTGGTTTAAACAACAAAGTGTCTTATTTATGAATTTTTCCTGGGTTTTTCACAAACTTCAAGCCAAAAAACTGAACCTCATAACATCAACAATCATATAAACACAGACAGGTTTCCAGAACTCGTGCTTTTTTATTTTTCTTGGCAACAGCGTTACGGGTTAGTCAAAGAAACTTAGAAATGAGCATCAGAAAATAATAAGGACATAATCCTCTGTCTTGAACACATGCAGTAATAGCGGAAAAAAATGTAGTAACAGGCTATTCCCAAAATACCACTATGCTCCTAAAGGGAGCGCAACATATTTCAAACGTTACACCGTGTGTAACGTGTCTTTCGTCAAAGCCTGTGTAAAGTTCATTAGTGTAGACATGTTTTTAGACAGGCTTATAGACAGTTGCGGCTTATTTATGTTAAAAATAAAGATATTTGTAAAATTCAGTTGGTTCGGCTAATATATGGTGCGCTTTATAGTCCGGAAACTACGGTAATGCTTACAAGAGACGAGAAGACATCTGGAAAATATTACAAATCCGGGAGAAAAACCCCTGATGCTGTAAATGATTTGGATTTATTAACCAGTCACTAAGTCATTATGTTGAACAATGTAATTTGCTTGCCAATTTTTTCCTGTTTACTTTTTGAAATTGGAGACCAAATTAAAGGAGTCTTTCAGAACTTACAAACAAATAAATCTCCTTTGTCTGATGATTTGGATAAAACTGAAATTAACTTGAAAACAGCAGTAACACAGAAAAGAGAAGATCAAGGAAGAGAGCAGTAAGCAATGTTTTAATTTCACATTAAATATCTGAGGTAATATCAGTGAGATTATCTGCCAGATTGTCTTAGAAACCTATTTGTAGCATAATGTTCCATTCCAGACGTCTAAAGTCTGAGTTTGCATCGCGATTGGAAACAGATGTTTAAAGGGATCATATGCTGCTTTTTTCTAAAGACATGATGCATTGTGATTGTGTGAACATCTTAAGCATGTGTCAAAAATGTAATTTCCATGAATGTAATGTATAATTTCATATCGGTTTCTAGAAACTCAGATAATAAGCCTGTTGATCAGAAATGACTTTGCAGGAGAAACGTGAGCAGAAAGTAGCAGAGTGGTGAGTGTTATACGCTACACAGTGTGTGTGGGAGGGGAACACGGTCTCCACACAGCAGACGCTTCATTAAGTGAAAATCTGATCAGCCTTGTCTTTTGTCTTAAACACACACAAACAGCTACAAAACACACTGAAGTAAAAGGAAAACATGAAAACATCATATGACTGCTTTAAACAGATTAATGTAAAAATCAGCAGTGTGAACAGAGTCAGGCTCATATTTACTGTTTGTATTTCATGTTTAAGAGACACATCATTTCCATAAATTTCTGTGACAGAGGTTAAATATTGCAAAAACTGCATGACCCATAAAGTCGCAGTAGACAATTTAATTAGAAATATATATTTTTTAAATAAACCAGAAAAAACAACATATAATTATTCCCTTTAATTCTCACTGGTTGCTTTATTGTTTAATAATAAATATATCAATAACACTAATATAATGTACGTAGTGTTGCTAAAACTCTTCTCTCCTTGTATCATTTATTGATTCAAGCCTTGAGTTAAATTCAATTCATTTTCAATTTATTTGTATTTGTATAGCGCTTTTACCAATGAACATTGTCTCATTATTAAACCATGATCAGTTTTTTAATGTTACAAAATGATTATTCTTTAATTATTCTATTCTATTCTAATTTTAATAGAGAATTATTCGAACTCATTCTAGCTTCTGCATTGTTAATCCGACCTTTAAATTATGTGAAATTAAGTGTAATTAAAGTTTTAAATGAAAATTGTTGTATTCTGTATGTTAAAAGTTAAACATTTTAGCATGAACACTTGCCTGTGGATACTGTGAGGAAGTCTTTATGAACATCCCTTCATGATGTCATTTAGATTTACGTGATGGAAAACACAAGTATTTAACTGAAGCTGATATTTGGCACAGAGAAAATGGTAAGACATGTGCAGGAAAAGATACTGCCAATTGGGGAGACACAATTGTAGAGGATGTCATTGGATGTGTTATTATTAAATATTAATAAATACGCTTACACCAACAAAACTAAATTTAGAGTAAGATCAGCTAGAAATTGCTCTTTAATATAACAATTGTAGGTTACAGTGTGTGTGTGTGTGTGTGTGTGCGTGCGTGCGTGCGTGCGTGCGTGCGTGTGTGTGTGTGTTTGACCAGTTAATACTTTTTAAGTTAGAGTCTATTTGAAAGGGTCTTTATGTCTTTATGGCATCATGGAGATTAAAAGTCATCATAGAGCCATAACAACAGCCATGTTACAAAAGCATGTTGTTTTTATTCCACATATATTGACCTTATTTTCCACATGACTAATATACATCTATATGGATGAATGTTATGTCCTTAAATAGTTCACTTTTTAAAAACCTTTACAACCAACTTTAAAATGTAATTTGATCAGTCCTATTTTAGCACAAGAAAATATAAAAAATATAACTATATAACAATTATTTTAAAGTTATATCAATCCTTTAGTAGTAAAAAAGAGATTGTAAACTTAAAATGAAGAGCAGCTGAAAATGTTTACTGCCTGAATTCTTTTTTTTTCCGAGCTTCATGGGATTGTAGCATTTCTTAATGCAAAAAAACTCATCTTACAGCTGAAGTTTAGGCCAAAGTTACAGCAAGCTGTGTGCAACCACTTAGTGACGAATCCTGACTCACGTTTCCTGTGCCAAGAACAGATTCAGCTCATCCAAGAAGTGCAGCAGAGTACAGAGCCATTCAAACCAGCTGTTTTACTGCCCAAAACTGTGAGAGAAGGAACACACCCAAAATTCCAGAAGCAGAACATGACCTTTGGCTAAACGACAAATGTGGAAAATACTGTGGTTGCAGACCTGCGAACATTAAAACGGTCCCAGTATTAATACTAGTGCTGCAGGCCGAGTGCAGTGTAGTTTACAGTGTAGCATTAGAAGTAATAAACTGCAGTTATTCTCTACTTTGTTGATAAATCTCTCCATTTCTAAAAGTGACCAATAACAGATAATCCTTTGTCCAGGGAACTCGTTCCACATTCATCAGGTCACTCGGCTGAAAGTTTGCCAACTTTCAACTCCTCATAAACCAGATACGTCTGGCACCAGAGAGCTGAGAGCAAAAGAGATCGATGTGCTTATAGACAAATGTTTTGGGACACCAGACTTTTTTCAACAACATGTGGTTCCTCTACATTACCACTTTTATATTTAATGTATTTTTTTTGACGCACCTACATGTCAAAGTGGACTGAATAAAACTGTTATTAATGCTAAAAATAAATACATTTGAAATTGTTATACATGATTATACAGTAATTGTGGGCTGGGTACATTAGTACTTACACAACATTTAAGAAATTAATTTTTTTGTGTGTCATACTGTGTAATTCTCTGTAGACTTCATAATGGTTCAGCAAGACTTCATGTTTTGGTATTTGTTTCTACATATTTTATGTATAAAATCCTATTCTGAATTTACATTAACATTTTCATATTTGTATATATACTCATCACAAGTGGGTGCAGTGTGGAAGAACATTTAATTTTTATCATCTGAAAAAAAGAGACTCAGAGAAATGTTATAGCAACATATTGTATTGCAATAAAAACAGAAAAAATGCTTTTATAGTTAAAAAGTTTGTTTTTCTCTTTTCACGGTAAAACGAATTCCTGAATATCACAGTGTCTGAGGCAGGAGCCTTCATTTTCAGAACATGTAATAACGAGGCTCACTGAAAAAAATGTGGCCCTTCACTGTAAAGATCTGGTGACATGTGTGTTTTGTTTGGATGAAATGATGTTTGTTCTGTAACTGTTTACTTCTTTGTTGGAATTATACCTTATACTTTATTATACTCTGCTAAATGCCGCAAATGTAAATGTACTTTACTCACTTCTGCGCTTAGTTTTGTAGGGCATTGTGTCTGTGTGTGTGTGTGTGTGTGTGTGTGTGTGTGGTGTGTGTGTGTGTGTGTGTGGTGTGTGTGTGTTTGATGATTTTGTAAAACATTCCTGCAGCTCTTGTAGTTGTTCTGCTGATACATTACTAATGAGCCGATATGAGAATGTAAATATTCTGGGAAGACATAAATGTCAAGATTCAAATATTCTTCAACTGTACTTCAAGTAGAACATTAAAGTGTGTTAAAGATCAGATAAGAAATACAATTCAGTTACACTAAGAACATTGAAGTTGTTCCAAAATAACACAATTAATATGCACTGAGAATAGAATAATTAAAATATGATAATTACATGCAAAATAGTAAAACCTAAGTATATTTTTTTATCCTTTTAACCTGGGAACACATTTATGAGGGGAACAGACTCCACTGATGCATGTGCCATGTAGGTGGTATTTCTAGCTGTTCTGGTAAACCAGCATGTTGCATGGTTGATCTACCAGTGTAACTGTAAACTACTTGGTGTCCAAAAGCCACTGAAATAAAGCAGCTTCCAGTCAGAGGCCACCAGCCTCATTCTTCTGCATTCACAAAGCAGCTGCCCAACAGTTTGTGGAAGAACTTTACCACCAGCAACACCACCAGTGAAGTCTATATTGGAGTTCTAGATGATGTTTGCACTGACCAGTTTGCACACTGGCCTACAAAACCTGTTGCTGCTGCAATTTCTGCAAACTCCATGCAACCACCACTGACTGTGAGAAATGTGAACGTGTCTTTGCTTAATACAGAAACTTCATCAATTAGTTCCTGAATTACTGAAAGTGCTTTAAAAGGTGATTATTATGAACATAGTGAACATGGGGGAAGAGTTTTGTTACCACTGAGAATTAGTTTATTTAGAGTTTTATTGCACTATGTACATGTTTATCTTGCTGAGGAGACGTCCAGTGTGAAGTAGTTTTATTTATTTGTGTTCAGTTTGCATATTTTCATGTTGTAAAATAAATCTAAACAATCATTTGTGGGTTAAACATCAGACATAAAGGTTCCATTTTGATATTTTTATATAGAAATGCAGGAAAAATAGCAAATAGCAGAAGATTTAATGTATGCTGTGAAAAAGCGAATAAAAAAGAAGAAACTTATTTCTAAAAAAGATCTACTGCTATTAAGCCCAGAGGAGGGAAGTAATGAAGTACAAATAGATTTTTTTGGTATCAGTATTTTACTCCACTATTTATTTTACAGACACCTTTTTACTTTCACTCATTAAATTTTTACACAAACATCTGTACTTTTTATTTCTTGCATTTTCAACGCCAGCTCATTACTTTAGTTTAAATTAATTTATTTGGTGAAATGTACATTTGTTTTTTCACTAAGCACCGATTTCCGCCCACCAACAGATTTCCTGCCATTGTGTGTCTTTTTCAATCCACTGGTGTATAAAATCCTCTCTCTCACTCACCTACAGATGTAGACTAGATTACGTAGCTAAGAATCAGCAGGCAGAAAAGAAACAAGAAGTAAAGCTAATGTGGATGAGACAGAGGGAGTCAGTGATGTAAATATGACTGAGATCAGACACATTTTTGATCACCTGATCATCATCCTCATCATCATCATCATCATCATCTTTACTCTGCTTGTGTTCTATATGTGGCTGTTCAGTCTGGACACATTCATTAGGTAACAACATTTTTAATTTGTTTTGTAATAATATATATATATTTGGCTGTCAAAATTAAAATTATTTTAAACGGCACTAAATGTTATTAACGCGTATCAATTCAGCGCACATTTCTGTTTTTACCATTTTTATAAAATATATAAATACATAAATAAATAACGAAATATAAAAGAGGCGAAATTAAAACCTCCAGCAAAACATAAATTTATTCACAGCATCCCTTCTTTACTTAGATATAAAATGAATAAATAAACATAAAACATAAACATAAAAAAAAAATATTTTTAATGCGTAAACTTTTGTTTTATTTTTGCGCCAAGTCTCAAATCAAACACCAAATCCACCACGATTCACACAATTTACCCTCTAGGTGGCGTTCTGTGGGTTTTTACCTCATAATGGTGAAACAAACCTAAATAACTGTATTGATCGTACAGATAAGAACAATACATCATTCAAATCTGTAAAATGTCTATGATTATATATATGAAAGCTTCTTGACTTTAAGAGGTGCAGTTTCCTCGGGGTCACCTCATTAACTGTCCGTGTGGAAACATAGTAAAGGTTCCGTTTGGTGTCCTGATGATTTCCGTCATTTAAACGCCCATTATTACTTTAAAATATTTGCAAGAAATTTTTTGTCTTCATGCTCTATGTTGCATCCATATTTCTCCATGTCCATGTTGCTTAAAGTATTACAACAGGAAGTACTAATATATGGTACATTTAGAACAGATAGAAATGTGCGATTAAGTTGCGATTAAATATTTAATTTGATTGACAACCTCTGTACAATTACACATAAAATCTACATATTACATAGTAAACCTTTATTACTTCTCATTACATCTGCACTATTTTTATCTATATGTGTCAGGGATCTCCCTGCCACGCCCCCCTCGGTAGCAGTCAGGGATTCACCTGACACGCCCCCCTCGGCAGCAGTCATGCTGCCTCGTTATGCCGTCCCGGCTCTGATTCCCGACAGCTCAGCCAGTCTCCAGACCTAAACCCAATAGAGAATCTTTGGAGGTGTTGGAACTCAGAACCCGTCTCTGAGCAGACACATCATGGGTGGATTCTTTGTTTCAGTTAATTCCCAATGTAGCACTCTTAACTTAATAAAATAAAATGAAATGGACCTCAAAAGCCAATTAAAAATCTTCAGTCTTGGATGAGAAAGAGCAAAAACTTCCAGACACATTCTGATGAGCCCATAGAAGGTGGTCACTTCATCACATCAAAATGATCAAGCGCACACACACTTTGCACACACTCATTCTTATACCCTGGTGTTACATGACACCTTTACTTTTTTCCTATTTTCTTCATCCTAGCAAAGTCTGCTTCCTGGGACTCCATATTTGGGTTTTCCTGCTCCCCCATTACCCTTATTCACGGCCTTTTCTCTATGTCACTTGAGAAAAGAATGTGTATACAACTTCCACCCCCTCTGGGCCTACAGCCAGGCACCGCTTCCTCCCGCTCTCAGGTTTTTAATGCGTGGACAACCATTTTGCGGCCTACTTTATCTTCCCTACATCTACTCTGTGTAAGTGTTCTGCTTTTATAATGCTATTTGCTATTCCATTTTTATTAAATCAAGCTATATTATTTTACTTAAATTGTCTATTTGTATAAGTTTAACTACATTATTATTTTACAGACATCCTGGGACATCTCTTAGGAGCATTCTTCACTAACAGCATCGTAAATCTCACCTCTTCTCTGCACAATAAACATGCTTAAGCCTTGTATGTTGTTCTTTCTTGTCTATCCAACACACTCATAACACCAGTCAGACTCTACTCTACTCTATTTATTAAAATCTGATCGCTATTGTGAATTATACTTGGAGTACAGAGACTACATGAGACTGATTAAAACACATAAGCTAAAATAGGTTTTAATCAAGCTGCTTCTATTGTATCTAATAGGTTCTATACTAATTATTAGGTCAATTTATTGGATGGATATTAGTTGGATTAAAACACACTCTAGATAAGGTTAATTCAAACATTTTTCTCGACAGAGGGAGCTCAAACTCCGTGTTTTTCAGCGACAGGCCAGAAACCTGACTGGTCTAGAGAAGATCTGTGTGGAGGAGTGGGCCAAAATCCCTCCTGCAGTGTGTGCAAACCTGGTGAAAAACTACAGGAAACGTTTGACCTCTGTAATTGCAAACAAAGGCTCCTGTACCAAATATTAACATTGACTTTCTCAGGTGTTCAAATACTTATTTGCAGCTGTATCATACAAATAAATAGTTAAAAAATCTATTTCTAATCAATATCTAATCAATTTCAGACCCCTCCAGGTGGTAGAACTTGCAAAATAGCAACGTGTTCAAATACTTATTTTCCTCACTGTATATATATATATATACAGTGTTGTGCTAGTTACTAAGAAATAGTAACTAGTTACAGTTACTCGTTACTTCATTCAAAAATTAACTCAATTACTTTGTTGATTATTTACACCAAAAAGTAGTGTTACTGTTAAAAGTAACTTTTTGGTTACTTTTTTAAAGAAAGTTCTTTAATGTTCCCTTTAATGCCCTTTTATGTGTTATGGTCTACAAACACAAAACTGACTTAAACACAAAGTCATTTTTAAACACTATTTTATTAAAGTCAGAGCAGCACACACTGAATATATCACAAGGATTTCTGAAATAAAGAACAAAACAAGCTGAATAATAGATTCACAATCAAAAATTAAAGTAGCTTCTGCATCATAAAAGCTGTTGTGTTGAGCTCTTAAAAATGTTCCTTTCACAGTTTAAGTATGAAAACTATCAACAATGTAGAACAGAACACCGGGTTAGCGTCTAGCTTCTAGTTTCTAGCTTCATCAAGGCATGACGTTTCTGGAGGAGCTTCGACAGATTGTAGTTGCTGTTTATCGCAGTAGATACGAGCTTCGAACCAGAAAGACACAACTTACATTTGACTAAAAAGTTTTTGTCTTTATACTCAACTAAAGTGAAATAATGAGCATATTTCCACTTTGAGAAACTCGTCTTGCTCTCGCCTCGACTCGCCATTACTGCCGCACAGACCTGAATAAACGGAGACACGCACACAGTGCGTCTTCATCCTGTTTACAGTGGTTCATCCACCAATCCTACAATGCGTCTCTGCTGTAAGCAAGTTAGACTGTTAGACTGTAGTCTACACTTCAGCCCAAATTCATTCATTTAAAAAAGTAACGGGTGACGCAGCATACGGTAACAGTAACGGAGTAAATTTATTTAAAAAGTAACGCGTTATTGCCCAACACTGTATGTATGTATATATATATATATATCTGCACTGCTATAGCCTTTATATTTATTCATGTGCTGTACATATGCTACATATTTATCTGCACTATTTGCATGATTGCTACTTTTTGCACTTCTGGTAGATGCCAAACTGCATTTCATTGCTGTGTACCTGTACAATGCAATGACAATAAAGATCGATCTATCTATCTATCTATCTATCTATCTATCTATCTATCTATCTATCTATCTATCTATCTATCTATCTATCTATCTATCTATCTAATATTAATATGATGTGAGGTTCAGTTACACTAAAACAGGTAGCAGTAATAACTACTTTTTACTGAAGTACATGTCCGAGTCAATACTTCATTATTTTACTTAAGTAAAAAAAGTATAATCAGTACTTCAACTTTTCCCCGAGTATTTTAAAACATGAGTATCTGTACTTCTACTTAAGTAAAGTATTTGTGTACTTTTGCCACCTCTGATTAAACTGTTCACAGTTGTGTAGTTTGGAAAATGTTGTGGAAAAGCAAATTGTGGGAAAACCTCAGTTCTGGAAAAAAAAAATGATAATGTGTACCGAGCAAAGTAAACATTTTATAAAAGAAAATAAACAAGAACATCTGATTTATGAAGCAAAAACCTGATACATACTGTATATATCCTGCTCCTTCTCCTCATTACATCATCTCTACTGGTTTTAGTTTTAAAAACAATAAAGTGAAGAAACACATATTTTAGTTCACTCATACACACACAGAGACACACACACACACACACACACACACACACACACACACACACACACACACACACACACACATCATATACACATTTGTTCATGTACAAAATATCTCATGTAGGAACACAAAGTCATCAGTTTTTATACAAGCACATAGTGGAGAACCTGAACACTGATTATCCTGATCTGTAATGTAAACGTTTATAACCTTCATAAAAAATTATTCTTGTCTGAATCAATTTACTTTTTGTTAGTTTTTTACCCCCAGCATAACGGTGTCTTGTCAGTCCACAGATGAAGATTAATGTTTATAAAACATAGATAAGAAGTGAAAAGTCTTACCTTAGAGAGAGAAGAAAAAGTCTTGTGGCTCAGGTCATTCATTCATGCCAGAAGATCAGCAGCATGTGGGTTTTTTTTTTTTTCTATGTTGGAATTGGTGGTGGTGTTGGGGTGTGTGTGTGCCGGTCCATTCACATTTCTCATGTAAATGTTGCTCCTCCCTGCTCTGCTCTGAATTAATGTTCTGTCGTCATGAGACTCGGCAGCTCTATGTGCAGTCAGACTCATACACACTACAGTGAGTGAGAAAAAACTTCAGTGAGATGACCATCTCCACCTGGTAGATCTTCAGCCAGAGCATCCTGTCTTGTTTCAGTGCACTGTTTTGTTAAGGGGGATTTTTCCTTGGCAAGTTTGGTGATCTGCTTGGAGAAGGATGGATTTAGTCGACCTCGTCAAAAAACTGAAAAGCAATTGTCTTTCCTAAAATGCTGTTCGGTTTCTATACTGTAGCCTTTAGAAATATTTTTAGAAATGTTTATTTTTATTCGTTTTCTTTGACAGCATTTGACATCAATTTCACAATTTCCTGTATTGAAATAGATCACTTCTCCCTAACATTCAGGTTCCTTGATTTCTCGATGTCTCCAGGAGATGTTCATGCCGTGTGGTCTCTGTGACAGTGGAGATGTCTGGTTTTGTCTCCTGATACTCACGTTGTAGCACGTTCACATGGGCCTCAACAGATGTTGAATCCTCCCAAACACGTTTCCTTCATTAGAACAACAGAAACAGATAACGCTTCTACTGTGATGGATAGAGACAGATGTGCAAAATGTCTAAACACTCATTAATCAACAAGATGCTTTAAATAAAATAAAAACAACACTGAACTGCATAAACAGAAAAAGTAGGCAATAAAGATTCATTATCTATAAAATAATTATAAAATATTACTTTTCTTATAATAATGTTCAAGTTGATAATGATGTCTTTACCTTGGATGTGTGGAAGGATTAGACTGGGGTCATGCTGTAGACTGGTTGAATTCCACTGCTACTGGCTCTAACACAACAATGGTCTCCACATTTCCCTTGTATTGGTACAAACTGTAGAAACTTTAGTTGCTTTTTGAAGGATTCAACAAACATCTGCCACTAATGCTCAGGTTACTAACAGTGTAGTGTAGAGTACTGAGACTTGCGCTTAAGACTGCACATGTGTATTAGTTGGTCTAGTGTGAAAACGTTTTTAGCGCTGTTTGAGTATAAGAAACAACACTTATGGGGCACATCATTTTGTTGCTGATTTAAAAAATTTAATTAATTTGAACAGTTTTGTGACACGGAAAAAAAAAACGGGTTGCACTGCACAAGTCTGCAGGGGCTTTGATTAACAGCTAAATTTAACAGTAGCATGAACAGAAACATCAAGGTTCAGTTACTTAACCATGAATTTCCTCGTCTCCTCTTTGGCAACTTGTATATCAGCTTTAATTATTTTCTGAATCAATCCACCGTGAACAAACTCGACAAGGAAGAACGAACCCACGTTTTCTCTTAATTATCTTTTGCATGGAAAAAAATAAAATACGCAATATGGTAGAAAAGTCCTGCTAAAGTCCTGTTAAAACAGTTACATTTATTAGTGTGTGATGTTTATATTTAATGTTTTAATCAATTTAGTACATTTTTCTGGAACGTCGTAGTGTTCAATGATTATCCATAGATATGACCATTCACAAGAGATTCCCTCGAGATATAGTCAAAATCAAAATTACACACATTTATTTTTTTTTTATTTAAACTAATAATAAATTTCTGCCTGGTGTATTTATAATTAAATCTCTAAACATCCCAAGGTTGTCCCATGTGTACTTTCCTTTGATTGCCCAATTCTGTGTTATATACTGATGATTCTATATAAATGAATGTTCATTCTATTTAATATTGTCTTTGTGAGAATGTTATAGTTTATGCTAATAAGACTAATTTGTCTCCAGTGATCTAAGATAAAGTACATTTTAGCAAAGTACATTTTTTTTCTACACATTTATTTTATTAAATGTGTTTAGTTGTAGGCAAATGTAACTGTTTGTGAATTATGCACAAATGTATAGTTCAGTAATATAGAAATTTTAGATGTAAACAATATGTTTGATTTTGTATCTCAAACATTGCATATGACATGAACTACTGATATAATAAAAAATACATACATTTATAAGATTATCCTGGATTGTATTTTAGAGTTTCAAAGGCGTAATAAATTCACATTTCTCCTAAATCATTGTATTTGAAACCGTCTCCTTACTCCTTGTTTGAATATCTTTTAACAAAAATATGACATTGTTTTTTTGGAGGTCCCCTGGTGGTCTAGCTCTCACCGCTGCGGCCCGGGTACGATCCCCGGTCAGGGAACCAACCCCAGCCATTAGGGTTGCACAAGCCTTAGTGCCTGTCCCAAGCCCAGATAAATGGGGAGGGTTGCGTTAGTGTCAGGCTCATGACCATGACGCGGAAGTAACTCATCATTGTCCCTTTATTATCCAAACACAAAACGCCACTCAGGCAAATGTCCACAAACAAAAGGTATCCGCTCGGGACCAGAAATACTCAACAAAATTAGAGTCTGAAAACGAAAGTAAACTCCTATGGCCTCGGATAGTCCTCACGGGAAAGGAGTCCAGAACAGGAAATAGCAGGGAAAGCAGCCACGGGAAATCACCAGCATGACGTTCAAGAACCGACAGCCTGTGACTTGAGAACGTGAGTCTATATAGTCTGATCCGTAACGAGCCACAGCTGTCGGTCGTTTCAGGCCGGCACGGGATAACGAGGAACCCTGTCAGCTACTAAAGGGGGCGTGGCAGGGGAATCTCTGACAGCGGCTGAGGGGGGCGTGGCAGGGAAATCCCTGACAGTACCCCCCTCCAGGGGCAGCACCTGACGCCCCAAAACCCACCAATGCCAGGCGGGCCGGGGCACTCTGAGGAAGGCCTCTTCAATCGACCCGGGACAAAGGAGGCCCCGTGAGCATTGCAGCAGAACAGGGGAAGATCGGAAGGGGCCCAAGGCAAAGCAGCGTCCTCGGTCGGGATCAGGAATGGGTCAGCGGCCCACGAAAAGACCGGAAGCTGAGCCAAGTTCTTAGCAGAGACCAGCGGTGGCGCGACGTCTACGGCGGAGACCAGAGGCCGAGCGACGTCCACGGCGGAGACCAGGGGCCGAGCGACATCCGCGGCGGAGACAGGAGGCGGAAAGACGACCCCCCTGGAGACCTGGAGCGGAGCGACGCCCTCGGCGGAGACAGGAGGCAGAGAGACGACCCCCTTGGAGGCCTGGAGCGGAGCGACATCCTCGACGGAGACCAGGAACACAGAGGCACCCTCGGCAGGACGTTGAACCGGAACGACACCCTCGGAGGGCCTCTGGAGAGCTCTGCCATTGTTAGGGGGACCTGGAGACCCGACGTCGCCCTGAGGGGAACCTGGAGGCCCAACGTCGCCCTGCGGGGAACCTGGAGGCCCGACGTCGACCTGCAGGGAACCTGGAGGCCCGACGTCATCATGCGGGAAGCTTGGAGGCCCGACGTCGACCTGAGGAGGACCTGGGGGCGAGCCTTCGCCCTGAGGAGGATCTGGGGGCGAGCCTTCGCCCTGAGGAGGACCTGGGGGCGAGCCTTCACCCTGCGGGGAACCTGGAGGCCCGACGTCGTCATGCGGGAAGCTTGGAGGCCCGACGTCGACCTGAGGAGGACCTGGGGGCGAACCTTCACCCTGAGGAGGACCTGGGGGCAAGCCTTCGCCCTGCGGGGAACCTAGAGGCCCGACGTCGTCATGCGGGAAGCTTGGAGGCCCGACGTCGACCTGAGGAGGACCAGGGGGGCGAGCCGTCGACCTGAGGAGGACCTGGGGGCGAGCCTTCGCCCTGAGGAGGACCTGGGGGCGAGCCTTCGCCCTGAGGAGGACCTGGGGGCGAGCCTTCGCCTTCTTCGCGGCCCAGCGGATGTACGACGATCTCTACACGGCCCGCCGGCTGTACGACGATCTCTATGCGGCCCGGTGGCTGTAGGACGACCCCTTCGCAGCTAGGCGGCGGTACGATGACCCCTTCGTGGCCAGGCGGCGGTACAACGGCCACTTCGCGGCCAGGCGGCGGTACGACGACCCCTTCGCGGCCAGGCGGCGGTACGACGACCCTTTCACGGCCTGAGCTCTCTGGGGAACTCTGGAACGGAACGAGCTCTCTGGGGGACTCTGGAACGGGAACGAGCTCTCTGGGGGACTCTGGAACGGGAACAAGCTCTCTGGGGGACTCTGTGGCTGAGCGGCACCCTCGGCGGAACTCTGTGGCTGAGCGGCATCCTCGGCGCTCTCGTGACGACTCTGTGGCGGCCCGGCGCTCTCGTGACGACTCTGTGGCGGCCCGGCGCTCTTGTGACGACTCCGTGGCGGCCTGGCGCTCTCGTGACGGGTATGTGGCGGCCCGGCGCTCTTGTGACGGGTCTGTGGCGGCTCGGCTCTCTCGTGACGGGTCTGTGGCGGCTCGGCTCTCTCGTGACAGGTCTGTGGCTGCTCTGCGCTCTCGTGACGGGTCTGTGGCGTAGAGGCACGCTCCTGGAGACACTGTGGCAAAGAGGCGCGCTCCTGGAGACACTGTGGCGAAGAGGCGCGCTCCTGGAGACACTGTGGCGGAGAGGCTGGGATGCCAGGGGATGCCAGGACGCACTCACAGACGCTCGGAGATGGTGCAGATCGTCCACGAGAACCCCGGAACACAGCAGCGCGCTTGTACTGACCCAGGGGCAGGGCCATTTGTCCGTGGAAACCCGGGAACTGAGCCTCGCGTTCTTGGATGCCCAGGGATGGAACCGAGCACCAGTGATAATCCTGGAACGGAGCTGCGCCCTGACACTAGAATTACTGACGTTTTATTTTCTGGTGCACGTCCTGAGGTGTGAGTCACCCCCCGGAGATTTTCACAGTTCTTCAGCTCGATTCTCCCCCTCCTTTTGTTGTGCAAACCACCTAACACCTGTGAGGCCTGGCACATTTGCATTTGTTAACTGAGACTGAGAGAGCCTAGTGAGTTCAGGAGACCCACTAGAGCTTGTAATGTCCTAGGCAGCTTGTCTTTGCTTGGTAAACTGTGTGTATGCCTCTAGTGTAGAGCCTGGAGATACAGCCAGTTTTGATCTGTTCTCTCTCGAAATTCAAGCTCTTGTGGGTCTCCTGAACTCATTAGACTCTGAGGGAGATAGTGAACTACAGTGTAAACTACCAGTGGCCATTCTACATTGTGCAACCTGTCACTCAGCGCTGACCATTCAGCAGTGGTCACTCAGCAGTGGCCTTTCAGCATGCATTCTGCATCATGCAAATTACTGAACAGCAGCTAAGACAGCAAGAATCACCTCATATACGCTCAGTTCTATAGCCAGTAAAGTTGAGTGTTCTGAATCCTGTACCGCATTTTGACTGACACGCTGGGGCGAGTACAATCCCCTGATCAGCGCTCACCAGATAGTGAAAATCCTAACATTTTGAATAGGAAATTTTCCTAACAATTGGTCATGATTCTGTCCATTGTGACTGTGTATGTAAGGGAGTGGCATTGCATGACTACAGCACAGTGCTGTGCATAAAAGCAGACAGACCCAGGTGGGATAATAATTTCTTCTTCGCATTTTTGAGAACGCACATTAGGATGGCCTCCGTATCACTGCCACACAGGAAGAACGTCTCCACGCAACAGGCTTTGGCCTGGCTTCAGGAAATGGACGAAGCAGACTCTGATGGAGGAGAGATTTCATTTGTCCAGCAGGTCACTGATACCTCCTCAGAAGAATCCTAAAAGAAAACGGAACAAGAACCCAAAATGCCTCCAAGGAAGATGCACCGTGGTACTGGGAAGCCCTGTCTGAGCCAGACTGCAAAAGACGGCACTGTGTGGGTAGAGGAGGACATCGGAAAGCCCAGTGCAGTAGCAAATCACTCGTGCTTCACTGCGCAAGCTGGACCCACAGAGTCTGCTAAGGCTTGTCATTGCCATAGTACATATGATATTTATATAAAACCATATAGAGTGGGGTTCATATAAATTTACCATTCTCTATTTGTTTATCTTCCGACAGCGTAAAATTACAAGCATGTTTTAAAGCTTCTTTTGCCTGTTAGACGTGGGAATGCTGCAGACCATCAGGGAGTGCACGGTCCATCAAGCCCGCAGAACAGAGCCAGACTGGAATTTGGCAATTCATGAACTGATGGCATTCATTTCAATTCTGTTTGTAAGAGCAATCATGTGTCCCGTTGGTGCCAGTGTGGTTTGCTGGTCAGAAAGCGTTCTGGTGCCAGTAATCAAAGAGACAATGCCCCGAGATAGATTCATTTCAGTTATGCAACACCTTCGATTGATGACAAGGACACGCGGGCAGAACGGGTGAAAACAGACAAATTTGCTGCAATTTCCTACATCTGGACACGCTTCAACAAGAACTGTGCTGAGAGTTTCACTCCAGGAGAACACATGACCATAGATCAGACCTGGGCAAATCCGGCCCAGGTGAGGCCAATCATAAATTATAAGGATGCACCAAAAAATCGGCCACAGGAAGTTTTCTGGAGAAATACCTAAATCACTGAAACAACACGGCAGAAACACAATTGTAATCACATAATAAAATTGCCATTCTAAATATGAGAAGAATGCGGCACAGAAAAGAAGTCAATCCGAGCATGCGCACTCCGTCTGCAGCGGACGTTTTTGAAAAGGCAAGAAAGTTTTCCAGTGATGTGCCAAGGAAAAATGCATAACAAATAAAATATGGAATTCATTGCCTTAGATCACGTGGTCATCTTTAAAACATTCCCTGTAGATAATAATTATTATAATTTAATATGTTCCATTCACTTGAATGGGCTTCCAAACATTCGGCAGGCAATTATTTCGTATAACAGACCGTTGCTAATAATAATTGACCGCTGTCTGTCTGTCAATACTATGAATGGTAACAAATAAATAATAATAATTTATATTAATAAATAAAAAACTTTTGTAATTGAATTTATTCTTCGAAATTGCAATTCATGGATTTTAGTGAGTTTAGGATAACAATATTTTTTTTTTGTTTTCTTATTTGACCTATACTCAACAATTTCACAAATATTTACAGAATAGTTTTATTCTTCCGATGACCAGTACCAGCTATTCAAAATATATAATTTAGTGCATTTTACAATGAAAGAAAGTTGAGCAGAATGAAGTTCAAGTTATTGTTGGTGTGGCCTTTGACACAATTCAGGTTTCTCATGTGGCCTGTTGTAAAAATCAATTGCCCACCCCTGAAATAGATGAACAGCTGTTCCCTACCAAGGTTCGTTGTCCATTCACACAGTATATCGCAACCAAGCCAGACAAATTTTGGATCAAGTTCTGGATGGCCACGGATTTGGAGACCAAATATGTCTGCAATGAATCTCTCTCTCTCTCTCTCTCTCTCTCTCTCTCTCTGCTTTTACAGTGTGGTGTACACGTGTTTACCCAAATGGCACGGATGTATTCCGTAAGAGCAGCAACACGCAGGTGGCCAGTAGTGTTTTTTTACAATATGCTGGACCTGGCAGCGGTGAATGCCTACATTTTGCACAAGGCATGCACAGGGTGGACAGGCAAAAGAAGATTGTTTCTGAGTTTTCTTCTGGCCTCTGAGCTACTCTGAGTAAAGAAATGCAAATGTGCCAGGCCTCACAGGTAATGGGTGTGTTTGCACAACAAAAGCAGGAGAACAATGGAGCTGCAGGCCCATTCTCAGCAGGGGTGCTACTAGGTGTGAGGGCCAGGGAATTTACGCAAAGTTGAAGCACCTTGGAACAAAGCCGAGCACCTTGGAGAATCCTGGAACGGAGCTGCGTGCTCTGAACAACCACGGAATGAAGCCAAGCACCTTGGAGAATCCTGGAACGGAGCCGCGCGCTCTGAAGAACCACAGAACGAAGCTTCTTCATCCTCAAGGGGACTGTTGTGGAGATCCGCCCTCTCCATCTCACACATCCCCAGAAGAAGCTTGCAGAATTCGGCGAGTGAGCCAAAATTGCCCCCATTGGCGCTCCATAATCTGCTGGTTTTTGAGAGAGCATCACCAGACAGGAGAGAAACGCAGAAGGCGATCTTGGCTCGTTCGGAGGGAAACTGGGAAAAGTTTTCCTCCACATACTCGCCGATGTTCTTCAGAAATTCGCCCAATTCTTCTCCTTTCCCAGAGAAGCGAGCCAGAAATCCCCTCGCGCTCACGGAGGGGCATGGCGTTCATTATCCGGCGTCTGTGGCTTTGAGCCGCAAGGAGCAGCATGGAACTCTCTGTGAAAATCTGAAGCCGGGTTCGGCTGCCGATCCATCGCGGCCGAAATCGCGGGTGGGCGATTCCGCTTTCGGTTTCGGCCGGTTCTTCTGTCAGGCTGATGACCATGACGCGGAAGCGGAAGTAACTCAATCATTGTCCCTTTATTATCCAAACACAAAACGCCACTCAGGCAAATGTCCACAAACAAAAGGTATGCGCTCGGGAGCAGAAATCCTCAACAAAATTAGAGTCTGAAAACGAAAGTAAACTCCTATGGCCTCGAATAGTCCTCACGGGAAAGGAGTCCAGAACAGGAACTAGCGGGGAAAGCAGCCACGGGAAATCACCAGCATGACGTTCAAGAACTGACAGCCTGTGACTCGAGAACGTGAGTCTATATAGTCTGATCCATAACGAGCCACAGCTGTCGGTCGTTTCAGGCCGGCACGGGATAACGAGGAACCCTGTCAGCTATTGAGGGGGGCGTGGCAGGGGAATCTCTGACAGCGGCCGAGGGGGGCGTAACAGGGGAATCCCTGACAGTTAGGAAGGGCATCCAGCGTAAAAACATGTGCCGAATTAAACATGCGGATGGTCCGCTGTGGCGACCCCCTAATGGGAGAAGCCGAAAGAAAGATGACATTGTTTTTGGTGATTTCTTTATTGTTCTTGCTGAAATAGACACATATTAGGAACAATAATATAATAAAACTATGACAGTAAAAATGTATTAATAATACTTACAAAACATGCTGTGAAGAACTCAGTTGGGAAATCACCAAGAAGTAGTGAAAGCATTCTAAGAGCAACAATGTCAAAATGTCAGTGAGGTCAGAGGTCAGAGGTGAGTTGGCTACAGAGACACATTGGCTAAAGGCTACATTTGTCATCATGAGGATAAGACAATTTCCATCATAATTGTGTGTGTTACTAAAGAGCATTAAAGTATTCATAAGAGTTTGCTTCACAAAATTCAGCAAACAATGGAATTAATTTAAATGCATAAACGTTGGCTTCTTGCAGAAGATTCCTCAAAATCTGCTCAGCAAGACCTCTTTTCAGCCTGAAGATCTGAATCAGCTGTTGACAGTGACGACCAAGAAGAGAGCCTTTTTCTTTTTTCAGGTTCTTCCCAACTCTTCTTCTTCTCCCATTAGGGATGACATCATCCGCAAACATCATAGTCAATGGAGACTCCTGTCTGACCTCATATATCATTCGCCCATCACCACTACAAACAGAAAGGGGCTCAGAGCCGATCCTTGATGCAGTTCCACCTCAACCTTGAACCAGTCTGTCATTCTTACTGCACACTTCACTGCTGTCACATTGTCCTCATACATGTCCTGCCTTTTCTCCTTTCTTAGAGTCCAACTTCTCCTACAGCTCCTTGTATGCCTTTTCCTTGGCTTTCGCCAAATCCTTCTTCACCTGCTGCTGCATCTCCTTGTACTCCTGCCTACTTTTCTCATCACTCTGTTGATCCCAATTCTGTTTCTCCAACCTCTTTTTCCTTCTGCTCTACTACACTTCCTCATTCCACCGCCACATCTCTTTGTCTTCCTTTTTATTTCCAGATGTCACACCAATACTTATCTATCTGTCTATCTTATCACTTCAGCAGTAGTTGCCCAATCATCCAGCACCTCTTTACCACCACCGAGCCCCTGTCTGACCTCTTCCCTGAACCTCACACTACACTCTTCTTTCTTCAGTTTCCACCATCTAATTCTTCTTTCAGTCCTCACTCTTCTCCTCTTCATCTTCACCGCCAAAACCATCCTACAGACCACCATCCGATGCTGTCTAGCTACACTGTTCCCTGCAAAGAATCTGTAGAAAGTGTGATCAGTGATTCTGATGTCCTTCAACACCAAAGAACAGTTTTCTTCATGCAGCTCGTCCTCAGTAACGGAAATAGAAAGGAGGATCATGATGCCTGAAAGACTCCTGTGTTTTTTTTTTTTTTACAGATTTCCTGATAAAAACACAAACAAAGGCAGATTATTAAACACATTAAATATAAGTGGAAGATCAGCATTGATGAAAAAATAAATGTAGTAGATGCTGAGGTAATCTTCATGTCGCTTGTCTGGGAGCGGAGCCTAGTAGGTTGGTTCCCGAGGGACATGTGAGCGCTCCGCTCCCAGTGAACACTATTTGAGGCCAGAAGTTCTGGCCTTCTGCTAATGAAATGTGCTGTTTGAAGACCTGGAGCTCGCAGCCAATACAGCATTCCAACAGTCCCCTTTGGTTTGGGGGAAGCCTTGTTCAGCCTGGCCCTTAAAAAAAATTTTATGGAACGATTCCCTGGGTTGTAAAGATGTTTGCTCTGGCTCTCCTCAAGTGCTTGCGTCATCAACCGGGGGGCGCTGCCCACCAAGTCCTATGGGAGCTAGACGTGGGAGACACACCGGCAGCCAGGAAGCCAGAGCTTTGCTGTGCAACAAACGTAGCTCTCAGGGCATCTAAAGAGACGGCTAGGGCCATTGGCCGGGCAATTGCCACTTTCGTGTCTACTAAAGGCACCTGGTATCTCCCATGTCACTCTTGTGGGGCTGCTCGACGGGTGGTGGAAGGATGGTTTTCTCTTTGCTTTTTCCTTTAATGAATGAGATTATTTATTCGACACATTTAAAATAAATAAACACATCGAAGTAAAACTTCCTGAAATAGTCAATAGAATACTTTTATTGTAATTTACTTCACCACTTTGTGGATGCCTTTATCACCTGATGTGGCGTGAGCAGGAAGTTATGAATACATACATTTTGGCCTCAACAATGTTCCAGGCACTCGTCAGCACCTCACTTTTGGGCTTCATCCTCTCCTTGTAAATAAAGTTGTATAATTATTGTATATTTTGGATGTGTTCTTTCTAGTGTCAAGTCTTTATACTGCCTCTTGATTTCCGTTAACTTCCATTGTTTTCTTTCTTTTCTATATTTTTTCTGAATGTCTTTTTTCTGTTCATTAGAACAAAGAAATGCACACAGGTTTGTAATGACATGAGGGTGAAGAAATGATGACAATCTTCATTTCTTGGTAAAACATTTGTGTTCATTCAGACCAGATTAGACTGACAGCTGTAATACATTTAATTATTATGTATTTATAATTACAGATGTGTACAAAGATTTTATTGTAAAAAATTAATGCTTTAAAGAGACGAGAAGAGATCTGGAAGACCATTTCAAAACAGGGAAAAAAAAACTTCTGATGCTGTAAATGATTTTGATTTTCTTACCATTCAGCATTGTTAAGCAAATTTTTGTTCTCCTTCCTTTTTGTTTTTATGTCACAAGTAAAACTCAAAGTGCAGCCGCTGTTGTAATGAGAAACCAACTTAAAGGAGTCTCTCAAAATTAACATAGAAATTAAATTATCTGATGATTTGAATAACACTGAAATGAACTTGTTTAAATACAGAGAACAGAAGATCAGGGAAGAGAGCAGTAAGCAATGTTTTAATTTCATCTACATTTCGAATATGTGAGATAATAGAACAAAATTATCTGCCAGTTTGTCTTAGAAAGGAATTTTAGCAAAATGTTCCTTTCCAGATGTCTAAGATCATTCTGCATTGTGGGTGTCTGAGCATCTCAAGAATGTACCACCTCTGAAGGTAATTTATTATGTTATGTCAGTTTCTAGAAATGTCAAATTCTAGAAATGCGGAAGTTTATCTTTTGCATTGTTAATCTGACCTACAGATTATGTAAAATTAAGTGTTATTAATGTTTTAAATTCAGTTGTTGTAGTCTGTATGTTTAAATGTCTAAATGTTTACCATGGACACGTGCCTGTTCAGACAGTGAGGAAGTCATTAGTCACCATAAACAATGCTTCAAAATTATTATTATTATAACTTTTTTTTATTATTATCATTTTTATTTAATAAAATCTATTAATTCAGATTTATGTGATGGAAGACAAAAGTATAAACTGATGCTGTTATGAGGCACAGGGAAAATGAACAAAGAAAATGGTAACGTAAAAAAAGTGCTTCAGTAACATTGATCTAAATAAATTGATTTTATTGACATAAAAATGATCAATCCTGAATCAATAAATAAATAAATATATTCAGTTACACCAACAAAACTAAAAGTAAGAGTAAGATCAGGTAGAAATGGCTCTATAATGTAACACTTGCAGGTTACAGTGTGTGTTTGTGTCAAGGGATCCACCAGCCACACCTTCACTTATCACTCCAAGCCACTCTCCCACTTACTAATCAGCTACACCTGGCACTCATCAGCTTCCGTGCTATATAACCCCCGTTCCTCCACCAGCTCATTGTCCGTTCTACAGCTTAGGCGATAGAACACTGTCGGACTACTCAAGCTACTCAGTGTTGTTTATATGGTTGGCTACGTTACTCTAGGTGGTTTTGTTTTAGCTTATGCCCGATCACAGCTCTTACCGGGTTTAGCAACCTGGGGTTTCCTTTTTGTGTTTTGCCCTGTTCTTTTCACATTAAAAAGCCTTGTGGATTTCACTCCGGTTTCCGGCACGTTCTTTTGCCTGACAGAAGAACGGACCTTCACAAAACCGAAGGGCACCATAACATGGAAGGAAAGAAACAGCGTTACCTCAGCATGGAGGAACAGCCCGCTGCCGCGTCCGGGTTAGCGGAGGACCAACCCGTTGCCACGTCCGAGTTCGTGAGGGAGCTCACCGCCGCGCTTCAAGAGGCTTTCCGGCCGGAAGCCGCACACCTAGCTCCTCCACCATCCGGCAGCCCGATGGCGCTCCCAGCGTCTTTTTCCGGAAATGCGGCGGAATGTCATGGCTTCCTGCTCCAGGCGGCCATCTACATCGAGATGCGACCACAATGTTTTCCTAGCGAACGAGCAAAGGTCGCGTTTCTGATTTCGCTGCTCACTGGAAGAGCGCTAGCGTGGGCAAGAGCGCTCTGGAGCGCAGCGAGCCCGGCCCTGACGTCATACGCCGCGTTCACGAGTCATTTCACCGAGGTATTTAGCACCGCCCCGGGGATACCTCAACCGCTGATCAGCTGCTCAACCTCCACCAGGGGATAGACAGCGTGTCGAGTTACAGCCTCCGCTTCCGCACTCTGGCGGCATCTGCTGGTTGGGATGAGAAGGCGCTGTTGGCTGTATATCGCAGAGGCCTAAATCAGGAGCTCCGGCTGGCGATGGCCACTTATGATGACTCTCTGGGGCTTGAGGCATTTATTCAGAGATCCATCCGAGTCTCTCAACACCTGGCAGCCTGCAAATCCCCCGAGGTCGAACCAGCACCGGCTATGGCAGCGCCAACAATTCCAGAACCCGAACCCATGCAACTCGGGTCACAGCGGCTGTCTCGGCAAGAAAGGGAGCGCCGGTGGGCGGCTGGAGCTTGCCTCTACTGTGGAGAGAAAGGACATCGCGTGGCCCAATGTCCTGTGAGGCCTCCTCGTCGGACGGTGAGTACTGTCACGCTTTCTCCTGACATTACTCATCTGTCTACGCTCAGGGTCACCTTGGTAACCCTGCTCTCTCTCTATCGGCTAACGCCCTAGTTGACTCAGGATCCGCGGGGAACTTCATCTCCCAGGCGTGTTTAGAACGCCTCCAGCTACGCCGGCAGAGGGGATCCCAGGAACTGGCCGTCCAGACCATCCAGGGACGACCATTAGGGAAGGGCAAGGTGAAGTACTGTGCTCCACTTATCGTCCTCCAAGTCGGAGTGCTACACCAAGAAGAGATTCAGCTTCTCATACTGGAGGATTCGACAGTGGACGTAATCTTGGGTCGTCCCTGGTTAGCCAAGCACTCCCCTACTTGTTCCTGGGACCGTGTGACATCTTGGAGTGGAGCCCCGCCTGCCGGCAGAAGTGTTTACGTCCACTCCCGACTCCCCTCCGGACCGTCTTAACCCTGGCAGCTACTCAAGTGGAAGGAGCTCCCCAACCCGCTCAGGTGGAGATCCCGCATGAATATCAGGCCTTCTCTGACGTCTTTAGTGAGGAGGCCGCCACTCAGTTACCCCCACACCGGCCGTGGGACTGTGCCATTGATCTAAAGCCTGGGGCTAAACTACCAAAGGGCCGGGTCTACCCCTTGTCAGCCCCGGAACACCAAGCAATGGAGGGCTACATCCAACAGGCCCTCCGACAGGGCTTTATCACCCCGTCTTCCTCCCCGGCGGCCTCTAGCTTCTTCTTCGTGGCAAAGAAGGACGGGGGTTTGCGCCCTTGCATTGACTACAGGGGCCTTAATGCACAGATCGCCCCGCTTCCGTACCCGCTCCCCCTGGTCCCAGCGGCCTTGGAAGAACTACGTGAGGCTCGCATCTTTACCAAGCTGGATCTCCGAAGCGCGTACAACCTGGTGCGCATCCGCGAAGGGGACGAGTGGAAGACGGCGTTCATTACTCCCTCTGGTCACTATGAGTATCGGGTCATGCCGTATGGCCTTTCCATTGCTCCGGCGGTCTTCCAAAACTGTATGAACGAGGTGTTCCGTCCCTTCCTTCATCGGTTCGTAATCGTTTACATTGACGACATCCTGATCTACTCCAGGACGCTGCACGAACACCACAAGCACGTCACCCAGGTCCTAGCCCGGCTGCGAGAACACCGACTATATCTCAACCTTCCCAAGTGTGAGTTCCATCGCTTGGAGATACAGTTCCTTGGTTACAACATCAACGCAGCAGGCATCAGGATGGATGAGAGGAAGGTGATGGCCGTACGGGATTGGCCCGTTCCCACCTCAATCAAGGAACTCCAGAGGTTTTTGGGCTTCGCCAACTTCTACCGCCGGTTTATTGGAGGTTTCAGCCTGGTTACCGCCTCTCTCACGTCTCTACTGCGAGGAAAAGCCAAGACCCTCTCCTGGACCCCAGAAGCACAAAAGGCCTTCGAGGAGCTACGCACAAGGTTCTGTACCGCTCCGCTTCTCCATCATCCGGACCCCCAGCTCCCATTTGTTGTCGAGGTGGACGCATCTTCCAGGGGCGTAGGGGCCACCCTCTCCCAGCATTCAGGGAATCCCCCTCTACTCCATCCCTGCGCCTACTTCTCAAAAAAGCTGTCTCCAGCGGAACTGAATTACGACATCGGTAACCGGGAACTCCTAGCCATCAAACTGGCCTTGGAGGAGTGGAGACACTGGCTGGAGGGGGCTGTCCATCCTTTCACAGTCATCACGGATCACAAGAACCTTCAGTACCTCCGTGAGGCCAAGCGCCTAAATCCCCGTCAGGCACGGTGGGCTCTCTTTTTTACCCGGTTTAACTTCACCATCACCTATCGGCCAGGATCAAAGAACGGCAAGGCCGATGCTCTCTCCAGGGTGTATGGACCTGAGGAACCCACCGAGCCTGAGCCGATCTTGCCTCCAACATCGTTCTGAGCCCGATCATATGGGAGTTGGACGAGAACATCCGCAGGGCCACACGCGGAGAACCGACTCCCCTGGTTGTCCCGAGGACCGGACCTTTGTTCCTCCAGTGTGTCGACAGGCCTTACTTAGAGCAGTCCACGAAGTCCAGGGTCTGGGCACCCAGGCAGGAGGCAGATCCTGCGTCTGGTTCAGGGGCGATACTGGTGGCAGGTATGAGCAACACGGTGGCCGAGTTCGTCCGAGGCTGCAACATCTGTGCCATCTCAAAAACTCCCCGACATCTACCAATGGGCAAACTCGTCCCCCTACCTACTCCACAAAGGCCGTGGTCTCATATCGGCATAGACTTTGTCACAGACCTGCCACGGTCAGAGGGTTTCACCTGCGTTCTCGTGGTCGTCGATCGGTTCTCCAAGGCCTGCCGCTTTGTCCCTCTCCGAGGCCTCCCCACAGCTCTGGAAACCGCGGAGGCGCTCTTCCATCACGTCTTCCGCAACTACGGCCTCCCTGAGGAGATAGTGTCTGACCGGGGCTCTCAGTTCACCTCACACGTCTGGAGGGCGTTTTTCCGACTACTGGGAGTCACCGTCAACCTGTCGTCCGGTTACCACCCCCAGTCTAACGGCCAGACCGAGCGGAAGATCCAAGAGCTGGGGAGGTATCTGAGGACATATTGCCATCAGGACCAGGAGGAGTGGAGCCGGTTCCTGCCCTGGGCGGAGTACGCACAGAACTCGTTGCGCCAAGACACCACAGGTCTCACCCCTTTTCAATGCGTGTTGGGGTTCCAACCCCCACTGTTTCCCTGGTCCGATGAGCCCTCCGATGTGCCCGCGGTGGACCACTGGTTTCGGGAGAGCGTCCGGACATGGGATGCTGCACACACTCAGCTGCGCAGGGCAGTGAGGGAAACCCAGCGACATGCGGATGCACGAAGGTCGGAAGCCCCCGGTACAGGCCCGGAGACTGGGTCTGGCTATCCACCAGAGATCTCCGACTGCGGCTTCCCTGTCGGAAGTTGAGCCCCCGGTACATCGGGCCGTTCAGGATCGAGAGGCAGGTCAACGAGGCGGCATACCGTCTGGAACTCCCGCCACAATACCGGATACACCCCACCTTCCACGTGTCACTTCTCAAGCCACACCATCCACCGACAGCCCAACGCCCCAGCGAGGCAAGGCCCCCTCCGCCTGAAGTATTGGAACAACCCTCGGTCTATACGGTACGGGAGGTGCTGGACTCTCGTCGTCGGGGCAGGGTGCTGGAATACCTCGTGGACTGGGAGGGCTACGGCCCTGAGGAACGATCATGGGTGGCGAGGCAGAACATACTGGATCCAGCGCTCCTGGAGGAGTTCCACGCCGCTCATCCGCATCGGCCAGCGCCCCGGGGTCGGGGTCGACCCAGGCGCAGGGTTAGGGCGTCGGGATCCACCAGCCACACCTTCACTTATCACTCCAAGCCACTCTCCCACTTACTAATCAGCTACACCTGGCACTCATCAGCTTCCGTGCTTTATAACCCCCGTTCCTCCACCAGCTCATTGTCCGTTCTACAGCTTAGGCGATAGAACACTGTCGGACTACTCAAGCTACTCAGTGTTGTTTATATGGTTGGCTACGTTACTCTAGGTGGTTTTGTTTTAGCTTATGCCCGATCACAGCTCTTACCGGGTTTAGCAACCTGGGGTTTCCTTTTTGTGTTTTGCCCTGTTCTTTTCACATTAAAAAGCCTTGTGGATTTCACTCCGGTTTCCGGCACGTTCTTTTGCCTGACAGTTTGATCAGTTCATTCTTTCTAAGTTGGAGTCTATTTGAGAGGGTTTTTATATCTCATGTCTTTATGCCCAGCATGGAGATTAAACGTCATCATAGAGCACATTTATTAACCTTATTTTCCACATGACCAATATACATCTATATGGATAAATTTTGTCTTCTGCTTTTTTTTCCTTTATTAATGAACCTTTTTAAAACATTTATCAGCTACAACCAACTTACAAATGTCAATAACTAAGTCGTATTGTATCACAAGAAAACATTTAAGAATGACTACTTAATAAAATTTTCATCACTGCTTCATTAAAAAAAAAAAAAAAGCATTTCATTAAGAGTTTGTAAACTAAAAATGAAAAGCAGCAAAAACTTTTTACTGACTGAACTTCTGACTCCTCCTTTTCTTTTTTTTCCCGAGTTTCTTGGGGAAAATGTCTAAGACGCCTGGAAAAGAGGCTTAAAAGCTGAAGTTCAGGGTGAAGTTCCAGGATGCTGTGTGATGCCAAAACCTGACTCATGTTTCCTGTGCTGAGAAGAGATTCAGCTCACCATGAAGTGCAGCAGACTACAGAGACATCAGTGATGGACAGTAATGAAGTAAATGTAATGTGTTACTGTATTTAAGTAGCTTTTTATTTTATCTGTACTTTACTGAAGTATTTCCATTTAGGGAAACTTTAACTTCACTACATTTCAAACTCAAATATTGTACAAATTTATATTTATTATTATATGCATATTTTACTCAACTAAATTTTGCGAAATCCATCGTTCCTTTTTATTTGAGTTTATTTTTATTTAAAAACTTTTATTAATTGTGTAGTGAGTAAAGTCTTAAGAGCTGGAGAGAACAACCTGAGAACATCACCCCCGATTTAAAGTCGGAGTACAGGAGAGTCTGTGCAGCGGGAGTGTGTGTGTGTGTGTGTGTGTGTGTGAGTGTGTGTGTGAGTGTGTGTGACTTTTAGAAATGGTCACTCCATTTCTAAAAGTGACCAATTACAGATAATCTTTAGTCGCAGGAACATCAGGTCACTCAGCTGAAAGTTTGCCAACTTTTAGCTCCTCATAAATCAGACGTCCAGGACCAGAGAGCAAAGGAGATCGATGTGCTTATAGACAAATGTTTTGGGACACCAGACTTTTCCAACAACATGTGGTTCTTCTTCAAATTGTTCTACAAGGATGGGGAGACACAATTCTATAGGATGTCATTGGATGTGTTTTTTGTATTTTTTTTTTTTCATTTTTATTCAATAAAATCTATCAATTTAGATGTATGTGATGAAAGACAAAAGTATAAACTGAAGCTGATATGAGGCACAAAGAAAATGGTAACATAAAAAATTGCCTCAGTCACATTTATCTAAATTAATTGATTTTATTGAAACAAAAATGATCAGACAGAGGCTCGGTGGTGTTGAAGAGGTGTTGGATGATTGGGCAACTACTGCAGGAGAGCATAAGGAGAAAGAGGTTGGCAAAACAGAAGTGGGATAGACAGAGTGATGAGTAAAGTAGGCAGGAGTACAAGGAGATGCAGCAGCAGGTAAAGAGGGATGTGGCGAAAGCCAAGGAAAAGGCATATGAGGAGCTGTAGGAGAGGTTGGACACTAAGGAAGGAGAAAAGGATTTGTACCGATTGGCCAGGCAGAGGGACCGAGCTGGGAAGGATGTGCTGCAAGTTAGAGCAATAAAGGATGGAGAGGGAAATGTGTTGACTAGTGAGGAGAGTGTGTTGAGAAGGTGGAGGGAGTATTTTGAGCAGCTGATGAACAAGGAAAATGAGAGAGAGAGAAGGTTGGATGATGTGGAGTTTGTGAAGCAGGATGTAGATAGGATTAGTAAGGAGGAAGTGAGAGCAGCGATTAAGAGGATGAAGAGTGGAAAGTCGGTTGGACCAGTTGACATACCGGTAGAAGCGTGGAGATGTTTAGGAGAGATGGCAGTGTAGTTTTTAACCAGA
Source organism: Silurus lanzhouensis (assembly GCA_039877035.1). NCBI lineage: Eukaryota > Metazoa > Chordata > Actinopteri > Siluriformes > Siluridae > Silurus > Silurus lanzhouensis. The sequence continues at coordinate 118,594 of JBCEWE010000584.1, forward strand.
TTGTTAATCAGGATTTTGGAAGGTGAGAAGATGCCTGAGGAATGGAGAAGAAGTGTGCTGGTACCGATCTTTAAGCATAAAGGAGATGTGCAGACCTGCAGTAACTACAGGGGTATTAAGTTGATCAATCACACCATGAAGTTATGGGAAAGTGTAGTGGAAGTCAGGCTGAGAGAAGAGGTGACCATCTGTGAGCAACAGTATGGTTTCATGCCAAGGAAGAGCACCACATACTCATTATTTGCTTTAAGGATGTTGATGGAGAAGTATAGAGAAGGACAGAAGGAGTTGCATTGTGTATTTGTGGATTTAGAGAAAGCCTACGATTGGGTGCCAAGAGAGGAGTTGTGGTATTGTATGAGGAAGTCAGGTGTGTCAGAGAAGTATGTGAGGGTGGTGCAGGACATGTATGAGGACAGTGTGACGGCAGTGAAGTGTGCAGTAGGTACGACAGACTGGTTCAGGGTAAAGGTTGGACTGCATCAAGGATCGGCCCTGAGCCCTTTCCTGTTTGCAGTGGTGATGGACAGGTTGACGGACGAGGTCAGACAGGAGAATTCAAGAGTTATATTCATATTAAGTTTGTTATCTGGTGTACCAGTGTAGATTTATTCATTGCTAGAGACTCAAAGCACTTTTGTATTTCGCTCTGGATAAGGGCGCTGCTAAATGCCGCAAATGTAAATGTAAATGTCTCATGTCTTTATGCCCAGCATGGAGATTAAAAGTCATCATAGAGCCGTAATAACAGCTATGTTACAAAAGCATGTTGTCCACATTTATTAACCTTTTTTTCCACATGAACAATATGCTTCTTTATGAATTTTTCTCGTCTTCAACTTTGTTTCCCTTAAAAAAATTTCTTTTTTTAAAACATTTATCAGCTACAACCAACTTGAAAATGTCAATGTCTTTATATGCTTTGTTCCTCCGCAGCTGCCTGTGTGTAGCGATTCCCCCTAAGGGCTTCTCGGATTGTATTTGCAGACTGCCTCTCGCCAGTTTGGGTCTTTGTGGCCTATGCTCCCAGAGCGCACCACCGGATTATCCGTATCACTACAGTTATTTTGTGTTGCTCTGCCGTTTTGTTAATAAATATCTGTTGGCTGTTACTTCGGCTTCCGCTTCTGTATCTCCGCATGACAATCACAAGAAAACATTTAAGAATTACTAAAAGTTTCATCACTGCATTATTATGAAAAAAAAAAAAAACATTTCATTAAGAGGTGGTAAACTAAAAATGAAGAGAAGCAAATACTTTTTACTTTTAACTTCTGACTTCTCTTTTTCTTTTTTTTCGAGTTTCTTGCAAAAAATGTCTCAGACGCCTGGAAAAAAGTTTTGACTTAAAGCTGAAGTTCAGGGCGAAGTTCCAGGATTCCAGGACGTTTCCTGTGCTGTTAACAGATTCAGAAAAAAGTGACGAATTACAGATAATTATTTGTCTCCTCTCACATTCATTAAGCCCCTCGACTGAATGTTTGCCAACTTTTAACTTTTGAAATTTTAACTTCTCAAAAATATAGACGTTTAGGACCAGAGAGCTAAGAGCAAAGTTCAAGTAAAGTTTATTCCCCCAGTGGGGAAAAAAAGTTAGCCACTAATTGTGCAAGTTCTCCCACTTAAAAATATGAGAGAGGCCTGTAATTTTTTATCATATGTACACTTTGAGAGACAAAATGTGAAAAATAAAATCCAGAAAATCACATTGTCTGATTTTTTAAGAATTTATTTGCAAATTATGGTGGAAAATAAGTATTTGGTCAGCTACAAAAAAGCAAGATTTCTGGCTCTCACAGACCTGTAACTTCTTCTTTAAGAGGCTCCTCTGTCCTCCACTTGTCTCCTGTATTAATGGCACCTGTTTGAACTCGTTATCAGTATAAAAGACACCTGTCCACAACCTCAAACAGTCAGACTCCAAACTCCACTATGGCCAAGACCAAAAAGCTGTCAAAGGACACCAGTAACAAAATTGTAGACCTGCACCAGGCTGGAAGACTGAATATGCAATAGGTAAGCAGCTTGGTGTAAAGAAATCAACTGGGGGATTTCTTCTGTCAAATATTCTTCAACTGTACTTCAAGTAGAACATTAAAGTGTGTTATAAATCAGATAAGAAATACAATTCAGTTACACCAAATGTACTTAAAGTTGTTCCATATAAACATAACTAAGTATATTAATATATATACATATATATATATATATATATATTGCAATAAAAATTCATCTTAAACATATAATTTAACACTTAATATGCTTGATGTTGTTCCAAAATAACAATTAATATGCACTTAGAATAGAATAATTAAAATATGATGTAAGATATACTGATCTACTGAACACAATTATAAACACTAGACTTTTGGACGCATTTTTCAGGAGCTGAACTGAAAGATCTAAGACTTTTTCTATGTACACAAAAAGTCTATTTCTCTCAAATATTGTTCACAAATCTGTCTAAATCTGTTAGTGAGCTCTTCTCCTTCACCCAGAGAATCATCCACCTCACAGGTGTGGCAGATCAGGATGCTGATTAGACATTAAAAGAGTGTAGAAAGAACATCACTCATAATCACACACTCCAGTGCTCATGTTAGTTCTCACTCTCCAGTGTTCTGTATTGATTAAAGACTATAATCACACTCTTGATCACCCAAATGAGGATGGGTTTCTTTTTAGTCTGGTTCTTCTCAAGGTTTCTTCCTCATAACATCTAAAGGAATGTTTCCTTGCACATTTACCCCAGTCTTCATCATCAGGGATAAATACACATCGTTCCCTTTTATTCATAAATTCTGTAAAGCTGCTTTGAAACAATGTCCGTTGTGAAAATTGCTAGAAATAAACTTGTACTTGAGCATTAATCTGATTTATTTAAAATTGTTTTAAAAATCTAAACTGTTGATGTTCACAAATGCAGCTCTCTGCTGGCAGGTCGACCTCTGAACTCAATTGTGCACTGCCTGAGATCACTCTCGTGTTCATCAGGACTCTTCTCTGTTCTGGCAACGAGGTGGTGGAATGAACTTTCGCCTAGATTTCTAACAGCTGAATCACTGGCTTTCTTAAACAAAGGAGTGCAGACCAACCACTTCCTGAAACAATTCAACACAAATGTATTTATTTATTTATTAAAAAGCATGCTACAATTCCTCACCAGTGAGTTCTTGGCTGATGGTATCTTTTTGTAATCAGTGTTAATTTATTCATTGATGGAGACTCAAAGCACTTTTGTTCGTCGATCTGGATAAGAGCATCTGCTAAATTCTGTAAATGTAAAATGTAAACTTGTGTAATTTTTCAAAAGAACAAAAGAACTGCAGTCTAGCTGGTGACTAAGAGCACTTTTTTTTGTGGTTCTGGGCTTCACATATAACCTTTTTGAAGAACTTGTGTTTTGATTTAAAACACATTTTCCAGACAGTAAGTGGACCATGTTTCCTAATCAGTTCAGTGTAGTGTTTAATGTAGTGGTGTTTAGGTCGTAATGTAAAGTCAGGGAAGGTTGACAGCAGAAGGTTTCTATGCTCTGACGCTTTGTAGTAAACTGAGGTGCCACAATTAATGCAACAACGTCCTTGAGGAGCACGAGAACTTCCCATACGTAGGAATTTTTTGGTCAATAAGCAGAGTAAGAAGCCATAGCAGTGTTTTTCCTCAGTGTGTGTGTGTGTGTGTGTGTGTGTGTGTGTGTGTGTGTGTGTGTGTGTGTGGTTTTAACATCTGCAGCAGATAAAAACAGGAATGTGTTCTCTTTCAAAAGCTACATTTAATGTGCTGTTCCATGACGCTATTATTTGGTTGACCGATTATGAAGCGTGTGTCAAAGGCGCCAAGACTTAAATAACCTCTGTGGGGGACGTCAACTGAATGCGCCCACCTGCGTGTGTGTGTGTGTGTGTGTGTGTGTGTGTGTGCGGTTGAGTGTGCAGTAGCGTGCAGGAGAAACATGGCGTCTCTCCGAGTGCGAGGCTGTTCGAGAGTCTAGCTTGTAAATATTAGGCAGGAAATTTGTTTTGTTCTTTTTCGTTGATTTGGCTCCGTCTTAGAGTCCCCTTCACTATTCACCTCTGTACTGCTCATATTTCATTCATCCTTGTTGCTGATCGTTTCCTCCCCCTTTTTAATTCTATATAGACTTTTGATACTTTTCATTTTTTGTGCAATTGTCAGGGATCCACCAGCCACACCCTCTCTTGAGCCACACATTCCTCCTAGCAGCTCCCCGTCCTACTAATCACACACACCTGTCTCTCATCAGCTCACACTACATAAGCACACACTTCCAAACGCTCCCCGTCTGTTCTACCAGTTAGTCTGGAGAACTTCACTGGACCTTCTGACTGCTCTCTCTATGGACTACCTCTTTGTGGATTGTCACCAAGGACTTATCTCATTGTGGTTCTAGTCTGTGGATATATCTTATGAACTGCTCTTGGCCTGTGCCTTCAGTGATCCTATGCTTACTGCTGTGTTGGTTTGTCTACATTCCCTACATCATTAAACAATTCTTTGTTCTGTTGAACTTCGGCTTCTGCTCGTCCTTCCAGCCTGACAGAAGAACAGACCTTTACCGACCGGGGAATAAGGAAACCGAACAGCGTTACCTCGTTATGGATATCCAGTCCGATGACTCCGATGATCCGGTGAGAGAGCTAACCGAGGCAATCCGCGAAGCCTTCATGTCAGCCGCTTCCAGCCGAGCTGCACCACCGCTCGGAAGCCCGATGGCTCTCCCAGCCGTTTTTTCCGGAAACGCGGCAGAGTGTTGCGGCTTCCTGCTTCAGGTATCGTTGTACATTGAAATGCAACCCCAACAATTTCCCTCGGAGCGGGCCCGGGTTGCGTTTTTGATCTCGCTGCTCGCCGGACGTGCATTGGCTTGGGCGAGAGCGCTCTGGAGTGCAGAGAGCCCAGCGATTGCGTCGTATGCCGCGTTCACCGCACACTTCACGGAGGTCTTCTGCACGAGCACCGGTCATACTTCCATGGCCGACCAACTCCTCGAACTCCGCCAGGGGGCGGATAGCGTCGCGGATTACAGCCTTCATTTCCGCACGCTGGCGGCATCTAGTGGCTGGAACGAGGTAGCACTGCTTGGGATATACAGAAGAGGTTTAGATCAGGAGCTTCAATTAGCGATGGCGACCTATGATGACACCCTGGGATTGGAGGCGTTCATACAAAGATCGATTCGCATCTCCCAACGCGTGAATGCCTGCCGCTCTCCTGAAGTAGAATCCTCCCAAGCCTCTGCGCTATCTACAGCCTCAGGACCGGAAACCATGCAACCGAGCTCCCACAGACTATCCTCCCAGGACCGAGAACGCCGGCTGGCGTACAAAGCCTGCCTGTATTGGGGAGAACAAGGACACAGAGTCGCCCAGGGCCCATCACGTCCTCCACGACCGATGGTGTGTGCTGTAGACTTTCCCTCTGAGATCTCGCATTTACCCAGGCTACCCGTATCCCTGATAACCCCTTCTCTCACACTATCTGTCTCCGCCCTAGTCGATTCCGGCTCCGCGGGGAACTTCATTTCCCAGGCGTGCCTAGACTGCCTCCAGCTACGCCGTGAGAGGGGGACTCACGAGCTTGCAGTCCACACCATTCAGGGACGCCCGTTGGGAAGGGGCTGGATCAGATACTGCTCCCCCACCATCACACTCCGGGTTGGGGTGCTACATCAGGAGGAGATACGTTTCTTGGTGCTGGAAAACTCCACCGCTGAAATCATACTGGGTCGTCCCTGGCTCACCAAACATTCCCCCAGGTGTTCCTGGGACCCATGTGACATCCTCGAGTGGAGCCCCGAGTGCCTGAAGGACTGTTTACAACCACTCCCCGTGCCTCGCCAGAGACCGATAATTCTGGCAGCCACTCAGGTGGAGGGCGCTCCACAGGCCCCACAGGTGGAGATCCCGGCGGAATATCGGGAGTACGGAGACGTCTTCAGCGAGCAGGCTGCCACCAAGTTGCCACCACACCGGCCGTGGGACTGTGCTATCGACCTGATGCCTGAGGCCAAACTACCCAAGGGTCGGATCTATCCCTTATCAGCTCCAGAACACCAAGCGATGGAACAGTACATCCGTCAGGCCCTCCTACAGGGTTTCATCACCCCATCCTCATCTCCTGCAGCCTCCAGCTTCTTCTTCGTGGGCAAGAAGGATGGGGGACTCCGGCCCTGTATTGATTACCGAGGCTTGAACGCACAAATCTCTCCACTGCCGTACCCGCTCCCCCTGGTTCCAGCCGCCCTGGAGGAATTACGAGAAGCCCGCATCTTCACCAAGTTTGATCTGCGGAGTGCGTACAACCTGGTACGCATACGCCAGGGAGACGAGTGGAAAACGGCGTTCATCACCCCCTCGGGTCACTACGAGTACCGGGTGATGCCGTACGGCCTGTCAATCTCTCCGGCGGTGTTTCAACACTTTATGAATGAGATCTTCCGACCCTTCCTCCACCAGTTTGTGATCGTGTACATCGACGACATTTTGATCTACTCCCGGACGCCACACGAACATCACAACCATGTTATCCGGGTTCTAGAGGTGCTCCGGGAGCACCAACTCTACCTCAACCTCCCCAAATGCGAGTTCCACCGCTCGGAGGTGCAGTTCCTGGGGTACAACATCAGTGAAGCCGGCATCCGGATGGACGAGAGGAAGGTGGCTGCGGTGAGGGAATGGCCAGTCCCCACAACAATAAAGGAGTTGCAGAGGTTCTTGGGGTTCGCGAATTTCTACCGCCGGTTCATCTGTGGCTATAGCCAAGTCTCCGCTCCACTTACTTCGCTCCTTAGGGGGAATGCCAAGTCCCTCGCGTGGGACACTGACGCACAGGAGGCGTTTGAGGAACTCCGGCAGAGGTTCTGTGTCGCTCCCCTCCTCCATCATCCCGATCCCCAGGTCCCGTTCGTGGTGGAGGTAGACGCGTCTTCTACAGGCGTAGGGGCTACCCTTTCCCAGCTGTCGGGGAATCCGCCCCGGCTCTACCCCTGCGCCTACTTCTCCAAGAAGATGTCGTCAGCGGAACAAAACTATGACATCGGCAACCGGGAACTTCTCGCCATTAAACTGGCCCTGGAGGAGTGGAGGCACTGGCTTGAGGGGGCTACACACCCATTCACCGTCATTACCGACCACAAGAACCTCCAGTATCTCCGTGAGGCGAAGAGACTGAACCCCCGGCAGGCAAGATGGGCCCTCTTCTTCACACGCTTCCACTTCCAGATCACCTATCGGCCGGGTTCAAAGAATGGCAAGGCAGACGCCCTATCTCGCCTGTACGGCCCAGAGGAGCCTACCGACCCTGTACCCATCTTGCCCCCCCAGTTAATCGTCTGCCCCATTGTCTGGGATCTCGATGAGGAGATCTGTCGTGCTACCCAGAGGGAGACAACACCCCCCGGGTGTCCAGAAGGTCGAACCTACGTTCCGCCTGAGTGTCGGCCTAACCTGTTGAAGGCTGTACATGAGGTCCCCGGTTCAGGACACCCAGGCAGGCGACGAACCCTCAGCCTAGTACAACCCCGATACTGGTGGCCGGGCATGGCTGCCGAGATCGCCACCTTTGTCCGCGGATGCAGTAGTTGCGCCATGGCCAAGACCCCTCGGCACCTGCCCGTGGGCAAGCTAGTCCCCTTACCCATTCCACGACGACCCTGGTCCCACATCGGCGTCGACTTCGTCACGGACTTACCACGATCTGAGGGTAACACCTGTGTCCTTGTGGCTGTGGACCGATTCTCCAAGGCATGTCGTTTTATCCCTCTTCGAGGCCTCCCTACCGCCTTGGAGACGGCAGAATCACTCTTCCAACATGTCTTTCGCAACTTCGGTCTCCCAGAGGAGATAGTGTCGGATCGCGGCTCCCAGTTTACCTCTCGGGTGTGGAGGGCGCTTTTTCGTCTACTGGGGGTTACCGTTAACCTGTCCTCTGGTTATCACCCTCAGTCCAATGGACAGACCGAGCGCAAGATCCAGGAGTTGGGCCGGTATCTGCGTACATACTGCCACCAGGACCAGGTGGAATGGTGTCGGTTCCTCCCCTGGGCTGAGTACGCACAAAACTCCTTGCGTCAGGACACCACGGGTCTCACACCCTTCCAGTGCGTGTTGGGGTTCCAGCCGCCGCTGTTTCCGTGGTCCGATGAACCTTCCCACGTGCCGTCGGTGGACTACTGGTTCCGGGAGAGCCTCAAGGTGTGGGAATCGGCTCATACCCAACTACGCCGGGCTGTGAGGGAGACCCAGAGGCACGCTGATGCCCGGAGACGTGAAACACCCACCTACCTGCCCGGGGACTTGGTCTGGCTGTCTACCCGGGACCTCCGACTTCGGCTCCCCTGTAGAAAGCTGAGCCCCAGGTACATCGGGCCCTTCAGAGTAGAGAGAAGGATCAATGAGGCGACCTACAGGCTGGACCTGCCTCCCCGGTACCGCATTCACCCCGCTTTCCACGTGTCTCTCCTAAAGCCTTATGTTCCGCCGGCGTCACGGGATCCAGATGGGACATCGGGGCCACCGCCTCCGGAGATCCTGGACCAGCCCTCGGTCTACTCGGTACGGGAGGTGTTGGACTCCCGTCGTCGTGCTGGCGGTCTGGAATACCTGGTGGACTGGGAGGGTTACGGCCGGAGGAGCGGTCGTGGGTGGCACGGCGGGACATCCTTGACCCGGCGCTCCTCGTGGAGTTTCATGCGTCTCATCCGCTACGGCCGGCGCCCCGGGGCCGGGGCCGACCCAGGCGGAGGGTCTGGGCGTCGAGAGCCGCCCCTGGGGGAGGGGGTACTGTCAGGGATCCACCAGCCACACCCTCTCTTGAGCCACACATTCCTCCTAGCAGCTCCCCGTCCTACTAATCACACACACCTGTCTCTCATCAGCTCACACTACATAAGCACACACTTCCAAACGCTCCCCGTCTGTTCTACCAGTTAGTCTGGAGAACTTCACTGGACCTTCTGACTGCTCTCTCTATGGACTACCTCTTTGTGGATTGTCACCAAGGACTTATCTCATTGTGGTTCTAGTCTGTGGATATATCTTATGAACTGCTCTTGGCCTGTGCCTTCAGTGATCCTATGCTTACTGCTGTGTTGGTTTGTCTACATTCCCTACATCATTAAACAATTCTTTGTTCTGTTGAACTTCGGCTTCTGCTCGTCCTTCCAGCCTGACAGCAATATAATGTGTCCATGTGCAATATGTGGTTTTTGCATAAAACTACACTTCCTCTAGATAAGGGGTCACCAACCTTTTTGAAGCCGAGATCTACTTCTTGGGTACCGATTAATGTGAAGGGCTACCAGTTTGATACACACTTCTGAACTAACACATTTGCTCAAATTTACCTTGAATTATATGTTATTATTAATAATGAATGATATTCATCTATGTGAAGACACTGATCATGTAAATGATTTTTCACAATAATTATCAACAATGATTTAACAACGTAGGAAACAGATTAATATCAATATGCAAAACTTTATTTTAAATCTCTGCAAATATTTACATTTTCAAATGATTCACTCCAACATTTTTACCAGCCACTAACAATTTTGACCAATTCATACACTATGTTGCATCATGTTTTTACAGATTATCAATTATGTAACGCAAAAATCAACTTTCAGATTTTACTGGAATTATCACCAAATCTGCAGCATTTTTAACTAAATCTTACATTTAACAAACACATTTGATTTTTTCAATAATTGAATTCAACTCTGGTATCGATTTCTTTGTCTGTTAGTGGGAAGTCTGGCATTGCATGCTGTCAAGTCAAGTCGAGTTTATTTCTATTTGCGCTTTTCACAACAGACATTGTCTCAAAGCAGCTTTACAGAAATTAACAGTGAAGGTGAATGGTGTGTGTTTATCCCTGATGAGCAGCCGCGGCGACTGTGGCAAGGAAAAACTCCCTTAGATGTTCTGAGGAAGAAACCTTGAGAGGAACCAGACTCAAAAGGGAAACCCATCCTCATTTGGGTGACATCAAAAATCTGATCATAAATCTTTCAACAATACAGAACACTGGATAGTGAGAACTAACATGAGTACTGGAGTATAAGATTATAAGTGATGTTCTTTCTCCAGCCTTATACAGTCTATATGGTTAGTAGCCCCTAGTTTTATGAGCTCAGCATTTGTGATCATCACAGATCCAGCTTCTCCATGCCAGAGCCTTTAAACACTCCAGGAGGTCCAATGTCAAAACTCCACACATGTAGTGGGATCCAAATGGCACTGGTACGTCTCTAGATGGTTCGGGATGTTTGCGAGTTCGGCATCTACTTCTTTAAAGGTCCGTAATCATCTGGAGCTGGCTAAACCTCAAGGTGTCTCGGGATGGGGAGAGAAAGAGAAGCAGTGGAGAGGAATTAGCGTAGCTGCTGTTTATGATATTAACAGCACAAGTTGATAATGTGCATGTGATCAGATGTTCTGGAGCACAAGGTTATGGTGTGTTCTGGAGCACAAGGTTATGATGTGATGTGTGTTATGTGTAGGCTTTGCTAAAAATATGTGGTTTTTAATCTGCACTTAAACTGGGTGAGTGTGTCTGAGCCCCGAACACTGTCAGGAACTCAGGACTTTTCCAGAGTTTAGGAGCTAAATGTGAAAATGATCTACCGCCTTCAGTGGACTTTGCTATTCTAGGAACTACTAGAAGCCCAGAGTTTTGAGATCTCAGGGAGTGTGGTGGATTGTAGCGTGTTAAAAGATTGGAGAGATACATGGGAGCCAAACCATTTAGTGCTTTATTAGTGAGAAGTAATAGTTTGTAGTCTATTTGAAATTTAACAGGAAGCCAATGTAGGGACGATAAGATTGGGGTTATATGGTCATATTTTCTTGACCTAGTAAGAACTCTGGCTGTTCACCAGTGTATTGTCATCTGGGGTGTAACTTGACACTGCAACTCTGAGTGAGTCCTGCAGATGTGCATCAGTGAGGCGTGTTCTGTGTTTGTTTTTTGATGAAGTTCATGTCAGAAAAGGCTGACTCACAAAGATAGGTTGAAGCAAACAGGCTGGCAATTTTTATAGCTGCTGTGCATAAACTTCTGTACTTTTCTGTTTTAACAAGGTGCCAAAAGTTTGGTGTGGCCTGATAGGCTTTGAGGTGGATGTCATTGTGCAATGTTACAATTTCGATTTCCACCTGTCCAGCATCCAAGCTAAATGTTGCACTTAGTTGCTCAGCAATACATGTTGTGTCCATGTTCATGAAAGGATCGGAAATGAATGGCTCACACATGCCTCAAGTTGATCAAGGTCACAAAACCTGTTCTCAAACTCTTGCCCAAGTCCGTTTATGACTTTGTCAAAAGTCTCAGATGCAGAAGCACTGTCTTTCAGCACCATCTGCACAGAGGGAAAGTGCAGCACCTTCTTATTCTGTAAATGCACAGAGAAAATGTTCACCTGCGCTTTAAATGCATTTAAAGCACGTATAAGATAAGATAAGATAAGATAAGATATACCTTTATTCGTCCCACAGTGGGGAAATGTATTTGTTACAGCAGCAAAGAAAAGAAATAAAAAGTAAATGCAAATATATAAAAAGAATATCCACATACTATAATATACAGTATATACACAGTATAATGTATAAATACAAATAAGGGAAGAAAAAAGTATGTAATGCAGGTAGTATTTCACACAGGTGGTATTGCACGTAATTGCGGGTAATATTGCACAAAGGTAATGTTATTACACAGTTAAACAGTAATAACAGTGTGTACTATGGTGACTGGTTTACTGAGAGCAGCTTTGATTGTAAAGTCTAATAGCAGCAGGGGAAAAAGACCTTCATTTTATGGGCCATTTCAGTCATGTCAGCTACAGTCTTACCTTTTTGTATTGCAGCTCACAGTTCGAATGGTTCGGTTTCCCAGTAATGTCCGTTAAAAATGCAAGGTCAAGTGTCCACTCAGTGTCCTCCAGCAGCGAGGTGTCTTCGCCTTTGGACTGCATGAACTCTTTGATCTCACTTAAAAGTGACAATAAACGAAGCAAAATTCGTCTCCTGCTGAGCCATCGGATTACCGTGTTAAGTAGCAGGTCACCATATTCAGCTGAAAGCTCCTCCAATTGCACCTTGAATGTTCTGTGCTGTTTAGCTCTGGAGCGGGTGCCGTTAATGATTGTCACGACGAGAGTCATGACGTGCCCAAAGCCGAACACCTTTGCACATAGCGCCTACTGGTGAATGATGCAGTGGTAATGCATGAAGTTTGGGAACTCTGGATCACCTTTACAGTGAGCGATGAATCCTGTATGTCGGCCAATCATAGCAGGAGCCCAGTCGGTAGTCACTGATACCAACTTAACCAACGGTACTTTATTCTCCGCAAAAACCTCCTTTACCGCATTATAGATTTCAACTCCCCTTTTTAAGCACAGTTTTTGCAATTATCATCATTGCTTCTTTGAAAACCTCCCAATCTCAAAATGCCTTCTTTTTCCTAATTAAGAAATGTATAGCTCTAAATGAAGCTTTGGTTGCTTTTTGGGAGTTTTTCACCGGTCTTGTGAAAAAAGACTGCTGTTTGCTCAAACCTGCTTTCAACTCGTGGGCTTTTTCCACTTGTAGTGCGCTCCCTGGTGGGCAGTTAGCATGGTAGCTTGCGTGACACGTTCTGAAATGTCTCTCAACATTGTGCCGCTTTGCCGTTGCCACAGTCGCCCCGCAAATGAGACACACACAGGAATCTTTCACAGTGATAAAAAAGAACTCTTCCTCCCATTCACTGTAAAAATGATATGTTTTTCTTCTTTTTCTGCCATGTTATCGGGGGTAAATCATCTCCTTACCTACACTGCGCCCGCCAGCTCCAACCATTGCGTGGAGACCAGCTAGCTCTAATCTTATATGAAATATTTTGTAACGTTTTTTTCATATTGTCACTTTCAAAATCACCCCAATGCAATTGTAATTAAAAAAAGATTAAAAATAAATAAATAAATAAAAAAAAATTTTGATGCAGCTAGAAGTGGCGCTATGGTGAGCTATTTTTAGAAAAGGCCTGCGGGTGACTTATGTGGTCCTTTTGGGGACCACGTTGGTGACCCCTGCTCTAGACACACACATCATGCTCTAGAATTGTCTGTTATTGGCGAGTGAAACCATCTCAGCTCATGTAAAATGTAAAATAAAAAATTTAAATAAATACATTACAATCTTCAAAAAAGAAAATTGAAATGTGCTTGGAAATTGTGTGTGTGTGTGTGTGTGTGTGTGTGTGTGAGTCTAGAGTGTGCTAGTGGTTGGAAATTTGGTGGGGCATGAGAACATTGTGCCTCCTGTATGAACAATGCTATTGTGTATTTTTTTTAGATCAGTCTTGATAAAGTGACAAAAAGGTATTGTTTGTGAATGTATAATGGTTTCTCCACTCAGTTCTCCTGGAAAAAAGGCATGTTATCTAATGTCCCTTCCTTTATTACTGATGAGGCAATTCGGAAAGAGCTGTCTCAGTACGGGCGAACCGTCCCCCCCGTTAAGAAATTCCCCTCGGCTGTAAGTCCCCACTGATTAAGCACCTATTATGGCAGTTAATAAGACAATAATGTCTGAATGTTGAGTTATTTTCAGATTACAGTAAATCTGTACTGTATACAAGCTGCACATTACCTACTCTAAAATATATCCAAGTTTCAGTTCTATAATATTGTCCATGGGAAGTTTATACTAAAATTTGTAAGATTCTGTATATAAATGGAAAAATGCTTAAAACATGGTAACAAATATATACTTTTTTGTAGCTGTTAGAAATGAAAGCTTTAATGAGATTATTAAATTGGAGTTTACACATGAAACCTCTATATTTGTATTTTATTATGAAGATTAAATAAACTGTTTTAGATTGTATTTTTTAATAACATTATTTACACAACTTGTTTTTCAGTTGCCAAATGCTGATGACCCACAACTCCTCCTCTCCTCTCCTCCTTTATTCATTTATTTTTCTGCTTTGATCTCAGTATGTTTATCAGGTTTATTCTCATATAATCAGATTCACATTCAAAATGAAATGAACTTTTACACTGTTTTGTTGCTCAGACAATATTAAAATGTGTGAATTGTACTGATTTGCTGATTGAGAGCAAATAATAAGAAGAAAGAGTAGAAGAAGAAGCAGAAGAAGAAGAAAAAGAAGAAAAAGGACTCTACACTATTAGACATAATAAAATGATAAATATTTTCCTGATATTGCTACAGATCTATAATCAGGAGCAGGTCGTGGCAGGCAGGTAAATATCTGATTTCTGGGAACAACATTCTGTCCAAATCTGATGTGTTTCTTTAAGCAGCTTCTGTTTTGTGTGTAAAAGTGGCAGAGTGCAAATTTATTTCCTACAGAAAAGAGAAAAAAACATGCAGTTAATTTAATATCATTTAGTAACATCAGCATATGGATTGATTACAAAGTTTAAAAAGAGAAAATAACATGTTACATTAACATTTGAATTTATTACAAAGTTTAAATATCCTTTTTAATTTTTGTGGTGTTATAGCGACCCCTACTGGTGTGGAAATGTGTTGCTTTTTTGTTCCTGGTTTATTGATCTGATAAATGATGTTGAATATAGAAATATTTTTTGACGTTGAAGGAGATTTACATATTAATAAAATGTTTGTGACAGAAATGAAATATGTAACTAACGTTTGTAATAATTTTGTATTGAATAAAACAGCTCGAGACTCTTTTTCTTTGTATTAAAAACTCTGAGGATTTTGATTGATATATTTAAGTATCAGAATCGGGACTCGAACCGAGAGTAAGAGACTCTGTAGCGCCGCACCGCGGAAATCAACGTGAACCAACCTGTGGAGACTCAGAGACAGTTTTACATATTTTGATAAATTTCTTGCAGATATGAAGGGAAACACAAAGAAAAATGCAGAAGTGAAAAAAAAGAATAAAACAGAGAGCAAACTTAGGTGAAGTAACAAACAAACAGCAACCATTCGTGAACAAAAAGTAGCAACAGAAAACTAGACAAAATATCACAGAATTAAACAAAACAAGAACAGAGACAAACTTACAAAAACACAGACGATCAGAGAAATAATATTGGACAAAAACCAAACAGAGAACAAATGAAAAAAAGGCGCTTTAAATAGTCCATGTGGAGTTAAAAGGAGAGCGAGAGCGAGAGAGAGAGAGAGAGAGAGAGAGAGAGAGAGAGAGAGAGAAGGAACATGAGCAGCATCTAGTGGTGACAAGGGGTAAAAACTGAAATTCAAGATTTTGTTTTAGATTGAATAAAGAAATGTAAGAATCAGAATAAATAGAAAGTACAAAGAAACTGGGTAGGTAAAAGAAGACTTTGATTACAATGCATTTGTCCCTGTAAATGTATTTCTAGTGAGTGAGCCATTGTTACAGTGTATGAGGAAGAAACCATGAGAGGAACCAGACTAAAAAAAAAAAAGTTTTTACAATTTTCCTCCTAAATAATCTTAAATTAAGATTTTCCCCTGTATTTTCCACCTTCCTTCTAACTTTTCTGGAACAGTGCTTTTTCCTCTTATTAGCCTCTGATCAGGGTTTTGTTTTTTTTTACTTGTTTTGCTCGACCTCAGTACAGCTTTTGACACCATTGATCACCATCTCCTGCTTGCTGAACTGAAGAATGTTCATGGAATAAAGGGAACAGCTCTTTCCTGGCTCAGGTCTTATCTGACTGATCGGGATCAGTTTGTTAATGTAAATAGTGAGATCTCCACACTCTGAGGGGTAAAGTTTGGTGTTCCACAAGGATCTGTCTTAGGCACACTGCTTTTCTCTTTATATCTGCTGCCTCTGGGTGAAGTTATACATAAACACGGTATTAGCTTCCATTGCTATGCTGATGATACACAGCTGTATATTTTAGCAAAGCCAGATGAGAGAGATCAGTTTGATAATGTTGAGGAGTGTGTAAAGGACATATTTTGGATGCTTAATAACTTTCTTCTGCTCAACTCAGATAAGACGGAAGTACTTTTACTAGGACCACATGCAGCTAGAAATAAACTTTCCGATTACGTAGCATCTCTGGATGGTGTTTCAGCGTGTACGGCTGTCAAAGACCTCGGTGTGATTATTGACCCGAGTCTTTTCTTTGAGTCTCACGTGAATAATATCACCAGGATCGCCTTCTTTCACCTTAGAAATATTGCTAAAATTAGAAATATGATGTCGTTACAGGATGCAGAAAAACTAGTTCATGCATTTGTTACTTCTAGATTAGACTACGGTAACGCTTTACTGTCTGGGTGTGTGAGTAAGTGTATAAATAAGCTTCAGTTAGTCCAGAGTCCAGTTAGTCCAGCAGCAAGGGTCCTCACCAGATCTAGGAAATACGACCACATCACCCCTGTTTTAATTAGTCTACACTGCTCCCAATCAAATCTCGCATTGATTATAAAATATTACTACTGACGTATAAAGCACTTAACGGTCTCGCACCGCAGTATCTGAGTGAACTTCTGTACCAGTATGATCCTCCACGCCTACTTAGATCAAAAGGTGCTGGCTATCTGTTGGTTCCTCAAATAATGAAGACTACAGCAGGGGGCAGATCTTTCTCTTATAAACCCCACAGTTATGGAACAGCCTTCCAATCAGTGTTCGGGACTCGGACACAGTCTCAGTGTTCAAGTCGAGGTTGAAAACTTATTTATTTAGTCAAGCCTTTTATCAGTAGATTTTTTTTTCTTAGGTAAAGGTGCAGATCTGGAGGGAGCATGGATATAGAGTGTTTGGTGAACTGGTTTATTTGTATGCTGTCGTCCCCTCACATTCACACGTTCACTCAGGTTTGTTGACGGTGGTGTGGTGGGTCGTCTCTTATCCGCAGAGATCCCTCATGTCTGTGTTACCTTCTGGTTCTCCCTTTTAGTTATGCTGCCATAGCGAGTCTTGCCGGAGTCCAAACTGCACAGTGACATTAACTTTCATACACCAATAGTTACACTTAATAATCCATATCCTTCTCTTCCCATCACCCTCTCTCTCTCTCTCTCTCTCTCTCTCTCTCTCTCTCTCTCTCTCTCTCTCTCTTACTTGGTCGAGTTAAACATGCTCCTGAGGCTCCAGTGACCACTGTTCCTGCCCCTCTCCCCTCCGTGGATCTTCACACTTCTGTGCAGCTTGGGACAGTCTCTCATCAACACCTTGGGTGGTTCCATATGATTCCGGAGTAGAACGGGTGCTTTGAGGACGGATTGGACTGTAGTTGGTTTTGGCGGTCTGCTGCACTGACTCGGGAGTGCAGTTTGCTTCTGATCATCATCACTGTACCCCGCAATTTTGTATATCTGCTTCAAATGGACATTTGGTGCAACCCAGATGAGGATGGGTTCCCTCTTGAGTCTGGTTCTTCTCAAGGTTTCTTCCTTATGCCATCTCGGGAAGTTTTTCCTTGCCACAGTTGCTTATCAGGGACAAACATACTTACAAAGAACATATTTACATTTAATCACCACATTATCTGTGTAAAGCTGCTTTGAGACAATGTTCATTGTTAAAATCGCTATACAAATAAAAATGAATTGAATTGAATTGGATAAGACAGTGGATGCTTGATAACTTCCTTCTGCTCAACTCAGATAAGACAGAAGTACTTTTACTAGGACCACATGCAGCTAGAAGTAAACTTTCCGATTATGCAGCATCCAGCATTTCCCTTTCAGGATATTGAGCTGTCGAAAACTCTTTGGGGACACCTCGCGTTGTTCACGCTCTGAATCACGTGTAATATCTGGCCAATAGGCAGTCGTCATGTCATTGGCGTGCGATGGCAAACCAGGAAGCTACAAAATGGGAGCACTATGGGAGCAACATCAGCTTCTGTTGTTCAGATAAGCGTTTTGTGTGTGAATCTGTGTAGCATGGCTAAAAAGCAAACACACTTTTGCACGTGTGTCCCTCCTTGCCCCCGTTTTATGACACACGTTAGCTTTGTGTTGTTTGTTTGGTAGTGGAGCATGCTCAATCAGATCTTGAGGGAGATGATTGTCTGTGCTGTAGCCACATGGCTATCCGCAAACTCCGCTCCCAGAGATAACTCTTCGGTCGTGGGGCTCACAGGTCCACCTAGCAGAAGGCATGGAGACAGACATGTCCTCTCCCAACCTCCAGCTGAGCTCCCGTTCCCCGAGGAAAGCACTCGCCGCGGTGAGCCTTTCTACCAGCGCATGTGATGCGGTGCTCCGGATCTTTTCCTCTAAGGAGGGAGAGTTTCCGGATGCTAGCGAGCCCACGGACTCCTCACAGCCTGTGCTGTTCATGGAGCTCCTGAAGGCTAGAGATAGCTTGGCCTGACGAGAAGTAGAAGCAATGAGTTCCCAGCAAGCTGGATGAGAGTTTCCTGCGTCGCGCGAAACAGCCTCTGCCCTGGGGCCTACCGTTTATTTCCCAACCTACACACTGAGGCATCTAAGTCTTGGAAGACCCTTTATGCCCCCGTACCTTTCCCCTGCATTTTCTATACGTGGTTATAGTAGGGTTTAATGAGTGCGGCTATAGGGAGATGCCCAGGGTTGAAGAGACGCTAGCTGGCTATCTCTCCCCAGGTGTGCATCAGGGTTTGCTCCATCAACCCTGAAGGTTTACGTGTCCGATATCATGGCTTATAAAACCCTGCCAGCTGGGCAGTTGCTGGGGAGCTGAGGCCCGGGACATGACCCAGAGTGCCTGTGTGGGACTTGGCCGTTGTGCTGGCGGCTCTATCTGAGCCCCCGTCGAGCACTTGGCCAAGGTTGCCCTTACTTTACCCCAAACTGGGGTATGTGCCTAAGATGCCTGCGGCTCCCTCCCTGTTGTTTTGCAGGCATCCTGTCCTCCTCCTTTCCTAGCCCCTAACCAGTAAACGCAAAATCAAGTCCGTAGAGTAAGTTGGAGCAGCTGTTTGTTTGCTATGGCCCTCACATGATAGGTTTCATTTGCAGACGCTCAGTAGATGGATTATGGATGTGTTATGAGTCTTCTGGTCCTCCCACTCCTTTTGAAGTTAAGGCTCATTCCACCTAAGGTATGGCAACCTCTACAAACTGGGCTGCTGGAGTGTTGCTCCAGGCTGGTCCACCCCGCTGACCTTTGTCAGGTTTTACAACCTCAACATTAGAGCCACTTCCGGTGCCTCTGTCCTGCATGCAGTTTGTGCTCAGACACACTAGGCAGGGACTGGTCAGTATGGCGTGATTGGACACTCGTTTCCAAAGCATTTTCGACGCAGCTCAAGTTCCTGAAAATAAACGTTATTAGGTTAAATATGTAACCCTAGTTCCCGGGGGGGAATGAGAGCTGCGTCAACAGGCCATACACCCTGTGTCAGGGTACACCCTGCTTCTTCTCCTGCGCGTGCCCCACCCGCTCGGAGCTCATCACCATCCTACTGATTCCGAACACCTGCCTCTCGTTTATCTTTCCCATAAAACCACCTCTCTCACTCCACTTTAGCGTCCGTTATTGTTTGCATTGGTGTCTATGTGTTTTGCTGCAGTACGCCATTAAAGTTTCTTGGGTTTTTCGCCTAACAGAATAACGGACCGCAAAGAAAAAAGGAAAGTTAAGAAGAGGAGCGGTGTAGGAGAGAATCAACCCGGCTCTTACCTCACGATGGATGAACAACCCAGCACGTCATCCGCTTCGGTTCGGGAGCTCGTCGCCACGCTCCAAGAAGCGTTTCCTTCTTCCGCGGCTGGGCAAAACCCCCCTGCCTCCACCAGCACTCCTATGGCACTCCCGGCTGCCTTTTCCGGAGAGGCTTCCTCATGCCGCAGATTCTTACTCCATGTGAATCTGTACATCAAGATGCAACCGCAGCGATTTCCCACTGAACGGTCTAAGGTGGCGTTTTTCATTTCTCTTCTCTCCGGAAGAGCGCTGGATTGGGCACAATCGTTGTGGGACGCTGCCAGCCCTGCTACGCAAACCTACGCTCGATTCACCGCGCACTTCCTGGAAGTGTTTTGCGCCTCCTCCGGCGTCCTTACCACGGCCGACCAGCTGCTCAGTTTACGGCAGGGAGACGACAACGTCATGGATTACAGCCTCCGTTTCCACACCCTGGCGGAATAGTGGCTGGAACGAGTCAGCGCTGCTCAGCATTTATCAGCTGGGATTAAATCCAGAGCTCAAACAAGCAATGGATGTGAATGAAAATTCCGTGGGGTTGGAGAGCTTCATCCAAAAATCTATTGGGCTCTCCCAGCGCTTAGCTGCATGTCACCAAACTCCACTCCAACCAGAATGCCTGCGAGGTGCAACGGCAGCTCCGGATCCCGAATCCATGCAGCTGGGCTTACAGAGACTGTCCCGGAGAGAGAGAAACCGCCGTCTGGCCACTGGGAGGTGCCTGTATTGCGGATTACAAGGACACTCCGTCACTAGGTGTCCCACGCGCCCTGTTCGTGCTGCGGTGAGTACTGTTGATTTCCCAACAGATATCTCACCCCTATCTAAGCTAACAGTGTCTCTCCTAACCCCCGCTCTATCCAGGGTTCGCCTTCTACCCAAATGATGGCAATACTCGCTGTGATGTTCCGTGTAAAGTGGTGTTTATTTACAGCGTGCTCAAGTGCAAAGTCCAAAATATATACAATACCCCAGAAAGAAAAAGTGACAAAATAACAAAACAAAGACAATTACGAGGAAAGTAAAGAACACTATATACAAAATAGGCGCACCTGCTCATGTGCATTCACTACAATACTGCTTAGACTCCGTTATCTCCACAATGCAACACTCCTACAACTCCACCTGAATTATAGTGGGAGGCTGGTTTATAAAGTGTAAGGCCCTCCCCTTGGACTCAACCATTTTACCCAAAGGGGTTTGATATTTTGTAGCCAGTCACAAAATGGCTTAATAACATTGTGAATATCATAATAAATAATAAACATGACAACAACAATAATAATAATACTAATAATAGCAATAATAATAATAACAGAAATTCACAAAATCAATAACAATAATAATAATAATAATAATCACACAAAAAAAAAATGTCCCTTCAACATAAGCTTGACGATTTACGGGTGTACTGCGCATGCGCGACGCAGCGCTGGCACTTTAAAGCCGGCCGCTATTTAGAGCGCTCCGGTTGGCTGCCATCCAAACCCAACCCGGAAGACCGACGCAACTAACAGGTGAGCACACAAAGTTTTAGGAAGTCCTTCCGTTTGTGTGGGTGTGTGTGTGTCTGTGTGTGTGTGTGTGTGTGTGTGTGCGTGCGGCGTGCTACCTGGCGTGTGTGTCCACCCACAGCGCTGGAGCAAGAAACAGAGGAGAAGTAAAAGTGTTGTGTGTATTGTCATGCTGACCATAGGGACAGTTCACTCTGTCACAGCCCGCCACCCGTCTCCCCCCTCATCGACCTTGGGACTGCTGCATCGATCTCCTCCCCGGCGCTAAGCTACCCATGGGTCGGATGTATCCGCTGTCCACTCCTGAACACCGCGCGATGGAGGAGTATGTCCAGCAGGCTCTCTGTCAAGGATTTTTCAGACACTTGTTTACCCCAGCTGCATCCAGCTTCTTCTTCGTGGGAAAGAAGGATGAAGGGCTTCGTCCCTGCATCGACTATCGACAGCAGAACTCTCAGATCGCACCTCTTCCATACCCACTCCCACTCGTGCCGGCTACTCTGGAGGACCTGAGGGAGGCGAGGGTTTTCACCAAGCTCGACCTCCGGAGTGCTTACAACCTGGTACGCATAAAAGAGTAGAATCATCATCAGTGCCAAGGGGATTCAGATGGACGAGAGGAAGGTGAAAGCGGTGAGAGAGTGGCCCGTTCCAGAGTCGATCAAGGAGCTCCAGCGTTTCCTGGGCTTCACAAACTTCTACCGCCGGTTCATCCAGGGATACAGCCAGATAACAGCCCCCCTCACCTCGCTCCTTAGGTAAAAGGCTCGGACCTTGAAGTGGACCGAGGAGGCTCAGGAGGCCTTTCAAGAACTCCGCCAGCCCCCCACGAGCCCTTTGTGGTCGAGGTCGACGCCTCCTCAACTGGGGTGGAAGCCACCCTCTCCCAGCGATCAGGAACCCTGGCACAGCTTCACCCCTGTGCCTTTCTTTTCCCACAAGCTCTCCACCGCCGAACAAAACTACAACATCGGCAACTGCGAGCTCCTGGCAATCAAGCTAGCCCTGGACGAGTGGAGACACTGGCTGGAGGGGGCTGAGCATCCGTTCACCGTGGTCACCGATCACAATAACTTTCAGTATTTACGGGAGGCACGGAGACTCAACCCACGACAGGCACGCTGGGCCCTCTTTTTCACCAGGTTCCGGTTTCACATCACTTACCGTGCGGGTGCCCTGAACGGCAAGGCCGACACGCTATCTCGGATGTACTGGCCGGAAGAACCCAGCGACCCGGAGCCGATCATTCCTCCCGCACTCATCCTGGGGCCCATCGTTTGGGACATCGACCGAGAAATACACACGGCATCCCTGCACGAGGTCACGCCTGTGGGGTGTCCGGAAGGGCGTGTCTTCGTCTCGTCCTCCTGCAGACACGGTCTCATCAGATCAGTCCATGAAGGGCCTGGAACGGGTCACCCAGGTGAGAAGCGGACGGTCCGGCTCATCCAAGCCCGCTACTGGTGGCCAGGTATGGCCGAGGAGGTCATACGGTATGTTCAGGCATGTCCCAGCTGCGCCATAGCCAAGGTCCAGCGCCACCTCCCCGTGGGCAAGCTGATGCCGCTCACCCCGTTCCAGTGTGTGCTGGGGTTCCAGCCGGCCCTGTTCCCCTGGTCGGATGAGCCCAACAACGTGCCCGCAGTGGATTACTGGTTCCGGGAGAGCAGTAGAATCTGGGAGTCAGTGCACACTCAGCTGCGTCGGGCCCTCCGCAACACCCGCCGACACGCTGACGCATGGAGGTTGGACTCTCCGCGCTTCCGTCCCGGGGACCTGGTGTGGTTGTCTACCAGGGACCTGAAGCTGAAGCTGCCCTGCTACAAACTGAGCCCCTGGTTCATCGGGCCCTTTCGGATCGCCGACCAGGTCAACGACGTGTCCTACTGGCTGGAACTGCCACTGAGGTACCAGATCCACCCTACCTTCCATGTGTCCTTGCTCAAGACTTGTGCCTCTCCTGTCTCTCGCCCCCCAGGTGGCCCTGCGTTGCCCGCCTAGCCGGAGGTCGTGGACCAGCACGGTGTCTACGCGGTGAGGTAGGTCCTGGATTCCAGGCGGCGCGGGGTCGCCTTGAGTACCTAGTGGATTGGGAGGGGTATGGTCCGGAGGAGCGGACGTGGGTGGCCCGGCAGGACGTGCTGGATCCTGCTCTATTGGCAAAATTCCACGCTTCACATCCACGCCGCCCGGAGCCCGGGTCGAGGGGCCGTCCTCGTCACCGGGTCAGGTCGTCTGGTGCCGCCCCTGGGGGAGGGGGGTGGTGTCAGGGTACACCCTGCTTCTTCTCATGCGCGTGCCCCGCCCGCTCGGAGCTCATCAACATCCTAGTGATTGCCGCTGGCGCCCAAACGTGCATTTTTTTCAGATGCCAGCAAAAAGAGCTGAAACTGCTCGGTCATATTTGATCAAAAATGTCAAAGTAATACATTATTTAAATCTGTAAAGGGTCTACTTTTATTTGTGTATGCGTACTATATAAACAAAACATTGTATTTTTTTTTTTAATTAATAAAATATTCAGGGTGCGCCATCTGTCGCCTTTGTCTGCATAAACTTTGTTTAGAAACACGTCATCAAAAAGCGCGGAAACTCGGCCAATAGCTGACACACGGAAATAAAAAATATATCTTTAGACAGCTTAAAGTGTGTAGTTTTAGAATAAGTTGGTGAAATAAAAAAACATATGTTTCCAATGAATATAAATCATGTGAAACCAAGCAGAGGCACAGATTTTATCTGATAATGAGCTGCGAGCGGACACGCCCCCCCGCTATTCACAGGTAAAACAGTTCACACGTTAAGTCACACACACGCACACACACACACAGACACCCACGCCCACCGAACAGTGGCATAAAATAATGCCATAAAATTTACCTTTTCATCCAAAGAAGATTGCGATTCCGAGGAGGAGCGTTTGCATTTTGAAGAGCAAGGACTTTCCAGCAAGTTGCTACACTGAGTAAGTTATTTAGTCTTACATTCTGATCAAATAAAACTCATATTGTTTGTAGACATCTCTGCCTAGCTTTTGTCAGCATTGCCTTTTAATGTTACAACAGAAATCCGCCAATATCTGTTCATTTATAACATTAACTGTTTGTGATTGTATGCCCTAAATATTTTTGAGGTTATATAAAGTTATATTTTAGCCTCAGTTCGGTTTTGGTTTGTGTCACTGATCATCCTGAAAGGCTGTTATGGAGTGTTAGCTAGCAGAGATGTTCCAGAATGCTGAGGTGTAAATGCTATATGTACAATGCATGAAAACAAATATATATTGTTCAAGTGTATTCATCAAAAATACTGAAAAATATATTGTTTGGTTATGTTTAGGAATGTGGCTGCATCACCCCTGCCTTCACTGGAAACTCACACCAGGCCACGCAGGCGTTGCTACATTTTGAGTTAGACCGAGAATCATCCTGAGTAAGTACATATTTTGTATTTTCCTAAATTATATTAAGTTTGAATCATTATTGCATTGTATGACATCTGCAAACAACTTTACCAATGACACAATTAGTGATGTTCGTGTGTGTGTTTCATAAACAGATGTGATCAAGCACCTGCTCCAAAAAGGGCAAAGGCAGCACACACAGTCCACCATGTCATGGAAGAATCAGACAGATAACGCCACAATTCCACAGACTCTGCGATTCCTGCCTGCACGTGAACCTGAACCTCAACTGAGGTCTTCTGACTCTCATTCTCCATGTAGTCTATTTAAAATGTTTTTCCCGGAGAGTGTTGTGTCAACTCTTTGCCACAACACAAATGCTCAAGCTGCCAAATACAAATGGAGAGATGTAACTGTGAGGGAGATGTATCACTACATTGGGCTCTTATTTTACATGGCAATGGTAAAGTTGCCCTCCATCATAGACTACTGGTGACAGAGCAGTATTTTTACAGTTCCCTTTCGAGCAACAATTCTGACAAGGGACAGATACAGGAACATTTCATGGAATGTACACATGAGTCAGATGCAGACAAAGAAAATGACAGAAAGAGGGGCACATCTGAACATGAACGTCTGTTCGGAGTGAAACTGTTTATGGACACAATCCGTAAGACCTGCAAAGCAATTTATCATCCTAGAAGACATTTAGCCGTGGATGAGAGGATGGTAGCATGCAAGGCTAACACTGGGAGGACACAGTACATGAAAGCCAAGCCGAGCTAAGTGGGGGTTCAAGTTGTTTGTTCTTGCGGATTTCTCAAATGGATACACTATTATTATTTAATGCATAGTATTGTAGCCCTACAGGCTGGGATTTGCAGAACCCTACTGTAATGTATTGTGTTAGTTTTTGTTGCACTCTTTATTTTTTATACATACTGTACTGTATTGTTTTATTGTTACACAATTCCCTTTTTAATGCTGTCCTTGCTAATGTGTATACTAAATAAACCACAAAGGAAACACATTCCTTGTTGTAGTACTGTACTTCTCACTGTGATCCTGGCTCAGTGATCCACAGCTCATTATGTAATCGACAGCTCATTATGCGACCCATTGTCTACGAAGCTGTCAGTCACAGCATGTCGACGCCTCTTCACATACGGCCTTTCAAAGTAGAAAGTGTTTTTTAAATTTTAAATCAAAGTATTGTTTAAGGTGAATGAGCAGACAGGATGATTTTCACATGATTAAAAATAAAAAAACCTACATTAGAAGCTCTGTTCCCAAAAAGTCTTGGGAAAACATGTTTACTATCGGTTTTGTGGCCTTATTTCAGTAAAGTTTTTTTTTTTGTTTGTTTTTGCCAAAACCACGCATAAACCTTATTTTGTCAAAAATACAAACAAACACATTTAAGTTGTTTACATATTATGGTAGCCCAGTTTGTGCTGAATACAGTGTAATAAGTCTTTTGTCAATAATATATTTTAAAAGCAACTAAAAAGAACCAAATATAAGAGCACGTCAAAATCTCTCAAGGGGTCAAAAACACCCTCAGACTCCAGAGGGTTAAGAAGCTGAAGTCACTGAGGGATGAATAGATGCTGAGAGAAGAACAGATCTGACACTTTCCCCAGCTGAGGGGTTTTTACCTGATGCACAGTGTGGTTACTGCCACCAACAGCAGATGTACACAAACAATAGTGTCCTTTTATCACTTTTTATTGATGTGTTTCAGTGCTTGAGCTTCTCAACAGATCACACACACATTATATATAAAATAATCTGAAATGATAGAAGATGTAAAAGAACATTTATTCCATTTAAGAACAGGTAAGAAAGTGTGCGCACCTACAATACACCACGTAGGTTTTACCATTGTTTAGACACCCTAGCAGCTGCCCCCCACTGTATTTTCTGGTAGCGTAGCCTAGTGTGGTCAGCTAATCTGTGGCTGTTTGTTAGTTAGGTTAAGTTTCCAAAATACAGCCTAGAGTAGACCTTTTTCTCATGTTCATTTCTTTAGCACAGTCCATGTTCTTTTGCCGGTGTGAGTCTCGTCTTTTTGACTCTGGAAACACTCTTGGAAACTGGTTGTTGCCTTACTGCACTTTACCATTAAAATAATAACATCTCTAAACTCTGGTCCTGCTTTTTGTTCAAACAACCCGTAACAACTAAATGGTTATTGTTCCCACACTCTCCTAGGCCTAGCCAAAGTGGGAACGTAACAAGGGGGGCCTCGTCCGGGATCTGTTTGGATCAGTATATAGAGTTTGTTATGGAATTTATGATTTATCGTGTGTTCTGCTTGACTGGTCAGTAGTCATGGCAACCTTTGATTATGTGTGTGAGTGTGTGTGTGCGTGCTTGCGTGTGTGTGTGTGTTTGTGCATGTGTGTGTGTGTGTGTGTGTGTGTGTGTGTGTGTGTGTGTGTGTGTGTGTGTGTGTGGTTTTAACAGCAGCAACAGATATTAATAGGAGTAGGAGTTTTGCATTGTGGTTTCTGTTCTTGACCATGCAGAGTTTTTTCTTTTCCTCCATCAGTGCTTTTAAACAGAACAATCTGCAGATACACACAATTATTTATACAAAACTTAATTCAGTATAATTCAGTAATCTTCAGAAATCTTAATCTAACTGTTTAAAATCATCCATTTTATATTTTTTTAAAATATAATACAAATTAACTAAATTTTATTTTAATGATATTTAAATATTTGTTGTTTCTCATGTATAAGATTTATTTGTTTGTATTATATAGATATGAAATGATTTGATTTGATGTTTAAAGAGGAGGGTGGGGTTTGGTGTAGAAATTAAACCCCAGAACACACTCAATAACTTTTCTTTTCATTTTCTTTGGTTATCTGCTCCATTTCATTTTCAACTTTGCAGACATGATTTTTATTTCCTCATTAGATTCACTGTTTATTTATTTTTACTTTTGTCCTTGTGTGTATCTTTGCTAATGTGGTTATTAATTTGGCTCTTCATTTAGATACTTCAGATCTTTTTTTATCTTTTCTGTATTTAAATGTATTTATTTCCTCAGTATGAAGTAAATATGAATGTCAGGATGTAAAATAAGATGTAAGAAGTGTATTGAACTCTACAGCAGAAGAGAAGGACAGGATG
The DNA here is from genome assembly GCA_039877035.1 of Silurus lanzhouensis. Taxonomy (NCBI): domain Eukaryota; kingdom Metazoa; phylum Chordata; class Actinopteri; order Siluriformes; family Siluridae; genus Silurus; species Silurus lanzhouensis. The sequence continues at coordinate 146,309 of JBCEWE010000584.1, forward strand.
TAGGAGGTGAAGCAGTTAAAGCAGAACACTAGAACATCTCTGTTCACATGCTCAGAGGAGGGAGTGTGTTAGAAATGGCAGCGTATCTGCTTCTGTTTACTCTGCAGCTGCTGTTTGGTGAGTTCACTACAAATAAATAGAAGATTTTGGACTAAATCATTAGTACTTTCCACATTAGCTGTGTTCAGGACGTCTGTATAGAGATTAGTGCACTCAGTTCTACAACAAACATGTTTTAAAGGGAGTTGAGCTGTGAGCTGTGTGTTTCTAGAGTTTACAGAGTGGAGATGAATCTTCTCTCTTCATGTGCTGTTGTTCTTTCAGGTCTCATTAGGCCGAGTCTCCTTCAGAACATTTCAGCTGATCTCATATCTGTTTCTCCAGGAGCAAACATCACTCTGCTCTGTAACATCACTAATTACTCACAGAAATCCTGGTATCAGATGATCTCAGCAGGGTTGAGGCAGATTATATCAGCCAGACAAAGCAGCCTGAACAAACACTTTTATGTGGATTATAATGTAGATGAGAGTCACTTTAATTTAACAGAAAGCAGCAGTTCAGTCAGTTTAGTGATTATTGGAGTTCGAGAGACGGATCTGGGGTTTTATTACTGTGGAGGACGAAATGATGAGACACACATTCAGTTTGGGAAACTCATCAGACTGAACTTTACAGGTCAGTAACTAAACTTCATTTACACACTTTACTGATGTTGTCTTGGATTTTGTTTATTTACATAAATATGTAATGCTATTACATAATATCTTGTAAATTTTATCTTATAACAAATATTATTCAGACACTGGACATGAATTTTCCAGCAGTAAAACAGACAACAAACATTTACACACATTTATAAAGATTATAAAAATGTACTTTTGAAAATAATCCATTTATAATGTCATGGTTTTAAATATCTGTATTATTACAAAATTTCCAACAAAGTCTCACGCCATTTCCTGATGTAGTCACAAACTTAAATCTATTGATTCATGTTCTTTTTCCCCATTTTAATCAGAGAATAAGGCAGAAAATAGATGGTAAATTAGGATTAGGATTAGGAATGGGGTTATACTGTAATAAATGTGTGTGTCTTTAATTAACACAGTCTCTTAATCAGCAGAATATATTTACTGTATTTTGACTGGATGGAAACACTGAGGATGGTTTATAACAGTGAGTAGAAAATCAATAAAAACATGTTGAGTGAATGGAGCGTGAAGAATAAATCAGTAATAAATGAGAATAAAACGATACATTGTGTTGGAATACATTACAAATAATGTCCTCAATGACATGAAAAAAGAGGGAAAATCAGTAGATTATATTTGGTGACCTGATGATTGTAATGTGTGTGTGCTTCGTCTCCGTCCTAATAACCATCTGCATGTGTGTGTTCTGCAGCAGGGTTCTAGGTGAGACTAGAGGTGAGATTACAGGCTGAATATTTATGATTTTATATTTAAACTAATGAAATTCTCTTTAAGGAAAATGAACATCATGCGGCTTCTTCAGTCACACCACCGACTCCACTGATAAGGTAGGAACTCTTACATTAATGCATTATGACTTTTTAAAGATGTTTCTGTAGCAGAGCTGCTGATGTGCAGTTACTTTGCTTTACTGTAATTACTCACATTTAATAATAAAATACTGCCAGTATTTATTCAGATTTTACTGCAATTCCTAACTGTTATGTGTCAGTATGAGAGAATTGGACTCAAAGCACCACATTTTAACTGCACTAATACAAGATACACATATATTACACAATAATACACAAGATATTTGTATGGTTCTGACAAGCAGACAAACACATGATGAATTGGACTTTGCATTTTTACACCATGTACAGCTGTTAACACTGAGGGTGGACTCACTTTTGTTGTTATTAAGACAATAATGGCTGCATGTTAAGTTATTTTCAGATTACAGTAAATCTGTACTGTATACAAGCTGCACATTAACTACTCTAAAATATTACCAAGTTTCAGTTCTATAATATTGTCCATGGGAAGTTTATACTAAAATGGGTGAGGGGTGTACTTACTTTTGTAAGATTCTGTATATAAATGTAAAAATCCTCAAAACATGGTAACAAATATATACTTTTTAGTTTTTGTAGCTGTTAGAAATGAAAGCTTTAATGAGATTATTAAATTGGAGTTTACACATGAAACCTCTATATTTGTATTGTATTATGAAGATTAAATAAACTGTTTTGGATTGTATTTTTTAATAACATTATTTACACAACTTGTTTTTCAGTTGCCAAATGCTGATGACCCACAACTCCTCCTCTCCTCTCCTCCTTTACTCATTTATTTTTCTGCTTTGATCTCAGTATGTTTATCAGGTTTATTCTCATATAATCAGATTCACATTTAAAATGAAATGAACTTTTACACTGTTTTGTTGCTCAGACAATATTAAAATGTGTGAATTGTACTGATTTGCTGATTGAGAGCAAATAAGAAGAAGAAAAAGAATAATATGGACTCTATACTATTAGACATAATACAATTATAAATATTTCCCTCATATTGCTACAGATCTATAATCAGGAGCAGGTCGTGGCAGGCAGAAAAAGAAAGAAATGTTTAAATATGCCATTAGATTTTCGTTAGTGTTAGAGCGACCCCTACTGGTGTGGAAATGTTTTGTTTATTTGTTCCTGTTTTATTGAGCTGATAAATGATGTTTAATATAGAAATATTTACATATTAATCAAATGTTTGTGACAGAAATTAAATGTGTAACTAACGTTTGTAATAATTTTGTATTGAATAAAACAGCTCGAGACTCTTTTTCTTTGTATTAAAAACTCTGAGGATGTTGATTGATATATTTAAGTATCAGAATCGGGACTCGAACCGAGAGTGAGAGACTCTGTAGCGCCGCACCGCGGAAATCAACGTGAACCAACGTGTGGAGACTCAGACAGTTGTACAGAGTTTGATACATTTATAAAAAATTTAAAAAGAGAATAAAACAGAGAGCAAACTGAGGTAAAGTAACAAACAAACAGCATCTATTCGTGAATAAAGTAGCAACAGAAAACTAGAAAAAAATATCACAAAATTAAACTAAACAAGAACAGAGACAAACTTACAAAAACACAGGCGATCAGAGAGATAATATTGGACAAGAGCATTCGCAAAAGAGAAAATCGAAAACAAAACAGAGAACAAATGAAAAAACGCGCTTTAAATAGTCCATGTGGCAGAAAAAGGAGAGAGAGAGAGAGAGAGAGAGAGAGAGAGAGAGAGAGAGAGAGAGAGAAGGAACATGAGCAGCATCTAGTGGTGACAAGGGGTAAAAACTGAAAGTCAAGGTTTTGTTTTAGATTGAATAAAGAAAGAAAAGAAATATAAGAATCAGAATAGATTAGAGTAGAAAATAAAAGAAACTAGGTAGGAAAAACAAGAATTTAATTACAATGCATTTGTCCCTGTAAATGTATTTCTAGTGAGTGAGCCATTGGTTACAGTGTAAAAAAAAAACTCAATGAGATGGTATAAGGAAGAAACCATGAGAGGAACCAGACTAAAAAAAAGCAAAAGCAACCCATCTTCATCTGAGTTAAAAAGTGCAGCTGGGGATGGAGGAGACCTTGGCCTGCTTGGGAAGCAGCAGGCTCTGGTCTAGGAAAAGGAAGTGCACACCCTCCAAAGGAAAGGGGCCATCGAGGTGGTTCCTTCCTTGGTCAGAGAGTCAGGCTACTACAGCCAGTACATTGTTGTTCTTAATAAGGATGGTGGAATGCGGCCGATCCTAGACCTGTGCTCTTTAAACTGCTCACTCAAGAGGCTCAGGTTCAAGATACTCACTCTCAAGGAGATTGTGTCTCAGATCAAGTCCACATAGCCATCCTTCCTTCTCACAGGGGGTTCTGGCAGTTTGCTTTTAGGGGGCGATGCTTACCAGTATCGGGTCCTCCCGTTCCTGCAGGAACAGTTTGCCACAGGGTTGGCTTCATCAACCCTGAAGGTTTACATGTCTGCTATTGTGGCTTATAGTACCCTGCCAGCGGGGCAGTTGCTGGGGAAACACCCCCTCGTAACACGTTTCCTACGTGGCACGTGGAGGCTGAGGCCCAGGACACAACCCAGCGCATGTAGGAGGTTTTGGAGACAAGGTGAGGGAGGTGTGACTGAGATGGTTTGGACATGTGCAAAGGAGGGACATGGGGTATAATCAAGAGAAGTCTGAAAGTCCTTTAGCAGGCTTTCATTTTTTGCACCAAATAAGGGTTCCATCTAGCCACTCTGCTACAGGGCCCAGATCAGTGGAGGCCTGCAGTGATGGTTTTCCTTCAGGAACTTTGTTCATCTCCACACAGGATCTCTGGAGCTCAGTCAGAGTGACCACCAGGTTATTCGTCACATCACTTACTAAGGCTCTTCCCTGATTTTTTAGTTTGATCAGGAGACCAGCTCCTGGAAGAGTCCTGATTGTACAACACTTCTTCCATTTGAGAATTATGGAGGCCGCTGTGCCCTTGGAAATCTTTAGTACAGCAGCAATGTTTTGGAGCCTTCAGCAGATCTGCAACCCTCCTGTCTCAGAGCTCTGCATCAGTTCCATCCACCTCATGGCTTGGTTTTTGCTCTGATCTGCATTGAATCACTTTTTCACAGGTGGATTTTAATCCAGGTGTAGAAACATCTCAGTAATGATCAAGTGTTTTTGCAAAAGGTCTAAATACTTAAGGATGTGATATTTCTGGTTTTCATAAAAAATAAAAATAAAGTAATTTCTAGAATTCTGTTCTTATTGAGTCATTATGGGGTGATGAGTGGAGATTAATCTTATTTACAGTGAGGAAAATAAGTATTTAAGCACTCTGCTATTTTGCAAGTTCTCCCACTTAGAAATCATAGAGGGGTCTAAAATTGTCAACATAGGTGCATGTCCACTGTGAGAGACATAATCTAAAAAAGAAATCCAGAAATCACAATGTATGATTTTTTTACTATTTATTAGTATGATACAGCTGCAAATAAGTATTTGAACACCTGTCTATCATCTAGAATTCTGACCCTCAAAGACCTGTTAGTCTGCCTTTAAAATGTCCACCTCCACTACATTTATTATCCTAAATTAGATGCACCTGTTTGAGGTCGTTAGCTGCATAAAGACACCTGTCCACCCCATACAATCAGTAAGAATCCAACTACTAACATGGCCAAGACCAAAGAGCTGTCCAAAGACAGCATACCTTTCAGCACTGCCCTGCCCAACTGGCATGTGTTCTGGGTCGTTCCACAAAACTGCTGCTGAAGCAGCGCTGTCCGTTCAGCACCTGTCTGACAGTCGTGTTCGGAGCGCTTTCCTTTCAATGTGTGTGGATCGTTGTTCCATCGCCACAAAATACAGTGCCCTCCACAATTATTGGCACCCCTGTTTAAGATGTGGTCGTGGACTTCAAAAAATTCTCCTTTTTTTTTTAAACAACATAGAACCCAAATGCAAAAAAAGAGAAAAATCCAACCTTTTATTTAAGTACATTACTTTGGTGGTAAAAAAATCACACATTTAGAAAAAAAAAAAACCTTGAAATCATGTGTGCCACAATTATTGGCCCCCTGATGTTAATACTTTGCACAACCTCCTTTTGCCAACAAGACAGCACTTAATCTCCTCCTATAACATTTCACAAGATTGGAGAACACAGAGAGAGGGATTTTTGACCATTCTTCTTTGCACAATCTTTCTAGATCATCCAGTGTCCTGGGTCCTCTCTTATGCACTCTTCTCTTTAGCTCGCCCCACAGGTTTTCGATTGGGTTGAGGTCTGGGGATTGAGATGGCCATGGGAGGACCTTGAGTTTGTGACTGCTGAACCACTTTTGTGTAGATTTTGCCACATGTTTTAGATCATTATCCTGCTGAAAGACCCAATGACGACACATCTTCAGCTTTCTGGCAGAGGCCATCAGGTTTTTATTTAAAATATCCTGGTACTTCAAAGCGTTCATAATGCCATGCACCCTAACAAGGTTCCCAGGGCCTTTGGAAGAGAAACAGGCCCACAGCATCACAGATCCTCCACCATACTTCACGGTGGGCATGAGGTGCTTTTCGGCATACTCATCTTTTGTTTTACGCCAGACCCACTTAGAGTGTTTGTTGCCAAAAAGCTCAATTTTAGTCTCATCTGACCAAAGCACACAATCCCAGTTGAAGTCCCAGTACTGTAGCAGCCCGGTTGAAATGAAGTTGACTCTTGCACTGATGTTGGCGTTTGACTCTTTTCCTGTTTTATTTTCCTTATAATGCACCGTATTAGACTTTAAAACACCTTATTTGCATCCACAATTCCCTTTTTATTTGAGTCCACAACAACACCGTAAGAGCTGGAACAAACAACAACATTCACAAATAATTCAGATACTTGCAAAATGAAATGAAATAATATACTATTTAACAGCAAAACTATCACATTTTAAAAATAACATCTAATATAAACAAGATAAAATTACTTGTATAACAAGCAAATACATATAAGCTAGCACATAAACTATATTACTACCTAAAAGTGCACAAATACACTTGACTGACCTTTGTGCCTCCTTCAACCAGGTACTAAAATAAAATAAAGCCAAAAACCACAAAAATAACCAAAAATAAACCGTATGCTACACTAATCCGGCAAATATAACTAATCTAAATTACCCTTTGCTGCTTTAACTTTATATTTAAACGTTTGACTCCGTAACCGTGTTGCTTCTTCTCTCCGTGTATGAGCAATCTCCACATGTGCCCGATTTTCATTTATGCGTGATCTTCGCGGCAGTCCGTCTAGCCGTCATTTCAAAATAAAGGTCTCTATAGGCTTAATAACTTTAATTGCCGATATTAAATTTACAAAACAGAATAAACACATAATATTTAGAAAACCTAAACTAATGTTCAGTATAGTGTCTGTAGAGAATATAGAGCATATTTAAAACTATTCAAATAACTGTGGGTTATTTACACTTCCACCAAAATCACGAGTGATTTTCAAAATGAATTAAACAATACTTAGCCTAGATGAAAGTAAAACAAAGAACTAATCATCTATTATGAACTGCTTAACTTAAAGGATACATGAAGTTGTTTAAGCTGCCTCTAGCAGCAGGACTAACTTCTGCACTGGGTGCTCGACTACTGATGGTTTGTTCAGAAGTTTTCCATCCTTTCCCAGCTTTCTGTCTCCAAAGCGTATTTTTACTCTTCTCACTAGATTGTCCTTGCTAACCACAGTCTCAATAACCTCCGCCATACGCCACTCATTTCTAGGCATGTCTTCTGCTTTCTCCAACACTATATCTCCAACTTGCATGTTCCTCTTGGGGGTTAGCCAGCATTGTCTGGTTGCGATGTTAGACAAGTACTCCTTTCTCCAACGGCTCCAGAACTGTTCGGCTAAGTACTGGATATAGCGCCATCTCTTGCGAGCATACAGGTCTTCTCTGACAAATTTGCCAGGGGGTGGTAAAGCTTGGGCAGATTTCAAAGTGAGCAGATGGTTTGGGGTAAGGGGTTCAGGACTTTTAGGATCATTTAGATTGTCTATTGTCAGCGGTCGGCTATTTACAATTGCCATAGCTTCGTAGAAGAAGGTCCGTAGACAGGAATCATCCAGTCTTCCAGAAGATAAGGACAGAGTGGAATGAAGGACGCTTCTTATGGTCCTAATCTGTCTCTCCCAAACTCCTCTGGTGTGACTTGCATGAGGTGCGTTAAAGACAAAGTCACACTGCCTTTCTGCCAAGAATGTCACCAGACGGTTGTTGTCAATCTCCCTTAAAGCCTTTGCAAACTCGTTCTTGGCTCCAATAAAGTTACTTCCTTGGTCACACCTTATCTGACGAACCGCTCCTCTGATGGCGATGAAACATCTCAGACTATTAATAAAGGAGTCCGTGGACATATCATCCAGCATCTCAATGTGGATGGCTCTGCAACAGAAACAGGTGAGAAGAAGTCCGTACCTCTTGCATGATCTACACCCTTGTTTTGTGAAGAACGGGCCGAAACAGTCCATTCCACAGTACGTGAATGGCGGGGATGGATCTATGCGCTCTGAGGGCAGATCTGCCATTTTTTGGTGTTCTGTGGGTCTGCGATGTTTACGACATTTTATACAGTGTTGCACAAAAGAGGCTACAGTCCTGTTTACTCCTGGAATCCAAAATCCTCTTGATCTGATCTCATTGATAGTTAAGCCTTCACCTTGATGTCCAGTTTTCTTATGACAATCAGCAATTAGGAGTTTTGTTAGGTAATGTTCCTTTGGAAGGATCACCGGATGTTTGACAGAGTGTGAAACAGAAGCATTGCCGAGTCTTCCTCCCACCTTAAGCAATCCATCATGATCCACAAAGGCATCAAGATAGTGTAGCCTGTTACTGCGAGGTAGTGTCTTGCCCTTACTCAACAATGCTATCTCCTCTGGATATGTCTGACTCTGCAAGTCTTTGATAACAGTGCGCTTAGCATCCTCACGCTCCGCTACTGTACTGTGATCACTTGACTTGTCCTTTCTCACTCTACGAAGTAGGCGTGCCACTGCTTGGGTGACTTTGGACCATGAAGATAACCTTGTGAGTCGGTCAGATAAACAGGTGTCCCCTACTGTATAGGTATTCAGTGATGTAGCCTTTTTGACCTCTGGATCTCCAATTTGAAGTTGAGGGTTAACATCCGCAGGAGGAGGTATATGTCTTTGCCATAAGATGTTGGGTCCAGTGAACCAGCAGGAAGTGACAAGATCATCAATACTTAGGCCTCGTGATGCATAATCGGCTGGATTCTCATCCGAGGGAATATACCGCCACTGTTGAGGAGCGGAACTGTGATGAATTCTCTGAACTCGATTCGCAACAAATGTGTGAAAGCGACGAGCTTCGTTACTGATGTAACCCAGTACCACTTGGGAGTCAGTCCAGAAATATACCTCTGCATCAGTAAGATTCATTTCTTCTTTCAGCACATCATTTACTGCAACTGACACAACCGCCGCAGTCAACTCTAACCGAGGAATTGTTGTGACTTTGAGTGGAGCTACCCTAGATTTAGCCATGAGCAAAGTACAATGGACATCACCTTGTTCGTTTTCGATTCGGAGGTATGAGCACTGGCCATACCCATTCGTACTGGCGTCCGAAAAGTTGTGAATCTCTTTCCTTGTGATTTTTCCAAATCTAGCAGGTACAACACAACGAGGAACCTTGACCTTCACCAAGTTAGTGAGATCTGTCTTCCAGTGCTCCCACCTGGGCCGCAACACATCAGGTACGGGATCGTCCCAGCCCATGCCATTTCTGCAGGTTTCTTGAAGAATAGCCTTTCCCTTCAGTACAAACGGCGAAAGAAACCCTAAGGGATCGAACAAGGAGGCCACAGTTGACAGTATACCTCTTCGGGTTGCTGGTTGGTCCTTAAAGTTAACACGAAATATAAAGTTGTCATCATCTGGATGCCAGTAAAGGCCTAAAGCTCTTTCCAAAGGCTCATTGGAGAGGGAAAGATCAACAGTCTTAACATCTGTTGCATGTTCAGAGGATGGTATGCTCTCTAAAACTGCCTTATTGTTAGAGACAAACTTATGCAGCCTCAAACCTCCCAGACTACAAAGATGACGTGCTTCTTGTGCCAACTGAATACCTTTCTCTGCATTTTCAACACTGGAAACTCCATCATCCATGTAAAAATCTCGCATAATGAATTGTGAGCCTAGGGAGTGTGAATGCTCACCCTCTTTTGCAAGATGCTTTAAACCAAAATTGGCACACCCAGGGGACGACAAGGCACCAAAAAGATGTACTCTCATTCGAAAGGTTTGAGGTGGTAAGTTGACATCTCCATTTCTCCACCAAAGGAATCGTAAGTAGTCTCGATCTGCCTTGTCGACATGGAACTGGTGAAACATTCTTTCGATATCACACATCAAAGCAACTGGATGATGTCTGAACCTTAAAAGAATTCCAACCAGGCTATTCATCAGGTCAGGGCCTGTGAGCAAATGGTCATTTAGGCTGGCTCCCTTGTATCTGGCAGAACAGTCGAAGACTATGCGAATTTTCCCAGGCTTCTTTGAGTGATACACCCCGTGATGGGGGATGTACCATTTTTCTCCCTCCTTTCCTTCATCCAGGTCTCCTTCAGCGTCTCCGTTTTCTATGATCTCCTCCATGAACTTCACATAATGTTCTTTATACACTTTATCCTTCTCTAATCTCCTCTTGAGATGTTGAAGTCTTACCACCGCAAGGGGTTTGTTATCTGGAAGGAAGGGTCTCTGCCTGAAAGGAAGTGGCATTTCTAAGTGATTGTCTTTGTTCATTTTGATGTTTTCTTCTAGTCTGTTTAAGAACACAATGTCCTCCTGAGACACTGCCTTTGTGTTTTCATTAGTGTCCTTGAAATCTGACTTCAGTAATTTAATAAGATCTGCTGGTGTAACAGAAGGAATTTCCTTGATAGATACTCTGTGACATATATTAACACCTCTTATTGACTCATGATTCTTCAAGGAAGGGCCCACAATGCTCCATCCAAGATCCGTGCGAACAGCATATGGCTCGTTGTCTGCTCCAATGATCACTTCTCTGGGTGCTAGAGCTCTGGAACAGTTATATCCTATCAAGAGTCCAACCTCACAATCTTGAAGTGGGGGAATTTTATCGGTAAGAGCAGTGAGATGTTTCCAGTGTCTGGCAGTCTCATTGGTCGGGATGTGCGCACGGTCCACAGGGATACATTGCCTTGTGTATGCAGGAGGAAGGTCTAGAACGATTGTAGAATTAAAGCCTCTGACTCTGAGACCAGACACCCTTTCACTTGATGTTAATGAATCTCTTCCAACCATAGTAGTGAGCCTAAGAGTAACTGGACATGAGTTTACCTTTAGAGTTTGACTTACTGCCTCTTCAATGAAGACTGAGTCACTTTGTGTGTCTAGAAGAGCATAGACAAGTTTCTCAGAGACCGGGTCTCTTTGTGAAGACAACCACACAGGTACAATCATTGAGGTGATGGTGGATGAACAACCAGATTCTACACTCAAAGACGTTGTTACAACTCTCTCAGGTGCATTTTCTGAGGCATGACTAGGAGAAGACTTCGACCTTACAACAAAGGTGTCATCGTGCAGGCATGTTGGATGTCGTCTTCTGCATGTATCACATGTATGTCTGTAGCGACACTCTCTGGCACTATGACCGGGCTTCAGACATCCGTAGCACAGCTTATTGTCCTTGATGAACTGCCTTCGATCTTCAAGAGATCTTACAGGGAATTTAGAACAATCTTGAATTCGATGCTCTTCGCTGTGACAGAATAGGCATGGTTTAATGACCTTACTAGACAACCTTGGATTCTCATGCTGTGTAACCATCTTTGTATGGAAGACATTGGCCTTATTCTTGCCAAGCTTAGGGTCGTGTTTCTCCTTGTTAGCTTCAGAGGTATGGAGGGCAGAGTAGAAAGTAATAGGGTTGCAAGCTACTTCAGCCTCTACTGAAACAAATCTGGCAAAGTCGTGAAAGGTTGGGAAATTTTGAGTCTCACTCAACGTTTGTGTGGCTTGACGATTCCAACGGGCAGCCGCCCAATCTGGAAGTTTGCTGACGAGTTTTCTGTTCTCTTCACAATCATGCAATATATCCAGTCCCTTTACATGAGGCATAGCATCTGTACAAGCATTTAAGAAATCCGAGAAATTTCTGAGTCCTTCAGCATCCTTGCTTTGTATCCTGGGCCAGCTTGAAAGTTTTCCTCTGAATGCTCTTTGTATGATAAATGGCTGTCCATAACGATCTTGCAGTCTTTTCCATGCGTCTTGGTAGGCTTCATCATCGTTTCTGTAAAGGATGCCTTCTAAAGTTTTACGAGCAGGACCAGTGACATACCTTTTCAAGTAATACAATTTATCTGCTGAAGAGATGTGCCTTTTGTCAATGAGTGATAGGAATGAAGTTTTCCACTCAATGAAATGAATGGGGTCACCACTGAAGATAGTAGGCTCTGGCATAGGAAGTCTGTTCAACATCATGCTATCTTGGACGGCCTGTGCTAGGTAAGATACATCAGTATTGGTAGGTGGTGATAACGCCTTCTCATTCAGGATTGGCTTGACTGAGGTTGCACGTGCAGGCTCTGGCATAGGAATGCTTACCGGTTGCTGCAGCTCACTGTTCTGATTAACAGAATGAAACGTTTCTTCTCTGTCATAAACTTCTAGTCTTGCTCTAGCTGCCTTTACCTCCCTTACTGCTTGTAATGTTTGCAACTTACTTTCTTCAGCAGTAAGTTCTTGCCTTTGCTTCTCTTCTAGTAGTTGAATTCGTTTCCTTTGTTCCTTTTCCTCTATCATAGCAGCGTATTCTGCTTCCTTAGCTGCAAGCTCTGCCGCTGCTTCAATTCGTTTAGCTCTTAGCGCAGAGTTCAATGAAGATTGACTCACAGGTATACTTGCTTTAGAACTGATACGTCAAACTGTAGAGCCATAAACAGAGCGAGCATAATCTCGGACAAGCAGTTCACGAAGACGCCCCTTCACTGCTTCACTGTCAAAGTCTCCATCAACACCTGAGATCCTCTCATAAGCAATCTTTACAATGTCCTTCGTCACCGCATCGCAAGCATCAATCCGTCTTCTCATATCTGTGGAAGGAGTGACATCACTGCGGACCTTTATGTATGCATCCATTACATTGTCTCTTTCCCCTTCCATTGTATCTACAAGCATTGCTAATTCACTCTCAGAGATGTCTGTTTTCATCTGCTGCCTTGCCTTTCGAGCCTCAGCCTTCCACTGCTCATATGTGCGGATAAGCCTGCTTTCTGCTTTTTGGGACTTCTCCATCTGATATGCAAGCATTTTTTCTGTTGGAAAACGTTTTCGAACAGAACGGCGTATTTCATTTCCTTCTCCCTCTGAATGATCTTCTATCTCATCATCTACATCTTTACTTTGAGAAGGTTGCATTTTAACTGCTTCCATTTCCTCCACTGGAATACATGGCTCTGATCCTTGGCTAGTCATCATTTACATCAGCATATAGAATCAATGAGATAAAGCTCTTACTGTAGCAGCCCGGTTGAAATGAAGTTGACTCTTGCACTGATGTTGGCGTTTGACTCTTTTCCTGTTTTATTTTCCTTATAATGCACCTTATTAGACTTTAAAACACCTTATTTGCATCCACAATTCCCTTTTTATTTGAGTCCACAACAACACCGTAAGAGCTGGAACAAACAACAACATTCACAAATAATTCAGATACTTGCAAAATGAAATGAAATAATATACTATTTAACAGCAAAACTATCACATTTTAAAAATAACATCTAATATAAACAAGATAAAATTACTTGTATAACAAGCAAATACATATAAGCTAGCACATAAACTATATTACTACCTAAAAGTGCACAAATACACTTGACTGACCTTTGTGCCTCCTTCAACCAGGTACTAAAATAAAATAAAGCCAAAAACCACAAAAATAACCAAAAATAAACCGTATGCTACACTAATCCGGCAAATATAACTAATCTAAATTACTCTTTGCTGCTTTAACTTTATATTTAAACGTTTGACTCCGTAACCGTGTTGCTTCTTCTCTCCGTGTATGAGCAATCTCCACATGTGCCCGATTTTCATTTATGCGTGATCTTCGCGGCAGTCCGTCTAGCCGTCATTTCAAAATAAAGGTCTCTATAGGCTTAATAACTTTAATTGCCGATATTAAATTTACAAAACAGAATAAACACATAATATTTAGAAAACCTAAACTAATGTTCAGTATAGTGTCTGTAGAGAATATAGAGCATATTTAAAACTATTCAAATAACTGTGGGTTATTTACAAGTACCGCTTAGCAAACTCCAGGCGTTTACGTTTGTGAGTGTTAGTGAGAAAAGGCTTTTTCCTTGCATGCCTCCCAAACAGCTTGTTGGCATGTAGAGAGCGTCTGATGGTTGTTTTGGAGACTCTGTGACCCCAAGATGCCACTCTTTGATGCAATTCTGTGACGGTGAGCTTGGGAATTTTTTTTACTTCTCTTACCATCCTCCTCACTGTGCGTTGTGGCAAGATAACCTTGGGACCTCTTCCAGCCTTGTTTGTCACTGTTCCTGTTGTTTTAAACTTCTTAATGATTCCTCTGACTGTAGATACCGGCAAGTTAAGGCGAGTGGCTATTTTCTTGTAGCCATTGCCTGCCTTATGAAGGTCGACACACATCTGCCTTACTTGAATGGTGTGTTCTCTTGTCTTTGCCATGTTGACAAATGGGTAAGAGAATTAGGCCTCTGTGTCACGTCATATTTATACCCCAGGGAAACAGGAAATCATGAATTACTAATTAAAAGTCCCTAGATACCCTGACCAACCTTAGCAACTACAGAAAAATATATAAAAAAAAAAAACAATTACATTTTTCAGAGGAATTGTTAGGGGTGCCAATAATTGTGGGACACATGATTTCAAGTTTTTTTTTTTTTTTCTAAATGTGTGATTTTTTTACCACCAAAGTAATGTACTTAAATTAAAGGTTGGATTTTTCTCTTTTTTTGCATTTGGGTTCTATGTTGTTTTAAAAAAAAAGGAGAATTTTTTGAAGTCCATGACCACATCTTAAACAGGGGTGCCAATAATTGTGGAGGGCACTGTATGTTGTATTTGGAATAAAATATTGAAATTTGAAACTTCCACAGCATTGCATTCTGTTTTTATTTACAATTTGTTCAGTGTCCCAACTTTTTTGGAATCGGGTTTGTACTTCTGGTTTCTGACGCCTGGTCTATTCGTGACAGGTGTGGTCAGAAACACCCTATGAGCAGTGTTTATGAAGGGTAACAGGTACATCCACAATAACCAAAAAAATGCCCATTGTTTTTAAACAAGAAAATGTGGTTTTACTTTAACTCTACACTTCAGACACCAAATTCTCCAAATGCCCCAAAAGATTATCACCTGTTTGAGTTAAAGGAGTGTCATTTCTTCTTCCATTGTTCTCTACATTTGCTTCTTTCAAACCAACTACCTGCATGTCCTTCCTCACCACAGCCATAAACCTCCTCCTTGGCCTTCTTTGTTTCCTCCTTGCTGGTGGCTCCATCCTCAGCATTCTTCTTCAACAATTTGTCTCATGTTTTCATTGTGCTTTTTATGTTTCCCAAACCAAAGTACCTTAATCTTTGCCTGCAGGGAAACTAATCCAACTGCCCATATCTCAATGCCCTGTCACACTAATGACTTTCCTGAATCACAGGGTCTCCTATTATTTTTTATACATGAAATTCTTGCTGACATCATTAATTCATTTCCTTTTTTTTTATTGTCTTAAATCAAGATTGCATAATGAAGGCTATATAAACACAACCATACAGTACAGCAGTGAATGTGATCTTTTCGTCTTGCAGTTCTATATAAGGACTAAATACAGTTAAAAATGTTGGCTGCCAAGCAAAATAAAATTAAAAAGTCAAAAATCTCGTTATTACCTTCTCAGATTTATTTACAGAATTCTGTCAATAAAACATTTCATGCTTGATAGTGAAACAATATTCTCAATTATTTCAGAGTAAAGTTCTTTTGTCAGAATTTAATTTAAGAAAACCTGCCAAGAAGCAAACTTTTATAAGCAAGAAAAGTAGCATGTAGGCCATGATGTAGGATCTGAGAATTCTCCTGATAAACAACAGCATATTGATATGGGAATAAAGTCGGAGATGTTCAGCAGCTCAGCTGTTGCTGGGATTAAGTTTAAGATTTGCTTCTCTTCATGGTGAGATCTCTAATAAACATACTGAGATCAAAGCAGAAACATTAATAACTAAAGGAGGAAAGGAGAGGAGGAGTTGAGGGTCATCAGCATTTAGCAGCTGAAAAACAAAGTGTGTAAATAATGTTAATAAATACAAAGCTATCAAAATTTGTTTTATACAATATTTATAATAAAAAATTTCTTTTGGCTTCTCCCGTTAGGGGTCGCCACAGCGGATCCTCTGCACGTTAGATTTGGCACGTTTTTACGCTGGATGCCCTTCCTAACGCAGCCCTCCCCAATTTATCCGGGCTTGGGACCGGCACTAAGAGTGGATCGAAACCCGAGCCGCAGCGGTGAGAGCGCTGCATCCTAACCACTAGACCACCAGGGAACCTATTTATAATAAATATTAATAATAAAGACAAATGCAGATTTTCCTTGTGAACTAAAACTAGATAACATTGTTAAAGTTTTACTTTCTAGCAGGATACATAAATATGGATGTTTTTTTTTGTTGTTGTTTTCTTTTTTCTAAACAATAATGTATTTGTTACCGGTTTTAGGATTTTTCTATTTATATAACCTACAGGGAGGGATGGATATTTAAAAAAAAAAAACAGATCTGTTAAATCTCATATTTAGAAAGAAAGAAATATTTGTGCACCTTGTGCTTGTCAGTGTCTCTGCAGCTGTGAGGTAACAGTTAGGAATCAGTCCTGCAGTCTGACTTGATGTTCGTAGCAGATGCAGTGGACATTCTTTTGTACTGAACAGTGGTATAATAAATGTTTTCAGCCTGCAGAGAAATTCAGGTGATGAATCAGCACTAAACTTTTTACTTCTGTTTATTGTGGAAAGTTGCTTATTACAAAACAACAAAAATTATGAATTGCAGTAAGAACTGAATAAATAATGAGGTGTTTTTATTATTTAATGTATGTAATTACAATAACTCAAAGTAGCAGCTCTTCAACATAAACATCTTAAAGAATTATAAAGGAGTAAAAATGCTGTATTTGCCATTAATGTAAGAGTTCCTACCTTATCAGTGGAGTCGGTGGTGTGTCTGAAGAAGCTGCATGATGTTAATTTTCCTTAAAGAGAATTTCATTAGTATAAATATAAAATCATAAATAAATATTCAGCTTGTAATTTCACCTCTAGTCTCACCTAGAACCCTGCTGCAGAACACACACATGCAGATGGTTATTAGGACGGAGACGAAGCACACACACATTACAATCACATTTCTAATCCAGTCGTTAACATTTCAGATTGGCTAAAAAGTACACAAATGTAAATATTTGCACTTTGCAATTATTTCTCATTGGAACTGAACTATAAACTCAATTACACAAAGATACTGTATGTGTAGATACAATCCACAATAAATGTGACCACATCTGTTGTATTGTAAGGGGTCTGTATTTGGGCATAAATCCTAGTACGGTTATCAGACAAGCAAATGAAAAAAAATGTCCCCCAGACGAACAGCAGAATGGATTTACAGCAGTTTTGTCAGGATTCTTCTGAGGCATTAATAATGAAAGCAGGAAATGAATAACTGCAGACTCATTCAATATGCAATTTGTAACAATTATATATGAAGGAAATGATCACAAACCCATTAAGGTATTTAAAACCATTAATTATAATTTTATGTTTTATTACGTCTTATAAATTGTATAAATCTTACATTTTTTTATTCAGTTTATTTTCTGTTCTAGTGCTAAAACATTAATGTTCAATGTGTAAATAATAATTTCAGTAACTTTAAATTAAAATACAACATAAATAGTGAAAATAAAGTATTGGCACCCACCTGGAAAGTTCAGTTTGATCTTTTTCCCCGACTGAATGTGTTTCAGACGACCTTTACAGTAATAAAACTCCCGATCGATCTCTCGGCCTAATGAGACCTGAAAGAACAACAGCACATGAAGAGAGAAGATTCATCTCCACTCTGTAAACTCTAGAAACACACAGCTCACAGTACATACAATTTACAACACATTTACTCCTCTTTAAATGCACATGTATCTGGTAGAGCTTCCTGCACTAATCCCTCTAAACAGCTCCCAAATTCTACACCAGTGATGTGAAAAGTACAAATAATTCAGTCTAAAATGTACAATTTATTTTTATGAACTCACCAAACAGCAGCTGCAGCGTAAACAGAAGCAGATACGCTGCCATGTCTAACACACTCCCTCCTCTAAACATGTGAAATATCTGCTTGAACTGGTTCAGCCCCTACATCCTGTCATTCTCTTCTTCTATAGAGTTCAATGAGCTTCTAAAATCTTATTTTACTTTCTGCATTACACAGAATAAATAAGTAAACGAACACAGAACAGACGAGTAAACAAACCAGATTTACAAAATAAAAGTACACCCTAATTTATTCTTTACACTTTGTGCAAAAATTCAATTAATAATAAAATAAAAGCAAAACAATAAATACAAAAGAAATGAAAATCAACTAACAAATAGATCTTTGTAGAACAGAATACACACATGTTAATGTCCATCATTACACAAAAAAAACCCTAAACCTGTGATGGAGCCCAGGGCAGAGTGTAACCATACAACTTATTCTAACATGGGCTAAATATGAAGCTCTCAATTTTTAATATCAGAATATCTCAATACATTAATCATTTCATAATTGCATAATTAAGTTATTCTTAAGAAAATTAATTGAATGAGAAAATGAAATATTTAAACATTCTCCTTCTCTCCAGCGTGTACCTCCATCTCTCCAGTCTCTTCTCAACCTGCCTCCTAATCTCAGCACAAATAACAGTATCATCCGCAAACATTATAGTCCATGGAGAATCCTGTCTGACCTCCTTCAACCTGTCCATCAACAATGCAAACAGGAAAGGGCTCAGATCCGATCCTTAATGCAGTTCCACCTCCACCTTGAACCAGTCTGAAACACTTGGTTTATTGGTGACCATAAATGCCTAGTTAATTTCACATGGCTTTTTCAGGTTTCTCAATTTTGGGTAGCACACTGAAACAGAGAGGAATAATGCTTTCATGGTCCAGCTTTAGCATTAGCTTTGACTTTGAAAATATACCATGGAAAAGGTCACCAATTTACATCACTGTGATTTTCTTAAATACTTCAGTTGTGTTATTGCAAACTTCACCAAATGCATCCAGACTTGCCATTACTGAAACTGTACTGCACTTCTTTCATTAATCTGCTCTAACATCTGGATAAATGTACACGTATCACAAATAAATCTATTACTACAGATTGAGGAAGAATAACAAGACATCCTGCACTCAACACACTGAATGTATTCCATGTTAGATCTTTAATAACAGGCCTTAGATTGAAGATTATTTTTATACAGTTCCACTATGGAGGATCTCTGCTTGCTTACTTTAGGCAGAAAAACTGCTCTTAGGAAAAAAGGTGGGAGAGAGAGAAAGAGGGAGAGAGGGAGAGACTGCAGCAGAGAGAAAATATCATCTGGACCCAGAGCTTCTGGTCATTGTGCAGGGGCTCCTTCTGATGATGAGGTTTCAGGCCATTGTGTAAGTTACAAAAACACACACACACACACACACACACACACACACACACACACACACACACACACACACACACACACACACACAGATTCTCAAACTTATTTAACTCAGAACAGCTTTTCATTTAAAGGTAAATCATTAAAATAATAAATAAATGATGGTGTGATAACAAATGCAGCTGTTTCATCATTAAACTGTGATGTAACTGTCAGATCAGCTGTGATCTCATCAGATCAGAGATTAATGCTGATTACTGACAAATGAATTACAGGACTGTGTGTGTGTGTGTGTGTGTGTGTGTGTGTGTGTGTGTGTGTGTGTGTGTGTGTGTGTGTGTGTATTCACTTCAAGCACTACAACAGAAAAGTGTAATAAGATGTTTTTTCTGCCTCTGTGCATTTTGCAAAACCCCACCGAGGTGTAAACTTTCAGATCTGTTCTTTTAATTTAACCGTCACTGAGCTCAACTTCTTACCTGAAGATTAATATATTTTATTACTTTACATGCCATTAAAGATGTGATGTAGAGACACAGTTACAATAATATGATGAGATTTTTCATTTCTAAAGTTTATTCAGATTTAGCTTAATAATAATTACCACAAGACCTAATATTTATTTCAATTTAATTTTATTTGTATTGTGTTTTTAACAATAGACATTTTCCCAAAAGCAGCTTTAAAGAAATAAATTATAAATAATTAACATTTTTTAAATTGATAAATTAATATTTAAAACTTTATCTTTATAAATATTTGAAAACATAAATAAATAATGATACTAAAGTAGCAAAATTCAACCTGATTCTAACCTTCTCAAAAGAAGAAGAGATCTGATTGGAGGACTTTCACTATATAGACAAAAGTATTGGGACACCGGATTTATCCAGATGTTAGAGCAGATTAATGGAGGAAGTACAGTACAGTTTAATTAAAGGAAATTCTGGATGCCTTTGATGAAGTTAGCAGTCACATAACTCTGGGATTAGAGCCGTCACAGTGATGTAGCATAATTGCAAAATCAAAGCTAATGCTAAAGCTGGTCAATGGGAGCATCCCTCATATCTGTTACAAATGTGCTATCCTCAGTGAGGAACCTACTGAGAAACCTGAAAAAGCCATGTAAAATTAACTAGGCATTTATGTTCACGAGTAGCACAGGTGTTGCATGTCAGTGCTGCTTTGTGTGTGTGTGTGTGTGTGTGCGTGTGTGTTTGTTTGTTTCTCTCTTCTATTCCCCGTGTGTTTTGCTTTGGTGACTTTGTCTCCTTGCATGAGCTGTTCAACAAAAGGTGAATCATAAGTCAGAAGAGGTGGAGCCTATTGTTTAAAAGCAGCGCCCTGAAGCCCTGTAAAAATCCCTTTTCTGTCTCTTTCTGGTTCATTTAGTTTTAGCCTTTTTTTCATATACTAGTTCACTTGATTTGAGAACAGAAAACACTGAGTACCTACAGTTCACTATTTACCATCACATTGATCCAAACAATCTGCAAAATAATAATAAGTGTAAGTTTGTCCCTGATGAACGAGCAGGTTGCAACTGTGGCTTAGGAAAAAGTCCCTGAGATGCAGAAGAAAGAAACCATGAGAGGAACCAGACTCAAGAGGGAATCTCATCCTCATCTGGGTGACACTGAATGTCAATTTAATACAGATAAACAATGTTCAGGTGCAGTGATGGAGATCAGTGTAGTAGACTGTGAGTCAGTGTAGCAGACTGTTGATATTAGAGAGAGAGAGAGAGAGAGAGAGAGAGAGAGAGAGAGAGAGAGAGAGAGAGACACTTCTTTGAATTTTACAATCCTTTATTTGACATAAGTTATGTTATTTTCAAATAAACAGGTAATAGATAAATAAATAAATCACATTAAATAAACAAATAAAATCAGACAATGAGAGTTAAAAGATGGAGGTTGGTGTAAATATTTAGCTGAGCTCTGGTGCAAAGTGCAAATCTTTCTCTTTTACTGAACACAGAGTTTCTCCACAACACCACACAGCCTGGAACATCTTTAGATCCCCCATACTCCTGTAAAAGTTAAAATCAACAACAATTCTGGATTTTGTAAGCCTGGAGAAGATTCTGATGGCATCGCAATCAGCATTTTGAACCACTTAGTTTTTTTTTTTTGCTAAAGTTTATGACCATTTTCTCCTGCCCAAAAATAAAATTAATTAGTTGGCACATAAACCTGTTTCTCCTGACGTACTTAAAACCAAGAATAAATCACCGAAGAGTAAAAGTCACATTAAAAGACGTATGATGTATGTAATATGTTTTAAAAGTTCAAACAGTGACTGTAACCTGGAGCAGTGTATAAAAGCATGACGTCACCCGCCAATGACGTCACGACTCGCCTATTGGTCAGATTTCACATGTGGTTCAGAGCCCGGACAACGCAGGGGCGTTCACTCGGGGAACAAGGGCTACATTCATAACCTAGAGATGTTCAGGAAGAAGGTATTGTTTATGACACTTCTGTAAACTGTTATGCTAGCTCTGTTATTTTTCTACAACTAAAAAGTTCATTAAAAATTGTGAAGTGTAAAGTCACTATTTGTTTAAAGCTCCAGCACCTGTAGTGATTAAAGATCACATGATTGATGAGATTTGTTTTATAACTCCTGCCCTCACCTGATTGACTTCCTTCCCTGAGGGTGTGGAGCAGGTGTGCTGGGGCAATAATGAGGCCTGCTGAATAAACAGGTTTAAAAAGAAAACAAATAACATGCAGTTCCATTTACATAGTGAGCAGATTTGGTTTCCTGTAAATCACATGACCAGTGGATGAACATTTTGCTGCCTTCATCAGATCCTTCACCACTAAACAGGTATTTATGGTGAAGTCTTCTGGGAAACACACTGTCTACAATCTTTAATCAAATTAAGTACTTAAAAAATTAATAAAAACTGGACAGAAACTAAACTAAGACTCTAATCATTCTTCTGTACTTCTCTTTTTTATCAGACATTATTGTTAATAATAAGAACAAGAGAATCTTTCAGAATCCGTGTGTAATCCCCATATTAATGATGACTATTATTATGTAATGGTTCATTATGGAATGTAAAAAAAAAAAAATTATACAACTAATTATTTTAGTAAAATATTAAAAACACAAAAAGAAGTTGGCTTTTTCTAAACCAATTTTTTTTACACTTTAAATGATTTAAATGATATGTAAAAATTTAATTTAAAATGTCAATAAAATCAAAGAGCACAGAAACATGTCATGTGACCTGTAAAAGCATTACAGTTTTTTTAAGCATTAAAACAAATTTCTCAAAAATCTATCAAAAACAATACTCAGTACATCCAGTAACTTGCTTTAGTTACTTTCTTGAGATGTGGGTGTTTTTGGCTGTTTTTTTAATGAATTTTCCTACTGGAATGTGGAGCATTTGACAATAAATGAACAAATAAACAAATAAACAAACAAACTAATTAGTGTATTGATATTCACATATCTGTCATAAATCTTATTTATTAACTTTTTCTTCTTAACTCTGTAATGTAACTGTAATGTTAATTCCTCTCTGGAGGAGTCGAGTCCACGGCTCCCGGATCTGCTCTCTGTGTTCTGAATGTTCAGATGAGATATTTGACTGGAACATGAATACTGTACAAACACACAGTATAATACAATTCACACTACAACGTAAACATCTGAACTGATTGTTACCAATGAAACACTGACCAGAAGCTGCAGATCGAAAATCATATCAAAATTATATCAAAATATTTTTTATGTGAAATAAACTACACATTGTTTCTATTGTGTGTTTTTGAGGGACATCTTCTCAAAAAGTGACAATCATGTGACAGGCTGGTGGTGCACTTGACTGGTTGTTGAAAAAGAGAAACATGAAAAGGGGGCAAAAGAAAAAAAACACAGTGTTTTTCCCTTTTCTGATAAGAGAATCATGAATTTCTAGACGTGATGTTCAGGAATTGACGGGGCTTCGCTCCATCATACACACTGAGACTGCTGGAAACAAACTCTATTAGAATCCATTGGAAAGGACGTGTTTGAACATAATGTGGGGTTTGTACATGTAGGATAAACATGGGTCAGTGCCCTCGATAAAGAATGTGAAATATGATTTGTTCTCACTGCCTCTCTCCTGTGGTTCATGTTGCTCTCAATCGTGTTAAATAAATCTGTTATTAACCTGTGTGAACATGTTAAAGCAGTACAGACAGCAGCAGCAGTGTCATCAACCAGTTTTTCCAGCATCTCGTTCTGAATCTTATGTAGATGTCGAGTGGTTCTTGCTGTGCTCTCGATATTGTGTTGTTTCCGGATCACAGCTTCATGTGAGCATCAATGTGAGCATGTGTTGTGTTGTAGCTCTATGTTGTTTAGTGTACATTTAGCTACACATTTCTGGGGGAACGTTTTCTTGTTGTTTCTGTGTACTGTGTATCACTGTGTAAAGTAGAAATGACAATAAAAGCCTCTTGACTTGACTCTTGACTTGAATCAGAAATGTTCTCGTGTATCTCACTGTTGTTAGCTTGTTGTTTTAAAGGAGACGCACTGAGATCTTCCTCATTTCTATTATTCTGTGAGCTGCAGCTCCTGAGATCACTGGAGTCTCTGCAGTTTGTTAAATTACACTGATATTTCCTCCATAATAAAATTGCAATAAATATGAGAAGAACTGAACACATGATGCAAACAGTGATGATGATCAGCAGCTTCATTCCATCAGCTTCACCTGGAGACAAATATTTTATTCTTAATGTTTTTTAATAAAATATTAAAATAAAGTCTGGGTAGAAATGTGATAAATCTTTAATCTGACAATGTCACTGAGATAAATTGAGATTTAAAGGGTTAATGAATCATATAATAATTATTAATAAAACAAATAAATATAATATTTACTCACCTGAGGAAGCTGATGGATCATCTTTCCTCTCTTCAGATTTTTCCATGACAGAAAAAGAAATAGGAATTTTATTGTTCATTCTTTTCTTCTAAATATTTTTACTTCATAACTGCAGGAGCATCAAAATGCTTATAAATAAAAGTGCAGAGTTTCTCCCAGTCCTGTCCTGCATTTTAATTCTGATGGATCTACTTTTCCTCGTCTCCATTCAGTGTGTGTTGATCTGATGAGGGATTTTCTTCAGTCTCCTGCATGTGTTTAAACACTTCTGCTGTTTGCTTTGGGATTTTTTTTATACAGTTTATGAAGCTGTTGTGCTGTTTGTCATTTTCTGAAACATTTACACACTGCAAATGCTGAAGGAGTTTTAGATCAGAACATCACATTTATAATAAATTACTCACATTACCACAGAAACTCATGTCACATGTCAGTTCATGTGTCTTTTAGATGAGGACTGAACGTCACTCTACACTTCAGAAGTGAAAAATTCCTGTGTGTAATGTAGGAAACACACTTGATCTAGTACGGGGAAGTCAGTGAGTGTGTGAGGTAGAAAACAGTACTGAAATGCAGGACAGGAGGTGTGTGTTCTCCACACTCAGTCTAACAAAACCAAACAGTAAACTGTGTAGTGCAGCTTCAAGCAGAACTGAGAAACACTGACATCTACATTAAATACAGAATCCTGTTCACCTGAGTTTAGTCATTTTCATTCTTTTATAACTGTGGAACTGATACTGTACGTGTCGTATTCAGCATCATCTGATACTCATCCACTTACCACTGACTGAGAGTTTAATGTTCTGCACCAATTTATGGTTGTTCTTCACTCCCATGTAGCTGCTGTACAGAGTTTCATCAGTAACACTGACGTTCTTCAACACCAGGGAACAGTTTCCTTTAAGCAGCTCCTCCTCAGGAATGTCCACACGTCCCTCATATCCTTTACCATATGATGAGTCTTTACCCAGTCGCTCAAACACGATCTCACGACCAATACTCCACTCAACATGAGGTGTTTGGATGGACAGATGTCTCCAGTCACATGGCAGCACTGCTGTGGATCGCACCTGAGCTGATACTCTCTGAAAAACTATAGAGACACAAAATACTTTTAGAGAATGCTTTTATATAAGAACATTAATTTTAATTTATTTTACACACACACACACACACACACACACACACACACACACACACACACACACACACACACACACGCAGATATTAAACTGTAATAAATAATGGAACCAAATAAGACCCTGGGAATATTTCAGCTTCTTGCCCTTCATGTAAAAACTCAGATGAAGTACAAAAATGTGGTAAATAAATTCATTTGAATGTTAGAATCAGTAAATGTTCAATCTGTTCAACAAAACCCCACACTGATACTGTTTCTGGTGTTCACTCAGTTCTAGCAGTAAAAATACTTAGTAAAAAATCATATAATACAAACAGAAGACAAAGTGTGCAGTGAACAGTGAGATCTTCATCCACAAGTGCTAATGATCATGAAACGTGAATCAGGTGTAAAAACAAACATGAGACCTGCTGCAGTGGCTTGTGGGAAACAGAGTTCCTGTCCATAATCCTGACAATATTGTAGTGATCTGGATGGATTTCACAATTATTGATCAAATCAAAGCAGATTGTAAACTGTGCTCTGTGAAAACATCAAGAGGAGGAACTACAGCATCTTCCTAACCACCTGATAAACATCTGGATGCTGCTCTAACTGTCTTTGTGTCCTCGTCCTGTCAGCTTCATATCTGACTGCTTGTTTAAACTGTTCCATCCTGCAGGATCTCAGTCCTGATGCACATCTCCAATCACAACCAGATGACCTCTGACCCTTTCTGATCAGCTTTCTAGGAAATACAATAGTGAACCTTTTATTTATGTCTATATTTTTATCTTTTTTTTTTTACTTTATTCGTTCATTCTTAATGTGTTCAAATGTGAGCAAATATAAAACACCTGAAACACTGTGACTTTTATATTTTTATATTTTATGTTGAATAATTTTCTCACCATTGAGTTGAACTCTGTTGATTTCTTGTCTTTTGTCAGTGTTTGTAGCCTCCACATGTTTAAACACAAAGGATGTGTAGAAAGTGTGATCAGTGATTCTGACGTCCTTCAACACCAGAGAACAGTTTCCTTTACGCAGCTCGTCCTCAGGAACATCCACACGTCCCTCATATCCTCGACCCACATCTGTACCATTAATGCTTTTCTCAAACACAACCTCATTATTGTCCTTCCACAGAATATGTGGTGTTTGGTTGAAGACTTTACTCAGGTTACAGGGCAGGAGAGCTGTGGAACCCACATGAGCTTCTACAGTAATGTGAGGATCTGCACTGATGGAGTCTGTGGGGGGAAACATTACAATCTTCATGATTTGGAGCATTTTATAAAAATTGTAGCATATTGTAATGAATGTTAGGACACTTGTCTGTGTTTGGACTTGAACCAGGTCACTCACCCACACAGACAGAGAGCCAGAAGATGGAAATAGAAAGGAGGATCATGATGCCTGGAAGACTCGTGTGGAGTTTTTCACTGTATTAGTGTAAATTTTACACCCTGAAAAAACACATCACTCTTTTAAAGTCCCACGTTTAACTACGGCTTAATCACTTCAGTAACTGCACCTACTTTACTGCCTCCTGTTGGTGGATTTTAGAGGAGTCACAGGAGCACAGGAGCAGTGATGAACTATCACACACACAGAACATCTCTAGGTTATGTATGTAACCCTAGTTCCCTGAGGGAATGAGACACTGCATCGAAACACTTTGGGAACGCGTCCAAGTGTTCATGCTCTGAAATAATGTGGGTAATCAGTCAAAAACTGGACACTGGCCATCACCGGTGACATCATAACTAAGAGTATAAAGCGCACATGAGTGAAGGCAGCAGCAGCTACTATAAGGGAGAAGGAAGTGCTGCAGGGACGCTGGAGGTGTGGCGTAGAGACGCAGCATCTCATTCCCTCAGGGAACCTATGTAACCTAGAGACGTAACCTAGAGTAACCTAGATATGTAACCTAGAGACGTTCTCTTTCAGGAACTTGAGCTGCATCAAAACGCGTTGGGAACAAGTGTCCAATCACGCCAGACTGAACAGTCCCTGCCAGTGTGTGTCTGTCACCACAGCTAGAGAAGGACTGAGGGGCCAGGAGCTGCACCGCCGTCTAGGATATAGACAAAGGTCAGCGTCGTGGACCAACACGCAGCGTTACATATGTCTTAGAGGGAACTCCAGAGGACCAAGATTTTGAGGCAGCCACACTCCGGGTGGAGTGAGCTCTGACCACGAATTGAGGATAAAATGCTTGTAATCTTGTGGGTTGTGGGACGACCGAGGGCCCCTTGGGGATGTAACCCTAACTAAACTCTAGGAAGAAGGGGGCCACAGAAAGGGGCCTGCAGGTCCCCTACCCTCTTGATAGAGCAGATTGCCAACAAGAACATGGTCTTGATTGAAAGGTGCCATCAAGATGCCTTGGCTAGAGGCTCAAAGAGGGGCTCAGACAGAGCCACCAAAACAACAACCAGGTCCCACCCAGGCATTCTAGGTTGTACCGGGGGCCTCAGTCTCTGGGTGATGCGGAGAAAATGCGTTACCATCGGGGCTCTGCCAGAGATTGCCTGGCCACGGGGGCGTGACCATATGGTGGATGACTTTCCACTCCAGAGCTCCCTCCATGAGGAGGTTGTATGCCACCAGGTACGACCTCCTTATGGAGGGAGCTCTGGAGTGGAGAATGGTCTCTTCCACCTCGGTGGAGAGACCAGAACCTCAGAGCTGTGCCCCCTCAGGGACCACAGCCACCCGGACTCTCTCGAAGGAGAGAGCACGCAGGAGCTGGCCATGCCCTGAAGCACAAAGGGTGGCAGGGTTAACATACCAGGTCCCTGAGTGGGCAGGGACAGGGCAGGCACCGGAGAGAGCTGTGCAGCACGCCCCTCCATGGCCAGATCCCCAAAAAGTCCCATGTCAGGACTTTTCCGTCAAAGCCTTCTTGTTGGAGATGACAGTCCTCAGATCTGTCACCTTATAAGGCTCAGTCGCTGAGCGCCATGCAGGATCTCTCACAGAGAGAGAGTGAGATGCGACGCTGCGTTTCTGCACCTCCCGGTAGGAGGTGGAGGGTTGCGTTCAGGGCTGCCCTGCCGAGGAGCCCCATGTAAGTGTTGTGGGTGGACACCAGGGCAGCCATAGACCAGCCAATGGCCCTAGCAGTTTCTTTAGTGGTTCTAAGAGCCAGATCTGATGTACAGCGAAGCTTAACAAGGTACCTCCCACTTTTATGTCAGGCTCTTGAGGGAGGAAGCGATCCCGGAATAGCTCTCAAGCATCTCTTCAACCCACAGCATCGCTCCATACTCGTGTACTTTCCGCCCTATAACTTGTGAATACAATGTTGAAAGGGGCTAAAGGGGCTATAACTATGACCACCACACCACAGTGTACAGGACAGGAAAGAATGGGAGATCTCAACATGGAGGTTGCGACCTAGTGTCAGAAAAGTGTTCATCTAGCTTGCTGGATGGAGGGACTTTCTGCTCATGAGCCGGGCAAGTTATGTAGCTTGGCTATGGCGCAGGTTGCTTACTGCTTATTTTCTTCTTCTTATTATTATTATTATTAATATTATTATTATTATCATTATTATTATTAATTTTATTTTATTTCATTAGTGCTCTCCAGGAGTAGAGCGATCGCATAGAAAATGCGAGCAGAATGTGCGTGGCACAATGAGCGTGGCACGATGAGCGCAGATCATGCACAGAATGTGCAGAAAATCTGTGCCGAAGGTGCGCTGAATGTGCGCAGCCACATCCTTCGGGAACCATCCTGGCTCCGCCCCAACCCCCCCTCTTCCTCAGAGGAAAACAGGCGAGCTAATGCTCTTGTCGCAGGGGAAAGAATCCGCCGAAAGTGCTGGACCAAGCAGGTGAGGTTGGAGAAAGGAACAAGCCCGTCTCAAAACCCTCTGCGAGGTCCATTTGCGAGCCCAGGAACCCAAGTCACCTCAGCTAAAGCGGGGCAGAACCGCAAAAAGCATGAGCTCTCTTTTCTAAAAGTGCCGCAAGAGAACGGAGCGATGGTATTGACATGCAGCCGGCTCTCTCGAGAACCAACTAGCGTGCTCCACTCCCAGGAATATATATCTATATTTTACTTTTTTTTTTTTGACAAACAATCTGACAGACAACACAACACACAGAGCGCTTGCCGCTGCCTTCACTCATATGCACCTTATACTACTGGTCATGAGGTCACCTCACCGGTAACGGCCAGCATATATTTGACTAATTACACACATTATTTCAGAGTGCATATAACACTCAGGTGCATTCCCAAAGCGTTTCGAGCAGTGTAGGTTTTTAACAAATATATATTTATAATTAATATTGAGTAAATATTATTTTAACTATAGTTTCACCAACTGCCCAAGCAGCTTTTATGTTACATGTGAGGATGAGGAAATATTTTTTAAAATAAAAGAATATTCCTTGTGCTGACATCACAAACAAAGAAATAAATTAAAGAATACATTCAGATCTAGTGAATCAGAGAATTTAAAGAGACTGCAGTAAAATATTGATCCAGTATAAAGTAGTAGATTTACATGAGACCCCAAAATGCCCTGAACAGTGTAGAGTTTAATATTAACATGTAAATATTTTTCTCTCTGCACTGCTACAGACATTAAACCAGTTTTAGTGATTTTATCTGGTTAAATTAGAGAATCAGGAGTTCCTGTAGATCACGTGACTCTTTTACACAAACCGAAACTCAGAAACTGCTGCGAATTAAATTAAATAACACTCAGTAAATAATACTATGAGCTAAAATCCTGCTTTATCACCACATTATATATGTGGATCACACAATTTCTGCTGTTTTTATTTTTAAATCACAGAAAGTGAAGAAACAAAGAAGAGTTTTTCTCTGTGTACAAAATAACTCTGCATATTCTGCAGTGGTTGTGTTTTAATGTTGTGTATTTTATGTGGGTTGATAAACCAGAACTTTCACACTGATCTGGACTCTGCTGTGTTCTATAGCGTGTCTGCACACTGACGCTTTATAACGACGTGACGTCCCCGTAACAGAACCTTTATTCACTTTAGCTATAAATAAATGGTATTTAAATAACCTGGATTATTAAACATGACTACATTTATAATAACACCACATTTAACTATTCAAGCAGGACATTACTTACTAATAACATTTAATATTTTAAAATTTTTATCACAGCTGCGTAAACAAACCTCTTCTTTAAAATGGTGAAGCAGGAAGAGATCCACCCAACCTTCAACATTACCGCCACGTAATTTCCTGTAAATAAAAGACCCAATGACGAAGTAATGAAATAAAATAAAACTAAACTAAATAATTACAAAAATAATACAAATAAATGGTCTGGTGTAGAGACATATCTTTGCTCCACAGTGTAGAATTTGAACACACTCACAGGTAATATAAAGGTTTAAAATCTCCCAAAATAGAATCCTGTCTCAGAAATTAATTATTCATGTTTTTAACACAGAATACGCAGTGTTTTGTCAGTACGCGGATAAAGATCAGCATTTATATAAAAACAGATAAGAACTGAAACTGAGACTTACCCTGGAGAGAGAAGAAAATGCCTCATGATTTAGTATAATTGAAGTAGAAGATTAAGTTTATAAGGTTCTTTTGGTAGCTGCCGTTTGAAGTTTCATGTCAGAAGAATCAGAAGGTTGCAGGTAGCATATCCATGGTAACATCTGTATTGGTATTGGATCAATGAAAGCCTGATGAGAGTTTAGTTTATTACTCTCATCTACACTCAGTACATTGCTTTAGTTTCATCACAGAGCAGACAGGTGTTTGTGTGTGTGTGTGTGTGTGTGGTGTGTGTGTGTGTGTGTGTGTGTGTGTGTGTGCCAGTCTTTTTAATCTTGTTTGCATATGTTGCCCTTCCTCTGTTCTGCGAGTTCTGCAGTCACGTGACTCAGCGACTCCAGGCACAAAGAAACTCCTGTAAACTGGCAGGTGTGTAAGAAGGTTATTCACTACTGCAGCAACACCAGCAGCTGATACACACATTACAATATGAAAAAGAAGAAACCCGAGATGCAAAAGAAAAACAGCCTCAGACAGGAGTCACCAGCAGAGTCGTTTACCACTGTCAAATAATCCCCCATATTTACTCATTATAACTGTGCCAACAGATTACAAGCAATTTTATTATTTACATTCAATGACTTTCAGAATTGAGTTACACAAAACAGAACTAAATATTGAATATTCATTTAATTCAATTCTATATAATTTGTACAGCACTTTTAACACTTGAAATTGCCCAAAACAGCTTTACAGAAACAAATAGAATAAATACATGTTGAAAAATGAATTTATGAATTTTTAAACATGTATTTATTCTATTTGTTTCTATAAAGCTGTTTTGGGCAATTTCAAGTCTCTAAGTTTATCCCTAAAGAGCGAGTGAGTTGCTCAGGTTACTAACAGTGTAGTGTAGTGTACTGAGACGTGCGCTTAAGACTGCACATGTGCATTGGCTGGTCTAGTGTGAAAAAGATTTTTGCGCTGTTTTAGTATAAGAAGCAACACTTAAGAGTGTTTGTTATGAGAAATGTCCGTTAGAAAATTTTGGCATCTTTATCGAATCAGTTAGCACACATTTGTATATTCACAGCCAGGTGATGAGTGCCCAGCGGGTGGCCAGCTACATCAAAAAGTGCGTTGATGATGTGACCATATCCAAGACTATCACTACATGCACTGCTGAAACAAAGAGACTCTTCATTCAGAGCAGGGGACAAGATGTCCTTAAGAACAGCAAGGGTCAAACTGTCCTGTGCCATCAGAGAGGCAAAGCGCACACACGCTAAGAGAATCCATGACCACTTCCAGGACAGTGAAGACACCAGGCACATGTTGCAGGGCATCCAGGCGATCACGAACTACAAGACACCTGCTTGTGACCGTGACGCCTCCCTCCCATATACGCTAAATAAATTCTACACCTGGTTTGATGTATAGAACAACGTGAAGGTGAGGAAGACACCCCTCCTCCCAGTGACCAGAGGCTAATCACAGCTGAAGTGAGGAAAACTCTATGCAGAGTTAACCCACAGAAGTCTGCTGGACCAGAAAAAATTCCTGGCAGAGTGATCAGGGAATGTGCTGTTCATAGACTTCAGCTCAGCATTCAACACAATCATCCCTCGGCATCTGATTGATGAGCTGATAATCGAGGGGCCTGAACACCTCCATCTGTAACTGGATCCTGGACTTCCTGACACCCCCCCTTCTGACCATGTTTTACAGAGGAAACATTGAGAGCATCCTAAGCAGCTGCATCACTGCCTGGTTTGGGAACTGCACTGTCTCGGCTTGCAGGACCCTACAGAGGATAGTGAGGACAGCTGAGAAGATCATCAGAGTCTCTCTCCCCTCTATCATGGACATTTACACCACAGGCTGCATCCGCAAAGCCAACAGCATTGTGGACGACCCCACACACGTTACACACACACCTCACACACACACCCATCACACACACTTGTCACCCTCCAGCCACCAGGAAAGTGGTTCCGAAGCATTCACGCAGTCAGATCCAGACTGTGCAACAGCTTTTTCACGAAAGCCATCAGGTTTCTCAATACACAGAACTGAACTAAAACACACACACACACACACACACACACACACACACACACACACACACACACACACTCAACTGTGTGTACTGAACTGTACAACCTGAATTTAACATACACGCATTACTCATCTCAATCCATTCCACCACCATTTATTTATTATTTTATACTTAACCATATTACAAGGTTTACATGCTGTTTTTTTGCACCTCTTGACTGCTGCCGCTGCTGTTTTTGCACTGCATTGTGTTTGTTTACAAATACTCTTAGTTATAGTTTTTATAGTTCTCTTTGCACAGTACTGGATATTCAGAGTATACAGTAGGTTTACTGGTCGATGTTATCTTGTGTTATGTGTATTGTCCCACATTGTCTTGTGTTGTCTGTTTGTACTGCTTTTTGTCTGCACTGTTTGCACTCGATTGCAAGTTTTTTTGTTTTTTTGTTTGTTTTTTTTTACTCGTTTTTAAGTAACTTTATGTTGTGTTTTGTAGCTCTATGTTTAGTGTAGCACCAAGCTTAAGAGACACTTTGCAGTTCATAGAATTCCCCAAACACTCATGACGCACAATGCACGGCAATTTGTCTGCAATTACTTTTCTGGCTTTGCACGAGCGTGGGTTTTCAAGCACATTCGAAGTAGACCTCACAACCCACAGTCCAATGGCATTGCAGAGCATGCAGTGCGATTCACCAAACATCTGCTTGAGAAGTGTCACAGAGAGTGCAGTGACATACAGGTTGCTTTACTCCATCTGCATAATCTTTCACGCGATGAACTGCCATCACCTGCCCAGCTCCTCTTCTCCAGAAGAAATTCTCTTCCAGAGCTAAAAGATAGGCTGAAGCCATCTGTATGCCGTAATGTCAAGGCTGTGTTGACCCAAAGGAGACAGGAGAGCAAAGCATGCTATGACCGCAAAGCCGTCACCCTCCCATCTTTAAAATGGGGACAGACAGTAAGGATGCAGACTGGCAATGTACAGGGCCCTACTTCTCAGCCTAACAGCTTTGTGGTAACATCTCAAAGCAGACAATACACAAGAGACCGACGTCTCCTTCATGTTCAAGAGCATGTACCTGTGTTGTTCTGTTACACAATCTGATTTGGTTTTGTATCTGTTCTTGATGTAGTGGGACGAACTGTGGGTGTCTCTTTAAATTGTCATGAAAGCATCAGTTGTCCAATCAGATACATGCACGACTATATAAAAGGGGACTTTTAATGCACCATGTTCTGTGATCAACGCTTGTGTGTCACTGCCCGAGGCCCGCCCCTTCCTGGTTTAGACTCTTCCTGTCTCACAGTTTCCAACGTGTAATCATTCCATGTTGCTCGACGACTGCTTTTAAACATGAACCCGCTGTAATCTCGTGTCTTCTTGCCGGTTTGATGTCCGTTTGCCTGTGTGGCTGGACTTGTGGTCGAAACGACAATATTAAGGTATGTGTAGCTATCTCTGCTGAGGTTTGTGGTGTTTGGTGGGATGAATAAATGTTCTACTTAATCCTTTTTAGGTGGACTAGTTTTAAGAGGAGTCATTCAGTGTGGCCTGCGGGGCAACGTACTCTGGTGCTGCTGCTTTGTTTGCTTTGCTAGCTTTGTTTATGATTTGTCTGATTTGTGATTGTGCTTTGTTTGATTTAAGTTTTAATTTGTTTGATTCATTGTATATTCATTCAACACTCAACATTCAATTATTATTCTCAATATTATTTCTTTGATTACTATTATTTCTTGCTTTGAGATTTAAATTTGGTTAACAGTGTCTTTTGTTATAGGAACCGAGGCTTCAGGCAGATGGCTAGTGGCCTTTGCGTGCGGTGGTGGGACTCTATCACAGGGGGCAGTGTGTTCACACTTGATCTTACCGTGTGTGTGTGTGTGTGTGTGTGTGTGTGGTGCGTCTTGTGCACTTGCCGTTATGCTTCTGGTGATATAGTAGCCGCATACTCATTAAGCTAGTTATCTGCTTTAGGTAAGCCTCGGTTTCCTTTTTGTTTTTATGCCTAGTTTATTCCAGCCCATAGTTATGTTTTAAGATTAATACCCATATTTATTGTTGAAATAAAACATTTTTGGTATTTTTGGTATCCACGTCTCCTGCCTTTGTTTCTTGAAACCACGTACCTGTGTGTCTTTTGTAGATGATTAATCTATAATAGTGTTCCCTGTTAACAGGGTGGCGTAGTCAGCTGAGTTATAGTTTCTGTCTAATTAACGTCCCGCCACACTTTGGCGCAGTCAGAAGGATCCGTTTCTCTTTGTTGGGCTGAGACGTGGATGCTTATTGTTATTTTGTTAAAGGTTGTAGTTGTGATTTGTGGATGGATTAGAGGTTATTTTTTGTATTTCTTGTGTGTTTTTCTTTCTTTAGTTTTTTTTTGTGTATAGAGTGTGTGGAACAAAGCAGCAGTGTCATTTCAGTGGACTTGGAGCGTTCCAGCAGTGGGTTTCCATAGCTTTTACTGACTTTGTTTGTTAAGTTTCCAGTAAACAAATGGAAGCAGAATTGCAGGAAATAAGGGATCTTGTTGCTCAATTAAGGGTGGATAATGACAAATTGCGCCAGGAGCAGAGTCATGCTGCTCCATCCAGTCCCATAGCTGGCCCCTCTCGAGAATCTGTGGTGCCACCTATTGATCAACCAGTTAGTGCTGGTGCCACGTTAACCGAATGCCTTGTGTTTATTCCAAGGGATAGAAAATTGTCAATTTTCGATGGTAGATCGGGCATTGGCATTAATGAGTGGATTGAGGAAGCAAAAGTTAGTATAAGAGCTCGTAATTTGTCAGTGGCAGACCAGGCATTTTTCCTATTTGATTATTTAGGGGGGAACGCATGTGAGGAGGTTAGACATCGCCCTCTTATTGAGCACGGAGACCCAGAGAGAAACTTTTCCATTTTGCAAGTGTTATATGGATGCTCCCAGTCTTATGTTGCCCTGTTCGTCGACAGCCCCATTCTACACTCTTGGAGGTGCGTGGCGAAGCTATTCGTTGGGAGCGGGAGGGAATGCCTGGCGGAGCAAAGGGTTAGAAGTCTTTTTGTCTCTTTGGCACACGGGTTTCAGTATGAAGTTCAGGGCCGTTGTAGCTCGTCTGATAAGTCTGAAATAGGGGAGCTTAGAGAAATGTTAAAATTACAACAAGAGCAATTAACCTTCCTCTTGTGTTAGGGTCGGCACCGACCCGTTTGTAGGTTTAAATGCACAGAAGTACCACATAAATTAGTTTATTGCATCAAGGTTTTTTTACTTTGTCAGGGACCTCTATTTAAACAAAATAAAACAAAAAAAATCTTTTTAACTAAATTATAAATTTCTCTGATTAAAATTATGACTTTTGTGGTGTTAGGGTCGGTTTCGACCCAGTTATAATATAACATTACAAAACAATAATTAGTGCTAAATCTAAAATCATAAACACACTGTCAGCTCACTAACACAGTCAGCCAACAGCTTACTGACAGTCAGCGCCTCTCCAAACCCTGTATGCTTTACTTAGGGGCTTCTCTCTTTGCCTGTTTGTCGCCTTCCCTGAACAAGCAAAACAAACAAACAAAAATGGACATGTAAGACATGCATAAGACCAATTCAGTTTAGAGTTGGTGACTTGCAGAGTGCATATATCCATTTTGCAGCATGCAAAAAATGAGAAGATTGAGATAACCTCTTCGCTGAAAATGAGACAGAGAACACAGAGCAGCATTGTGATACAAATGATACATATGGTACTTATGTCCACAATTCACAAAGATGCAGATGTGTCATCAGGAAGTAAAACAAAGCCCATACTTATCCTGGACTATAATAAAAACAAAGGAGGAGTGGACAACCTGGATAAGCTGACTGTCACCTACACTTGCCAGGGAATGACCAGGAGATGGCCAGTGGTTGTGTTTTATAACACCTTAGATGTGTCTGCATACAATGCAATTGTGTTGTGGCACCACATCCAGCTAGGGTGGACCTCAACCAAAAAAAACAAGCGAATAATGTTTCTTGAGGAGCTAGGAAGTTCCTTAGTCAAGACACCCATTGAGCGAAGCTGAGACCCAGCCATGGTTAGACAGCTGCAGAGTTCACCTAGCACTCTATCCATGCCATCAGCAACTCAAGAAGTATCAGCACCAGCATCCTTCTCAGCCAGCCCTGCCTCAACATCAACCAGCACAGTAACAGCCACAACCCCACTGAAGCCACCTGATTCTAAAAGAAAGAGGTGTCAAGTCTGCCCTAGCAATAAGGACAGAAAGACAAACATATTGTGCTGAAAAAAATATCTTTGCAAGTTTTTGCCACACATGCATCTAAACACACACATACAAGTATGTTTTTGCAAACAAATACTTTTTTTTTGGATTTGCAGTCAAACAAACAACAACCAATCAAGCAAATCAAGTACTAGGATTTGCTTGATTGGTTGTTGTTTGTTTGACTGCAAATCTATATCTTTTTTTTTATTACTAATTCTAATTTTAATTTAGTATTTCTATTAAAGCTCTATTTAAAAATAACAAAAAAAAAAAAAAACACTTTTTTGCTTTTTTTTTTTGGAGTAAAAATATATGGGTCAAAATTGACCCGAACACCATAGATGTTACTATAGTTAATAATATTAAAATAATTTTTTTTTTTTATATTTTTTAATTTAGAGATGTTTTCTAATACCCCTCAGTAATTGTCAGGCAACAAAACAATCTTTAATTTATTTATATAATTTTCTTGAGGTTCATTTTACACTTTTTTAAAATTAAAAACGAGAGGTATGCTATCAAATGAAAGGCCCAGGGGGCCACACAAAAATATTAAAAGCAAAATTTTCATGTATAAGGAAACCTAACAAGGTAACCAAGAGGTAGGAAACAGACTGGATGATAAATAATAGTTTAGAAGGTATTTTATGACACGGGTCAAAACCGACCCGTTAACATAAGAGATAGTAAGAGAAAGCTAACATAAGATGAAGGTTAAATCAGCTTACCCAGAATATTTGCAAGGGCCCCATTCTCGTCCTCGTACCCAAACTTTTCATAGTGGGCCCATGATCTGTAGGCGTTGTCAAAAACCAGGCCATTTTGCACGGGAATGCGAAGGGGAACGTGTCATGTCCTGGTCACCATTACGTTCTCATGTTGATCGGGCCATTGGAGGTGTGCAGTCGCAAGCTAATGTGTTGGAAAACTAATTCTGGCCGTGCTGAAGAGTCACAGCTCGGCTGGGAAAATGGCTGACTCAGATGGTAAGGAATCTAGTTCAGTTCCAAATTTAATGTCTTCTTGCCCGCATCTGAATGTTTCAATTGGTGGTGTGTTAGTCCCTTGTTTAATTGACACCGGTTCGATGGTATCAACTATTACGGAAAGTTGTTTTATTCAACATTTTGAGCCATGGGGTCAGGAGCGCTTAAGGTCGTGTTCCTGGTTGCAGCTAGGAGCTGCAAATGGGCTCTCAATTCCATATATCGGTTTATGGAATTGGATATTGAGCTCTGTGGTAGGATAGTTCCGTGATGTGAGGTGCTGGAGGTCAGGGATCCTCCTGGTGGCTTGCGCTCTCAAGTCCCTGGTGTGTTGGGGATGAATGTACTTGGGCGATGCTACCAGGAGCTTTTTGGACAGCATGGCCCCGCTTTGTTTGATTTTCCTCCGGTTTCTAGTGCGGCACTTTCAGTTTTTCAAGCCCTACAACACTGCCATCAAGGTAGTGAGCAATTTCTCGTTGAGTGTATGACTAGGGTAAGATGTATGACTGCGTGGTCCTCGGGCATGTCGTGTCACAGGTGGTACTATTAAGTTGGTTGCGGCAACTTGTGCTGAACAGTTGGCAGGTAGTACAGTACTGTTTGAGTCTGGGTTACCCGAAGGGTTGTTGGCATCTCCCGCCTTGGTGCGAGTGATTGGAGGCTCAGTTTATGTGCCAGTGGTCAACATAGGCACGTCTGATGTCCTCCTTTTTCCACGCAGAGTATTAGGTACCCTGGGTAGAGTGCATGTTGTTAGTTTGCCGGCAGGTGTTACTGAAAATGTGTATTCTCAAGCCACTGTAGCAGTTAGTGCCCCTGTTTTAGAGCAGATTGCAAAAGTAGACCTGACTGCATTGCCAGAACTGGAACAGGGCAAGGTGAGGGCCTTGCTTACAAAATATCAGATGGTATTTTCTGAACATGATGGTGATTTGGGATGTACAAGTCTTATATCTCATGATATCCCACTCTTAGATGATATCCCTGTGCGGCAGCGACATCGCCGGGTACCTCCCTCTGAGTATGAGGTTATTCGAGCCCACATCAATCAGCTGCTGGAGTCTCAGGTAATTAGGGAAAAATGCAGCCCATATGCCTCCCCCCTAATTGTCTTGGTAAAAAAAAAGGATGGTAGTCTACGCTTATGCGTTGACTACCGCCAGTTAAACGCCAAGACCAGGAGGGATGCATTTCCTTTGCCTCGGATTGAGGAGTCGCTGGATGCGTTGACGGGGGCCTGTTGGTTTTCCACTATGGATCTAGCTAGTGGTTATAACCAGGTCCCTGTCACAGAGGGGGATAAGCCAAAGACCGCTATTTGCACCCCATTTGGCCTGTTTGAATGGAACCGTATGCCCTTTGGGTTGTGCAATGCCCCCTCTACCTTCCAGCGACTTATGGAGAGGGTATTTGGGGACCAACAGTGTCACTCCTTACTTTTATATCTAGACGATATCGTGGTGTTCTCCACCTCAATTACTCAACATTTGGAGAGGTTAGAGGTTGTTTTAAGCCGTCTGGAACGGGAAGGGTTAAAGGCTAGGCTAGAGAGTGCGCCTTTCTTCAGCAAGAGGTGAAATATTTGGGTCATGTTATCTCTTCCAGGGGTGTGGCAACTGACCCTAGTAAGATCGAGGCTGTGGCCCAGTGGCCCCATCCCTCTAGCAATACAGAGTTGAGATCCTTTCTGGGTTTTTCCAGCTACTATCGGCAGTTTAAAGGGTAAGCAGAAAGGTAGGAGTTTTTATAGTGCCTGGAGTGAAAACTGTCAGGTGAGCTTTGAGGGGTTAAAGGAGAAACTGACTACCGCCCCAGTACTCGCGTATGCGGATTTCTCTAAACCGTTTATTCTGGAGGTGGACGCCAGTTATCAAGGGTTAGGGGCAGTCCTTTCCCAGGAAACTGAAGGTAAGGTAAGACCAGTGGCATATGCTAGTTGCAGTTTAAGGCCCGCTGAGCGCAACATGTCAAATTATAGCTCTATGAAGTTGGAGTTTGTTGCGCTCAAGTGGGCCATGACGGAGAAATTCTGTGAATATCTGTTGGGTGTGTGTGGTATTCACAGATAATAATCCCCTTAGCCATCTGACCTCTGCAAAGTTGGGGGCGACTGAGCAGCGTTGGGCTTCTCAGCTGGCGGCTTTCGATTTTGAGATCAAGTATCGCTCTGGTAAGAGTAATAGAAATGCAGATGCGCTGTCATGAAGGGATCCCCTGGAACCTGGTGGGTTGGATGGGTTGACCCCCAACACTGCAATTCCTGAGTCTTTGCGGTCATTAGCTGGGGTAGATTCTGTGTGTATAGCGACCCAGTGTATGGTCTCTACCCTTCCTGGTTATTCTGCTGGTGATTTGCGTTCTTTGCAGCCCGCACTCAATGACTCCTCTTAAAACTATTCCACCTAAAAAGGTTCAAGTAGAACATTTATTTATCCCACCAAACACCACAAACCTCAGCAGAGATAGCTACACATACCTTAATATTGTCGTTTCGACCACAAGTCCAGCCGCACAGGCAAACGGACATCAAACCGGCAAGAAGACACGGGATTACGGCGGGTTCATGTTTAAAAGCAGTCGTCGAGCAACATGGAATGATTACACGTTGGAAACTATAATTCAGATAAAGCTGGTTACCACAAACACACACGTTGATACACACTTGCTAGCAAGCACATACCTGTGAGACAGGAAGAGTCTAAACCAGGAAGGGGCGGGCCTCGGGCAATGACACACAAACGGTGATCACACAACATGGTGCATTAAAAGTCCCCTTTTATATAGTCGTGCATGTATCTGATTGGACAACTGATGCTTTCATGACAATTTAAAGAGACACCCACAGTTCGTCCCACTACATTGACAGTCATCATGTTTTAATTAGTCAAAATGTCTCTATCTGCATGTTTTAAGCTGCAGCGATCTCCACATGCCTTTGTCCATATAAGGTATTTTCTGAAAATATAATTTATTCTGGTGTCATTTGTGGCCGTGAGCCCCCCTCCGGCTATGATTATGAAAAAAACAAACACTGCTTGAAAGTGTTTAATGCTCAATAGTTCTCACAACTGCAACGTCACCAGACAAATGATCCATAGTAGATTAAAGCTGCTGACACTGCCATGAATTTTACTATAATTCCCATAAAGCAAACAGGAAAGAAAAAAAAACAACAATTTACTATGTTTTCCAGTTAAGTTTAGGTGACATCAGATGCCTCATTAATGCTTAAAAAAAATTATGCAGGCAGGCCCATCACATTAAAACAAATATCCCGATGTCTTGGTATCATATGTTTGAAACAAAAATGTTTAACTAACTCGGGCCAACAGCCTTCATGAGACTTTATGTGACTGTGGATGCACATTTTGCATGTTAAAATTCTAATTGTTAGTATCACTTAATATCTTGTTAATATAGCAAAATTGTTCAAGTCTGAATAATAACGATAGATAATGTCTGGATTCTCAATCCTCACATCATATAATTGGACAGACAATATGCACATCTTTTACGCACATTAGATAAGTAATA
Organism: Silurus lanzhouensis; assembly: GCA_039877035.1. Taxonomy (NCBI): domain Eukaryota; kingdom Metazoa; phylum Chordata; class Actinopteri; order Siluriformes; family Siluridae; genus Silurus; species Silurus lanzhouensis. The sequence continues at coordinate 188,002 of JBCEWE010000584.1, forward strand.
GAGTGATTGTAAAAAGAGAGTAAAGGGTTTGGCACCAGTGGTGGAGTGCAATATTTAAAATACAAAACATTTACCAGTGTCAATTATCTAATGAATCTTATCTGTATATTTCCATGCAGAGCAGCAAATGAGAAGCACTAAAGATTTAAAAAGGTATTTTTTTTCTGTTTTTTGTGTGTGTGTTATAGCCCAGCTCTAGCCTTCATCAGAGGATTAAGTCACACACTGCTATTTAGGAATGTAATTATAGTCACCAAATGTGTCCTCAAATATAATCAGATGAAATCTAACCGCCACTAAAACCTAGAGAATATGGCTCACTGCAAAACAAAACAAAACAAAACAAATTTTAATAAATACATATAATTGTGTGGACTATGTAATAAACTAAATATATTGTAATAGGAACTAGCTTGGTTTGAGCACAAACTCCTGTTAATCATTAATGCAAAATGTTTAGATGACAGAATATATACACAAAGTATATATGAAATTCATTTTAATACATTTTTATTTGTATTGCACTTTTAACAATGAATTGTCTTAAAGCAGCTTTACACAGATAATGTGGTGATAAAAAATTTATAAAATGTTTCTTATAAGTTTGTCCCTGATGAGCAAGCTGATGGCGACTGTGGCAAGGAAAAACTCCCTGAGATGGCATAAGGAAGAAACCTTGAGAGGAACCAGACTCAAAAGGGAACCCATCCTCATCTTGGTGGCACGGAAGTATAGTGATGGTGATCAGAAGCAAACTGTAGTCCTGAGTCAGTGTAGCAGCCTGTTGACATTAACTACAGACCAAACCCATCTTCAAAGCTCCTGTTTTTACTACGAAATTTCATGGATCTCCAGGCTGTTGAGGACCAGCTGCACAGAGTCGCCTCCAATCGAAGAGAATGTTATACCTCTGAAAAGAGGAAGATGAAAAAGCATTAACACGGGGATGTTTCCTCACTGCAAACTTTATGTAGAATCATCTTTTCATGATAATTGACAATAACAGAGAATACACTTTGCCAAACATAAATGGTCTTCTCTTTTCAATTGACACATTTTTACCATACTTGTTAATTATATAATCAGTTATTTATAATCAATAGCTTTTTAAAACTTGCACCTGAAAATACATCAATCTCTTTAATTATCCCCAATATATTCACCTTTTTCGGCAAATCTACCAATCAACACTAAATTAACAGGATTAAACATTTAATACAATGCAAAAGTTAAACTCTTTCTGAATATATATAGCTTCGTGCCATTTTGTGGACCTGGCGCCATCTCCCACCGGAGCTCGTGCCTCTACATGCACACCTTTACACATTTAAACATCTTTAACAGAACACAATCGGTCTAATTCTAACATTTACACACTCTTAACCATTATATTATCATCACATCAAAACATTCTTTCATTTTTCTCATTCAAACTAATACCTGAAAAGAGGAAGATGAAAAAGCATGAACACGCGGATGTTTCCTCACTGCAAACTTTATGCAGAATGAAGAAACCCGTTAGTTCTCCCTCTAATGATCAAGCAGGGAAAAGCAATCGATCTGATTGCACCGAACTAATCGAACACCGATGACCTAAAATGACAAATTACTTTACAACTTTTATAAACAGTTGTAAACATTCACAACATTGGTAACACATCTTTACTGCTTCACAGATTTATGAAACTGAATACATATTTCAATCCGTCACAAGAACACCATCCAGAGGCAGGCCTGAAGGAATCGGGCAGATCCATGGAGAGGGGCAGGAACAGTGGTCACTGGAACCTCAGGAGCATGTTTAACTCAACCAAGAGAGAGAGAGAGTTAACACTAACACTAATTGGAAGGTTGTTCCACTAACTGTGGGGTTTATAAGAGAAACATCTGGCCCCTGCCGTAGTCTTCATTATTTGAGCTATCAACAAATAGCCTCCACCTTTTGATCTAAGTAGGTGTGGAGGATCATACTGGTAAAGAAGTTCACTCAGATACTGTGGCGTGAGAGCGTTAAGTGCTTTATATGTCACTAGTAGTATTTTATAATCAGTGTGAGATGTAATTGGGAGGAGTGTAGACATGGACAGTGTAGTCCAACTTGGCTCTGGTGAGGTTAGCTGCCGTCACGACTGCATTGGCTACGTTTTCTCTTTTTTTGGTTATTTTATACTTTTATTTACTTATATTAGTTGATATTGTGATTTGTTGTGAGAGTAGAGAGCAGGTTGAGAAGAGCCTGGAGAGGTGGAGATATGCGCTGGAGAGAAGGGGAATGAAACTCAGTAGGAGTAAGACAGAATACATGTGTGTGAATGAGAGGGAGGGCAGTGGAGTGGTCCGGTTGCAGGGAGAAGAGCTTCAGAAGGTGGAGGAATTCAGGTACCTGGGGTCAACAGTGCAAAGTAATGGAGAGTGTGTTAGAGAAGTGAAGAAAAGAGTGCAGGCAGGGTGGAGTGGGTGGAGAAGAGTGACAGGAGTGATTTGTGATAGTAGGGTATCTGCAAAATTGAAAGGGAAGGTTTATAGGACTGTGGTGAGACCTGCGATGTTGTATGGTTTAGAGACAGTGGCATTGAGTAAAAGACAGGAGGTGGAGCTGGAGGTAGCAGAGCTGAAGATGTTGAGGTTTTCGTTGGGAGTGACGAGGATGGATAAGATTAGAAATGAGTTTATTAGAGGGACAGCGCATGTAGGATGTTTTGGTGACAAGGTGAGGGAGGCGAGATTGAGATGGTTTGGACATGTGCAGAGGAGGGACATGAATTATATTGGTAGAAGAATGCTGAGGATGGAGCCACCAGGTAGGAGGAAAAGAGGAAGGCCAAGAAGGAGGTTCATGGATGTGGTGAGGGAAGACATGCAGGTGGTTGGTGTGGGAGAGGCAGATGTAGAGGACAGGGTGGTATGGAGACGGATGATCCGCTGTGGCGACCCCTAATGGGAGCAGCCGAAAGAAGAAGAAGAAGATTTACTTATATTAGTTATAGTTCCATCTACACAAGATGGACATCATTAGATTTGACAGAGATACTCTTATATCTATTGGTGTACAATGCACTCACCTTTCGCCGTTTTTAAACCCGGACTCATGCTGGCCGAGCGAGATCCTGAGGAAAAACAAAGGATGCGACCCGTACCGGCGTCCGCGAGGGAAACAAGCCGGTGTCAGGAACAGGCTGCGGGTACGTGCACACAGCGCTCCCTTACCTAGTATCCTGTTAGCCAATGTCCAGTCTCTGAAAAACAAGCTTGATGACCTCAGGGAAAGGGTCAATTTCCGGAGAGACATTCGGTACTGCAACCTTCTCTGCTTCACCGAGACATGGCTGAACCCAGCGGTACCGGACCACGCCATCCAGCCGGCCGGGTTTTTCTCGGTTTACCGCATGGACAGAACACTGGGGTCAAGGGAGTCAAGAGGAGGTGGAGTGTGCCTGATGGTTAACAACCACTGGTGCGACAGCGCGAGCATCGTTCCCCTTTCACGTTTCTGCACACCAAATCTGGAACTACTGACCATCAAATGTCAGCCCTTTTATCTACCTCGGGAATTCAGCTTGGTCATAGTCAGTGCCGTTTATACTCCGCTTTTAGCGGACACGGACACTGCAGTATGGGATTTACATGAGACAATAACACTTCAGCAAACACAGCATCGGGATGCTGTGCTCATTGTGGTAGGAGATTTTAACAGTGCCAACCTCAAACGCACACTACCGAACTTTCATCAGCACATTACCTGCCCCACCGGGGCGCAAGTACACTGGACCACTGTTACACAACATTCAAGAAAAGCTACTAGGCACAATGACATCCACCGTTTGGGAAATTTAACCATGCCGCCATCTTTCTCATGCCTGTTTACAAACAAATGCTGAAACAGGAAGCGCCAGTTCAGAGGGAGGTTGTGCACTAGACTGACCAATCGATGGCCGGTCTGCAGGATGCTTTGGATGATCCAGACTGGGACATGTTCAGGCGCAGCTCTGATGTCGTCAACATGTTTACGGAAGCGGTTGTGGGATTCATCTGGAAACTAGCAGATGATACAGTGCAAAAAAACACCATCAGAACGTTTCCAAACCAGATCCAAACCATCTGTGATGCTTTGAGATCCCACTCCATTGCCTACAACACAGGGCTCACCACCGGGGACATGGACGAGTACAAGTCTGCGTCTTACAGCGTTCACAGGGCGATGAAGAATGCAAAGGGAGGAACCTGGAGTCACAGTTCCAACATGGTGGCTCTAGGAGCCTGTGCCAGGGACTAAGAACAATCACAGCCTATAGAACACCATCTTCTAGAATGGTGAATGCAGACAATTCTCTGGCAGACGAGCTATACACCTTTTACACTTTTTTCGAGGCTGCAGCTGACTACGCTAGCGGCGCTAGCGGCACAACCAGCGTGCACGCCGAGATAGCCGTAGAGGTAAACACGTTCACCATCTGGGAGCATGACGTGAGGAGGGCATTCGAGAGAGTGAATACCAGGAAGGCAGCAGGACCAGATGGCATCACAGGTCAGGTTCTGAAAGCCTGCTCTGACCAGCTAGCACCGGTGTTAACTGAGATATTCAACCTCTTACTGGAACAGTCTGTTGTCCTCTCATGTTTTGAACAGTCCACCATTGTTCCTGTCTCAAAGAAACCCCAGCCTGCCTGCCTTAACGACTACCACCCTGTAGCCTTGACCTCAGTAGTGATAAAGTGCTTTGAGAGACTGGTCAGAGACTTCATCACTGCATCACTACCAGACACACTGGACCCATTACAGCTCACGTACCGTCAGAATCGTTCTACTGAGGACGCCATTGCTCATCTGCTCCACCCCACGATGAGCCACCTGGACCACAGAAATTAAATTATACAAAAATGCTGCATCAGCATTTAACACTATAATTCCCTCCACTTTTACCTCTAAGTTGGAGGTCCTGGGACTCAGCCTGCCGCTGTGCCAATGGATCTCTAACTTCCTGACAGACAGACGACAAGCTGTATGGGTGGGCAAACACACCTCATCCACCCTCACTCCCAGCACTGGAGCTCCCCAGGGTTGTGTTCACTTCCAACTCCACCACCATCATCAAGTTTGCTTAAGACACTGTTGTGGTGGGTCTGATCTCCAATAACGACAAGACGGCCTACCTACAGGATGTTAAAAACCTGGAGAGATTGTGTTAGGAGAACAACCTTTTCCTGAACGTCAGCAAGACTAAGGAGTTAATCGTGGACTTCAGCATGAAGCAGGAGCGATCATACCAACTGCTAAACATCAACGGGACCCCAGTGGAGAGAGTGGACAGTTACCTAGTACCTAGGTGTTCACATCACACAGGACCTGTCTTGGTCCTGTCACACCAACACCCTGGTGAAGAAGCCCAGCAGCGTCTGTACCATCTGGGATGGACTACATCTCAGGTGCTAAAGACTTTCTACACCTGCACCACTGAGAGCGTTCTAGCGGGTAGCATCACTTCCTGGTTCGGGAACAGCACCATGCAGGACAGGTGAGCCCTCCAGAAGGTGGTGCGTTCAGCTGAACGTACCATCCACACCGAGCTCCCTGACCTGCAGGACATCTACAGCACGCGGTGCAGGACCAGAGCCAGAAAGATTATGAAGGACCTCAGCCATCCCAATAATGAACACTTTTCTTTGTTGCGTTCAGGGAAACGCTTCCCCTTCCTGAAAGTGAACACAGAGAGAATAAGGAGGAGCTTCTTCCCCCAGGCTATTCAGACTTTAAACCACAAAACACCCAGAATCTAAAAACTGGATCTAAAAGCTGGTCATTCTCTCCATCAGCACACTTTTTCTTTGCACATATTTCTCTTTCACACTACGACACTTTAAACCCTGGACTGTCACTTTAGCTCTGGACTCGCACAGCACAGTGCACTTTATATTTTATACCACACCATACTGCACACAGACACTTAAATGACAATCACATGAACCACCTTAAATTGTTTACTGTTTACTGCAATAAGCATATTTTGTATACACATCTTTTTTCTCATTTATATCTCATGTATATTTTTATCCAGGTGAAACCAGATATTTACATACACTTCTGAAAAAAAACACAAAAACTTTTATTTCTTTACTGTCATTCATTAAATCAACGTAAACTTTTTCTGTTTTAAATCAATAAATATTAAACATTTTTTGCATTTGTTAAATGTCAGAATCGAGCGAGGGAGGATTTTTATTATCACTTTCATCAAAGTCAGAAGTATACATACACTAAGTTTATCGTGCCTTTAAACAAAAGAAAAACCCACCAGATGATTCCATTCTGAGCTTTAGAAGCCTCTGATAGGTTAATTGATTCTTTTTGAGTTAATTGGTGGCACACCTGTGGATGCATATAAAGAAACACATCAAACACAGAGCCTTTTTCTTTGACATTTGACTTTCTAAGTATTCAGACCCTTTGCTGTGACACTCGTATATTTAACTCAGGTGATATCCATTTCTTCTGATCATCCTTGAGATGGTTCACCTTCATTTGAGTCCAGCTGTGTTTAATTATACTGATTGGACTTGATTAGGAAAGCCACACACCTGTCTATATAAGACCTTATAGATCACAATGCATGTCAGAGCAAATGAGAATCATGAGTTCAAAGGAACTGCTTGAAGAGCTCAGAGACAGAATTGTGGCAATGCACAGACCTGGCCAAGGTTACAAACAATATTTCTGCTGCACTTAAGGTTCCTAAGAGCACAGTGGCCTCCATAATCCTTAAATGAAAGACATTTGGGACGCCAAAGAACCCTTCCTAGAGCTGGCCGTCCGGCCAAACTGAGCTATCGGGGGAGAGGGAGCCTTGGTGAGAGAGGTAAAGAAGAACCCAAAGATCACTGTGGCTGAGCTCCAGAGATGCAGTCGGGAGATGGGAGAAAGTTGTAGAAAGTCAAACATCACTGCAGCCCTCCACCAGTCGGGGCTTTATGGCAGAGTGGCCCGACGGAAGCCTTTCCTCAGTGCAAGACACATGAAAGCCCGTATGGAGTTTGCTGGAGGACACCAAGATGGTGAGAAATAAGATTCTCTGGTCTGATGAGACCAAGATAGAACTTTTTTTAACTTAATTCTAAGCGGTATGTGTGGAGAAAACCAGGCACTGCTCATCACCTGTCCAATACAGTCCCAACAGTGAAGCATGGTGGTGGCAGCATCATGCTGTGGGGGTGTTCTTCAGCTGCAGGGACAGGAAGACTGGTTGCAATTGAGGGAAAGATGAATGCGGCCAAGTACAGGGATATCCTGGACGCAAACCTCCTCGAGTGCTCTGGACCTCAGACTGGGCCGAAGGTTTACCTTCCAACAAGACAATGACCCTCAGCACACAGCTAAAATAACGAAGGAGTGGCTTCACAACAACTCTGTGACTGTTCTTGAATGGGCCAGCCAGACATGACTTAAACCCAATTGAGCATCTCTGGAGAGACCTAAAAATGGCTGTCCACCAACGTTTACCATCCAACCTGACAGAACTGGAGAGGATCTGCAAGGAGGAATGGCAGAGGATCCCCAAATCCAGGTGTGAAAAACTTTTTTCCCAAAAAGACTCCTGGCTGTATTAGATCAAAAGGGTGCTTCTAGTAAATACTGAGCAAAGGATCTGAATACTCAGGACCATGTGATATTTCAGTTTTTCTTTTTTAATAAATCTGCAACAATGTCAACAATTCTGTGTTTTTCTGTCAAAATGGGGAGCTGTGTGTACATTAATGAGGAAGAAAAATTAACTTAAATGATTTTAGCAAATGGCTGCAATATAACAAAGAGTGAAAAATTTAAGGGGGTCTGAATACTTTCCGTACCCACTATAGTTCACATTTTTCCCTGTGCATCAGCAGCACAAATGACTGTACAGGAGCAATAATTGATCAGTAAATCTAATAAAATAATGAAGCTCATAAGACTCCTATCATGTCATTGTCAAACTGACAGATTTCACTGGAACATGAACACGTGTCAATCACATGCAAACATCCTTCAGTGTGTGTTGATCTGATGAGGGATTTTCTTCAGTCTCCTGCATGTGTTTAAACACGTCTGCTGTTTACTTTGGGATTTTTATACAGTTTATGAAGCTGTTGTGCTGTTTTTCATTTTCTGAAACATTTACACACTGCAGATGCTGAAGGAGTTTTAGACCAGAACATGACATTTATAATAAATAACTTAAATTCCCATAAGAAACTCATGTCACATGTCAGTTCATGTGTCTTTTAGATGAGGACTGAACGTCACTCTACACTTGAGAAGTGAAAAATTCCTGTGTGTAATGTAGGAAACACACTTGATCTAGTACGGGGAAGTCAGTGAGTGTGTGAAGTATAAAACAGTATTGAAATGCAGGACAGGAGGTGTGTGTTCTCCACACTCAGTCTAACAAAACCAAACAGTAAACTGTGTAGTGCAGCTTCAAGCAGAACTGAGAAACACTGACATCTACATTAAATCCAGAATTCTGTTCACCTGAGTTTAGTCATTTTCATTCTTTTATAACTGTGGAACTGATACTGTACGTGTCGTATTCAGCATCATCTGATACTCATCCACTTACCACTGACTGAGAGTTTCACCTTCTGGACCAACACAGGTTTCTTTGTGTCCGTCATTAAAATGTAGCTGCTGTACAGAGTTTCATCAGTAACACTGACGTTCTTCAACACCAGGGAACAGTTTCCTTTAAGCAGCTCCTCCTCAGGAACGTCCACACGTCCCTCATATCCTTCTCTTTACCCAGTCGCTCAAACACAATCTCACGACCAATACGCCACTCAACATGAGGTGTTTGGATGGACAGATGTCTCCAGTCACATGGCAGCACTGCTGTGGATCCCACCTGAGCTGATACTCTCTGAAAAACTGTAGAGACAGAAAAAAACTTTTAGAAAATTATTTTATATAAGGAGTATTACATTTTATTTATTTTACACACACACACAAGCGCACACACACACACACACACACACACACACACACACACACACACACACACACACAAATATTAACCTATAATAAATAATGGACCCAAATTTAACCCTGGGAATATTTCAGCTTCTTGACTTTCATGTAAAAACTCAGATGAAGTACAAAAATGTGGTAAATAAACTCATTCGAATGTTAGAATCAGTAAATGTTCAATCTGTTCAACAAAACCCCACACTGATACTGTTTCTGGTGTTCACTCAGTTCTAGCAGTAAAAATACTCAGATAGCAGCATCTGATATCATGTAACACTCTGTAGAGTAAAACCTCGTGTAGATTTGTCATGGAACACGGCAGGAGCAGCTACAAGTGCAGATCATTTCTTACAGAAAGTGCAAACAAACCCCAAGGAAATATATATATATATATATCTTTTTTCTTTATCTGTTAATTCTTAATAATATGTTCAAATGTGAGCAAATAAGAAACATCTGAAACACTACGACTTTTATATTTTTATATTTTATGTTGAATAATTTCCTCACCATTGAGTTGAACTCTGTTGATTTCTTGTGTTTTGCCAGTGTTTGTAGCCTCCACATGTTCCAACACAAAGGATCTGTAGAAAGTGTGATCAGTGAATCTGACATCCTTCAACCCCAGAGAACAGTTTCCTTTACGCAGCTCGTCCTCAGGAACGTCCACACGTCCTTCATATCCTCGACCCTCATGTGTACCATTAAAGCTTCTCTCAAACACAACCTCATTATCAGCACGCCACCGAATAACTGATGTTTGGGTGAAGACTTTACTCAGGTTACAGGGCAGGAGAGCTGTGGAACCCACATGAGCTTCTACAGTAATGAGAGGATCTGCACTGATGGGGTCTGTGGGGGGAAACATTACAATCTACATGATTTGGAGCATTTTATAAAAATTGTAGCATATTGTAATGAATGTTAGGACACTTGTGTGTTGTTGGACTTGAACCAGGTCACTCACCCACACAGACAGAGAGCCAGAAGATGGAAATAGAAAGGAGGATCATAATGCCTGAAAGACTCGTGTGGAGTTTTTACAGATTTCCTGATACAAACACAAACAAAGGCAGATTATTAAACACATGAAATATAAGTGGAAGATCAGCTTCTGCAGAAAATCACACAAACAAGTGTTCACTGTATTAGTGTCAATTTTACACCCTAAAAAAACACAAATCACTCATTTAAAATCCCACATTTCACTACGGCTTCATCACCTCAGTAGCTGCACCATGACTTTACTGCCCCCTTTTGGTGGATTTTAGAGTCACAGCAGCAGTGATGAACTTTCACACACAGAACTTTGTTATGGATTGATTTTGGTTTCAGAGCTGCTAATTTGATGGAGCACGAGTAAAATCATAAAATCTGCTTTAATGAAGGTTTTTCTGCCTGATAGTTTATTTAATTTTAGAGAATTGACCTTAAAATAATCTACAATTAATCTGTTCATTTATTTCACATTTTGATATATAAAACTTTAGTTAAAAGTAATTTGTGTTAATTTTAACAGTAAAATGGTTTAAAGTGCAGTGTACATTTTTTAAATTTATAATTATTATTGAGTAAATATTATTTTAATTATAGTTTCACCGTTTGAAAAAGCAGCTTTTATGTTAAATGTGAGGACGAGGAAATACGGGTTTTTTTAAAGAATATTTTATGTTCTGACATCACAAACAAAGAAATAAATAAAAGGATAAATTTAGAGTCTTTAAAGAGACTGCAGTAAAATATTTATCCAGTATAAAGTAGTAGATTTACATGGGACCCCAAACTGCCCTGAACAGTGTAGAGTTTAATATTAACATGTAAATATTTCTCTCTCAGCACTGCTACAGATATTAAACCAGTTTTAGTGATTTTATCTGGTTAAATCAGAGAATCAGGAGTTCCTGTAGATCACGTGACTCTTTTACACAAACCGAAACTCAGAATAAAATCCATTAACACTCAGTAAATAATACTATGAGCTGAAATCCTGCTTTATCACCACAATACACCATTTCTGCTGTTTTTAGTTTCAAATCCCAAAAAGTGAAGAAATAAATATTTCAGTTTACTAATAAACACGAGACGAGTTTTTCTCTGTGTATAAAATAACTCCTGTAGGAACACGGAGGTCATCAGCTTTTATACAGGTGCAGTGGTCGTGTTTTAATGTTGTGTATTTTATGTGGGTTGATTATAAATCAGAACTTTCACACTGATCTGGACTCTGCTGTGTTCTGTAGTGTGTCTGCACACCGACGCTTTATAACGACGTGACGTCCCTGTAACAGAACCTTTATTCACTTTAGCTATAAATAAATGGTATTTTACTCATCTGGATTATTAAACATGACTACATTTATAATAACACCACATTTAACTATTCAAGCAGGACATTACTTACTAATAACATTTAATATTTGAATATTTTTATCACAGCTGCGTAAACAAACCTGTTTAAAATGGTGAAGCAGGAAGAGGATGAGTTCCGCCCAACCTACAACATTACCGCCACGTGATTTCCTCTAAATAAAAGACCCAGTGACGAAGTAAGAGTATAAAACTAAAACTAAACTAAACTAAACTAAATGATTACATAAATAATACAAATAAATGGTCTGGTGTAGAGACATATCTTTGCTCCACAGTGTAGAATTTGAACACACTCACAGGTAATATAAAGGTTTATAATCTCCCAAAATAGAATCCTGTCTCAGAAATGAATTATTCATGTTTTTAACACAGAATACGCAGTGTTTTGTCAGTACGCGGCTGAAAATCAGCATTTATATAAAAACAGATAAGAACTGAAACTGAGTCTTACCCTGGAGAGAGAAGAAAATGCCTCATGATTCAGTATAATTTAATTAGAAGATTAAGTTTATACGGTTCTTTTGGTAGCTGCCTTTTGAAGTTTCATGTCAGAAGAATCAGAAGTTTGCATGTAGCATTTACAAAACTTTAACATGTGGGAGGATTTAAATCAGTAGAGAATTTGCACCAAAAAAAAAATGTTCATAATATCGATAGTATCCATAGCAACATCTGTATTGGATTGATAAAAGCCTGATGAGAGTTTAGTTTATTACTCTAATCTACACTCAGTACATTGCTCCAGTTTCACCACAGAGTAGACAGGTGTAGGTGTGTAGGTGTGTGTGTGTGTGTGTGTGTGTGCCTAGCCTCTTAAATCTCCTTAAATCTTGTTTACTTGTTGCTCTTCCTCTGTTCTGTGAGTTCTGCAGTCGCGTGACTCAGCGACTCCAGGCACAAATAAACTCCTGTAAACTATCAGGTGTGTAAGAAGGTTATTCACTACTGCAGCAACACCAGCAGCTTATACACAGGTTATAAGCAATTTTTATTAATTACATTCAATGACTTTCAGAACTGGGTTACAAAAAAAGGAACTAAACATTGAATATTCATTTAATTCAATTCAATATAATTTGTACAGCACCTTTTACACTTGAAATTACATAAAAAGCTTTACAAAAACCAACGATTTTAAATATATAAATATATGTTAAAAAATGCATAAATTTGTCTCTGAGTTTATCGCAACACGTTCTGAAATGTGACAAGGAAAAACTTCCTGAGATTTTATAAAAAAGAAACGGTCATGTATTAGGATTACTGTGGTTGTTACAAGTATCCGTCGTTAGAGGGGGCTGGAACATGTAAGAGAAAAATAAATGTGTTGCAAGTAAAGAAAAGAAGTAAAAGCTGCTTGGTAAACGCACAGGTGTGTGTGTGTGGGTGTGTAGTTATTTTCATATAGGCAGAAATGTATATTGGCAACAAGAATAAATTATAAATCAAGTGAGTTTGACGTCATGGACGGGAATAATGATGGACAAAAGTGAGATCCAGAATGTTTTTCGGATACAATTCAATTCATTTTTATTTGTATTGCGCTTTTAACAATGAACATTGGTGTTCATGAATGTGGTGATTAAAAATGAATATGTTCTTTATAAGTAATTTTATCACTCCAGTCCTCCAGTCGAAGAGAACACTATCCATAGGCAGGCCTTGACGAAGTGGGAAGATCCACGGAAGGGAGAGGGGCAGGAACAGCGGTCACTGGGACCTCAGGAGCATGTTTAACTCGACCGAGAGAGAGAGAGAGAGAGAGAGAGAGAGAGAGAGAGAGAGAGAGAGAAAGAGAGAGAGAGAGAGAGATGACAGGAGAAGGATATGGATTATTAAGTGTCTTATTGTTGTATAACCCAGCCATTATGGATGCACAAGCCAGTGCACTCTTAGTGCCGGTCCCAAGCCCGGGTAAATAGGGAGGGTTGCGTTAGGAAGGGCATCCAGCATAAAATGTGCCAAATCAAATATGCGGATCACAAATGAGAATTTCATACCGGATCGGTCGAGGCCCGGGTTAACAACGACCGCCACAGGTATCGTTAGCCGACAGGGTACCGGTGGAAATTGGGCTACTGTTGGCCGAAGGAGGAAAAGGAGAGGAGGAAGACGTCTACAGAGACGGCAGGGAAAGGAAAAGTGTAGGAGAGTGGAGGTTCGGGTTGGTACTTTAAATGTTGGTACTATGACGGGTAAAGGGAGAGAGGTAGCTGATATGATGGAGAGGAGAAAGGTAGATATGCTGTGTGTTCAGGAGACCAAGTGGAAAGGGAGTAAGGCCAGGAACATTGGAGGTGGATTTAAACTGTTTTATCATGGTGTGGATGGAAAGAGAAATGGTGTAGGGGTCATTCTGAAGGAAGAGTACAGTAAGAGTGTAGTGGAGGTGAAGAGAGTTTCTGATAGGGTGATGATCGTGAAGGGGGAAGTTGAAGGGATGATTATAAATGTCATCAGTGCCTATGCTCCACAAGTTGGCTGTGAGATGGAGGAGAAGGAAAGATTCTGGAGTGAATTAGATGAAGTGGTAGATGGTGTACCTAGGAAAGAACGATTGGTGATTGGGGCAGACTTTAATGGGCATGTAGGTGAAGGGAACAGAGGTGATGAGGAGGTGATGGGTAGCTATGGTTTTAGGGAGAGGAATGTGGAAAGGCAGATGGTGGTAGATGTTGCCAAAAGGATGGAAATGGCAGTGGTGAACACGTATTTTAAGAAGAAGGAGGATCATAGGGTGACGTATAAGAGTGGAGGAAGGTGCACACAAGTGGACTATGTGCTATGCAGGAGATGCAACCTGAAGGAGATTGGAGACTGTAAGGTGTTGGCAGGGGACAGTGTAGCTAGACAGCATCAGATGGTGGTCTGTAGGATGGTTTTGGAGGCGAAGAAGAAGAGGAGGAGAGTGAGGACTGAAAGAAAAATAATATGGTGGAAACTGAAGGAGGAAGAGTGTAGTGTGAGGTTCAGGGAAGAGGTCAGACAGGGGCTTGGTGGTGGTGAAGAGGGGCTGGATGATTGGGCAACTACTGCAGGAGTGATGAGGGAGGCAGCTAGAAAAGTACTTGGTGTGACATCTGGAAATAGAAAGCAAGACAAGGAGACATGGTGGTGGAATGAGGAAGTGCAGGAGAGCATAAGGAGAAAGAGGTTGGCAAAACAGAAGTGGGATAGACAGAGTGATGAGAAAAGTCGGCAGGAGTACAAGGAGATGCGGCAGCAGGTAAAAAGGGATGTGGTGAAAGCCAAGGAAAAGGCATATGAGGAGCTGTATGAGAGGTTGGACACTAAGGAAGGAGAAAAGGATTTATACCGATTGGCCAGGCAGAGGGACCGAGCTGGGAAGGATGTACTGCAAGTTAGAGCAGTAAAGGATGGAGAGGGAAATGTGTTGACTAGTGAGGAGAATGTGTTGAGAAGGTGGAGGGAGTATTTTGAGCAGCTGATGAATGAGGAAAATCAGAGAGAGAGAAGGTTGGATGATGTGGAGTTGGTGAAGCAGGATGTAGATAGGATTAGTAAGAAGGAAGTGAGAGCAGCGATTAAGAGGATGAAGAATGGAAAGTTGGTTGGACCAGATGACATACCGGTGGAAGCGTGGAGATGTTTAGGAGAGATGGCAGTGGAGTTTTTAACCAGATTGTTTAACAGGATTTTGGAAGGTGAGAAGATGCCTGAGGAATGGAGAAGGAGTGTGCTGGTACCGATCTTTAAGCATAAGGGAGATGTGCAGTCCTGCAGTAATTACAGGAGAATAAAGTTGATCAGTCACACCATGAAGTTATGGGAAAGAGTATTGGAAGCCAGGCTGAGAGAAGAGGTGACCATCTGTGAGCAACAGTATGGTTTCATGCCGAGGAAGAGCACCACAGATGCCTTATTTGCTTTGAGGATGTTGATGGAGAAGTATAGAGAAGGACAGAAGGAATTGCATTGTGTATTTGTGGATTTAGAGAAAGCGTACGACAAAGTGTCAAGAGAGGAGTTGTGGTATTGTATGAGGAAGTCAGGTGTGTCAGAGAAGTATGTGAGGGTGGTGCAGGACATGTATGAGGACAGTGTGACGCCAGTGAAGTGTGCAGTAGGAATGACAGACTGGTTCAGGGTGAAGGTTGGACTGCATCAAGGATCGGCCCTGAGCCCTTTCCTGTTTGGAGTGGTGATGGACAGGTTGACGGACGAGGTCAGACAGGAGTTTCCCTGGACTATGATGTTTGCAGATAATATTGTGATTTGTGGTGAGAGTAGGGAGCAGGTTGAGAAGAGCCTGGAGAGGTGGAGATATGTGCTGGAGAGAAGGGGATTGAAAGTCAGAGTACATGTGTGTGAATGAGAGGGAGGGATGTGGTTGCAGGGAGAAGAGGTGGAGAAGGTGGAGGAGTTCAGGTACCTGGGGTCAACAGTGCAAAGTAATGGAGAGTGTGTTAGAGAAGTGAAGAAAAGAGTGCAGTCAGGGTGGAGTGGGTGGAGAAGAGTGACAGGAGTGATTTGTGATAGAAGAGTATCTGCAAGAATGAAAGGGAAAGTTTATAGGACTGTGGTGAGACCTGAGATGTTGTATGGTTTAGAGACAGTGGCATTAAGTAAAAGACAGGAGGTGGAGCTGGAGGTAGCAGAGCTGAAGATGTTAAGGTTTTCGTTGGGAGTGACGAGGATGGACAAGATTAGAAATTAGTTTATTAGAGGGACAGTGCATGTAGGATGTTTTGGTGACAAGGTGAGGGAGGTGAGATTGAGATGGTTTGGCCATGTGCAGAGGAGGGACATGAATTATATTGGTAGAAGAATGCTGAGGATGAAGCCACCAGGTAGAAGGAAAAGAGGAAGGCCAAGGAGGAGGTTCATGGATGTGGTGAGAGAAGACATGCAGGTAGTTGGTGTGAAAGAGGCAGATGTAGAGGACAGGGTGTTATGGAGACGGATGATCCGCTGCGGCGCCCCCTAATGGGAGCAGCCGAAAGAAGAAGAAGAAGAAGAAGTGTCTTATTGTTGTATGAAAGTTAATGTCACTGTGCAGTTTGGACTCCGGCAAGACTCGCTATGGCAGCATAACTAAAAGGGAGAACCAGAAGGTAACACAGACATGAGGGATCTCTGCGATAAGAGACGACCCACCACACCACCGTCAACAAACCTGAGTGAACGTGTGAATGTGAGGGGACGACAGCATACAAATATCCCAGTTCACCAAACACTCTATATCCATGTTCCCTCCAGATCTGAGCCTTTACCTAAGAAAAAGATCTACTGATAAAAGGCTTGACTAAATAAATATGTTTTCAACCTCGACTTGAACACTGAGACTGTGTCTGAGTCCCGAACACTGATTGGAAGGCTGTTCCATAACTGTGGGGCTTTATAAGAGAAAGATCTGCCCCCTGATGTAGTCTTCATTATTTGAGGAACCAACAGATAGCCTGCACCTTTTGATCTAAGCAGGCGTGGAGGATCATACTGGTACAGAAGTTCACTCAGATACTGCAGTGCTTTATACGTCAGTAGTAGTATTTTATAGTCAATGCGAGATTTGATTGGGAGCAGTGTAGATGATTAAAACAGGAGTGATGTGCTCATATTTTCAGATCTAGTGAGGACTCTTGCTGCTGCATTCTGAACTAACTGAAGCTTATTTCTCCACTTACTCCAACACCCAGACAGTAAAGCATTACAGTAGTCTAATCTAGAAGTAACAAAAGCATGAACTAGTGTTTCTGCATCCTGTAATGACATCATATTTTTAATTTTAGCAATATTTCTAAGGTGAAAGAAGGAGGTCCTGGTGATATTATTCATGTGAGCCTCAAAGGAAAGACTCGGGTCAATAATCACACCAAGGTCTTTGACAGCCGTACATGCTGAAACAGAAACACCATCCAGATGTAAGGGGCACTTATTATAATGTAGAGTGAAGTGCTGCCTTTCTAAGGAACTTTTCACAAGAGGAGTAGACAAATGAAAGTACCAGGATAGTTTACTCAGAACATATAGCCGGCATTTATTGAACATCAGATATCAACCAATATGACCTTGTTTATGTTTTCTTTGTTGTGAAATCAATATTCCTCTTTTTCTTCAATTTTTTTCACACAAATTGGGAAAATATAAAATAAAATGACCTCAGAGCTCTGATGAAATAACTTCAAAATAATAAACCAAAGTCCATCTACCCGGGTAGTATGTTTTTTTTTTTTTTTTTTAGTGTGGTGGGATCTCGCGCTTATCTGTACGATGCAATGAAGAATTGGTAAGTAGAAGCAGTTCGTGTTGCAGGCCA
The DNA here is from genome assembly GCA_039877035.1 of Silurus lanzhouensis. Taxonomy (NCBI): domain Eukaryota; kingdom Metazoa; phylum Chordata; class Actinopteri; order Siluriformes; family Siluridae; genus Silurus; species Silurus lanzhouensis. The sequence goes on from JBCEWE010000584.1 coordinate 205,640, forward strand.
AATGATCCTTCACACCCTCTGCTCTTCTGCCTCACGTGTCCGATGGTGAATTTGTCCAATGGAACTCTCTCTCTCTAATCCTGCATCCCAAAAAAACAAACCAACCGGAGAAAAATCACACCAGTAGGTAAAAAACGTGTCGTAATTTCGACCCTTTGCTCTATTATTCCTGCCTTAGCAGTAGGTTTGGTGAGAAAACCCGTTTAACTAGCTCTTAAATGTAATATTTTACTTTTTTTTAGTCAATGTGGAAAGTCTAAAAAAGCTTCAGATCACTATCGTTCTGCTGTTCGCGATTTTTCTGTCTTCTTCTCCAAGAATCAGTGTAGCAGTTTTTTTTTTCTGTGCAGCGCCACTGCTGCCACCTATTGGACAATTACAGTGTGTAGGGAAAACATAACTAAAAGCAATCAAGAGATCAGATATTAAACTAGAATAACATAATCCTGTTAATAGGCTATTTTCGAGTGGGTTACATCCCCCCCTCCTTAATCTACATGCATCCTTGCATGTTGCATGCTACACTATTTCAGATGTTAAGGGTGTTAAGTGACATATGTAAGGTACAGTGTCAAGGGAAAGGGTTTGGGAGAAAGCTTGATCTAACCCAGTTAAAATGGAGTGCATAACTGTGACTAATGGGTTCCCTAAAGTTGGGTAGGTCAGCTTTTTGGGAGCTGTTTTATCCCTAGAGGATCTTCTCAACGCCACCTCTTCTTCAGAAGCAACCTCGTTGTGTTCCTTTACATTTCCACTTTCCTCTGTCAACACCAATCCAATTCCTAGTCCATCTCTAGGACTACAATGCTCACTCAGGTCCAATTCAGGAACCGTAGGAGGATTTCCTTCGGCTCGTCCAATCTCAGGTGCAGGTGAGTATCGAACTTGACTAGCCTCACTATTTCTATCACCTCTTACATCCTCAGGTTCAAATGCTGGGGCTGCAGGGTTCAGTGTGGAGACATCAAAACTCACATTAGCTTCCTGACTTCCAGAGACAGGCTCATTTTCCATCTGGGTATCCTCTTCAGTGAATTCTACAGCATGAGACCTTTGCTTTAGTCTGGTTTATTCTTGTATAATCCCTCTATCCTGTCCAGCAATAGTTGAAGTCGAAGGTTGGTCATAAAGGGAGTAATACTCGGCCTCATCCTCCTCTTCAGACAGTTCCCCATCTTCTTCAGCTCCATCATCAACAAGAAATGGTGAGTGATCGTGTTTCTGTCGTGACTTAGACTCTCTGGGACATACTTCCTTAACAGTGGATGGAAGAAATCCACATGGCAAAAGCAGGTCTCTATGTAAAACTCTTTCAGGTCCACTTGTGTGTTCTGGGACGACGACATAGACAGGGGAGTCTTGGATCTGTCTAACAACAGTGTATAATGTTTCACTCCATCGATCAGCGATCTTATGTTTCCCTCTGATGCCGACATTCCGCACAAGGACTCTGTCTCCCGCTACCAATGTGGACTCTCTCACTTTGCGGTCAAATCTCTGCTTGTTCTGTAAAGCATTCTTCAAACTGTGTTCAGTGGCCAGTCGATAGCTTTCAGTTAGACTCTCCGTCAACTTCTTGACATATTCAGAGTGGGATAGTTTACTGCTTCCCTCAGGGCTCAGCCCAAAAGCAATGTCGACTGGGAGTCTTGGCTGGCGACCAAACATCAGCTGATATGGGGAATAGCCAGTAGTATCATTTTTAGTGCAATTATACGCATGGACAAGGGGCTGCACAAATTCCCTCCACCTCACTTTGTCTCCCTCTTCTAATGTACCCAGCATCTCAAGAAGTGTCCTGTTAAACCTCTCCACGGGATTTCCACGTGGGTGGTAAGGTGTTGTCCTCGTCTTCTTAATACCAAGTAGCCTACACAGGTCTTTGATCAGGGCTGATTCAAAGTCGCGACCTTGGTCACTGTGCAACCGCTCGGGGAATCCATAATGAATGAAAAAGTTGTTCCATAGAGCTTTTGCCACTGTTTTTGACTTTTGATCCGCTGTTGGTACCGCTACTGCATATTTAGTGAAATGGTCTGTAATGACTAGGATGTCCTTTGTTCCTTTTCCATCAGGCTCCAGTGAAAGATAGTCCATACAGACCAACTCTAAAGGGCGGCTTGTCTTTATATTCACCAAGGGAGCGCATCTCTCAGCCCGTGCCTTTCTCCGTATACATCTCTCACAGGTCCTGATTTTCTCAGTCACGTCCATGGCCATACGAGGCCAATAGAATCGGGCACAAACTAAGTCCAAAGTTCTGTCAGTACCCAAGTGTCCGACAGTATCATGGAGGTTCTCTAGAGCTGTCTTTCTGTATTTCGTTGGAAGGACAAGCTGATGGAAGGGCTCACCTTGACTTATGCGTTTTCGGTATAGGACTTCATCAGAGAAGACAAGTTGCTCCATTATTCTCAACATCAACTGGACCTCTCTGTCCTCCTGACGCCTCAATCTGTATGAAAGTCGCTTTCTTGCTTTGACAAGCTCTATTACTCTACTGATGACTGGATCTTGCCTTTGCTCACGTGCCCAATCTTGAAGTGATATTTGCGGCAACGTACACGACCCAAGTACATCAGCTTGACAGAATCCTACAGGAATGGCAGAGGCTTCAATTGCTAAACATTCAATTGGTACCAGCATTTGGAAGTCCGGCTCTGTACTTGCTGCTGAGATGTGCTGGTGCCTCTGACACCCTGCTTTCACAGCATCAGATGAAAATTCGGCCCCTCTGTCGTCCTGTAGGAACTGGGCAAGAAAACGCTGAATGCGATCATCCTCATCCTGAGAAGTGAAGTCAGGTTGGTATTCGTCATGAGGATGTGGACGCCTTGAGAGACCGTCTGCGTCTTGGTTCTTCCTCCCAGCTCTATACTGAATGTTAAAGTCAAAGCTGGAAAGGGCAGCCAGCCAGCGGTGGCCTGCAGCATCAAGCTTGGCAGTCGTCAGTACATACATTAGTGGGTTGTTGTCTGTCACAACAGTGAATTTCGCTCCGTAGAGATAATCAAAAAATTTCTCTGTGACAGCCCACTTTAAAGAGAGATATTCAAGTTTGTGTGCAGGGTATCTTCGTTCACAGCGGTTGAGTCCCCTGCTCGCATAGGCTATCACTCTCAATTTGCCATCCTGCTCTTGATATAAGGCCGCACCAAGACCATGAGTGCTTGCATCTGTATGTACGACGTAAGGCTTCTTCGGGTCGGCAAACCCAAGAATCGGAGCTGTTGTGAGCTTTTGAATGAGAGTCTTGAATGCATCTTCACAGGCTGATGTCCATTTCTCATTAAACGGTCTTCTGAAATCTACACTTGAGGGACGTGTTGAGCTGCTATGTGCGGAGGCTGACTTCCTTTTTGGTGGCAGGTAACCAGCTGTTAAGTCATTCAGAGGCCTTGCAATTTTGGAATAGTCCTTTATGAACCTCCTATAATAGCCGGCAAATCCAAGGAAAGACTTTAGCTCTTTGATGTTATTAGGCCTAGGCCTCATCGTCAGAGCAGCTATCTTGGCTGGGTCGGTCTCTACCCCAGTAGCAGACACAACATGACCGAGGTATTTAACAGATGTTCTGAAAAATTGACATTTCTCAGGTGAAAGCTTTAAGCCAAATTCCTTCAACCTCTGGAGAACTCTGAGTAATCGATCTTCATGTTCCTCAAGTGTAGCAGAGAAAACGATAACGTCATCAAGAAAGACTAAGACTTCTCTCAAGTTCATTCCACCCATACACCTTTCCATTACTCTCTGAAAAGTACTGGGGGCATTTGTAACTCCCTGTGGCATCCTGTTAAACTCCCAGAACCCCATAGGTGTCACAAAAGCTGTTTTGCACTTGTCCCCCTCCTCCATTTCTACTTGATAGTAGCCAGACTTGAGATCCATAATAGAGAACCACTTGGACCCATTCAAGGCTGAGAAGGCTTCTTCTATGTTGGGTAAAGCATATGCGTCCTTGATGGTTTGTCTATTCAGTTTTCGGTAATCGATGCATAGCCTAATATCACCGTTCTTTTTCTTCACCACAACAATTGGCGAAGCGAAGGGGCTTTCTGACTCACGTATGATGTTAGCATCTTGAAGCTCTCTTAAATGACGTCTGACAGCCTCATAATCAGATGGGTGAATTGGTCTGGGCCTCTGTTTAAATGGAGATGGATCTGACAAGCGTATCCTGTGTTTGATTTCAGTGGTATGACCGAAATCAAGGTCGTTGAGTGCAAAAACGTCTGACATTGAATTCAACTTCCTGGTGATTCTCTCCTTCCACTCCTCAGACAAGGGAGAGTCTGCAAAGTCAAAGGTGAGTTCACCTGAATTAGACACATGCATGGAGTTGCACGTCGTGAAGAATGGAGTCAGGTGGGATGGTTCACTCAATGTGACTCTGTCATCATGACCTGGTAAGGATGACACAGATTTAGGAAAAGATAACTCAGCAATGCTATGACCTGCTGATATTTTAATGTCATGTGCGGTCTCATTTTTCACCAAAACAGGCATCTTGAAGGATGGAAATGGCGGGCTTGTCATGACGTAGCTACAGAACAAGAGACCAGCAGGTAGGTTGGATTGGGGGGGCTCTACTATAAGGGGAGCATTGGTAGCTACTGGGACATGCTTGGCGCATCCAGTTAAAGCCACTCTTTCACCTGCAGGAATGATGACACTCTTTTTGCTCTGTAGCTTCACAGTCCCAATTCTACCATTTTGTTGATTTATTTTGAATCTTTGATATAAATGTTTCACAAGTGGGGAACATTGACCACCGTTGGTTCCATATTTTACGCAGTCATCTTGAGTAGGTGCACACTTTTCATACAGTGGGTCCAGTGTGTTGGTGCCTATCAACAAGGGGACGTCCATGTTTGTTCTGTGGTCAGGCACGACAAGTGCTAAGGTAAGAATCTTTACAGGTTTCCCCATGATGTGCTCTGGAAAGTTTATGTTGACTTGGATGTAACCTAGATAGGGTACTTCCTGACCACCAGCACCTTCTATGTCTAATAGGTCTTGGATGGGGAAAATGGGCTGCTGTGAAAGGTAACGGTCATGGAAGGACTTTGAAATTGTGCTAACCTGGGAACCTGAATCTAGAAGGCTATCACACTGAACTCCTTCAACTACAACAGTTGATGTACATTTTGGCCCTATCAACCCTCTTGGGAGAGCGCATCTAATGACCGAGTTGAGGAATGTGCTTCACAGACAACTATTTTCGTGCCTTCGTTTTGTGTGGGACATTTCATTTTATTTCCGGGTGCAGTTAGTCCCTCCACTGCGACCCTGTCCAGTTTAAATGGTCATATTTAGTTTCCCATTCATTTTGTCTTGCTTTGAGTTCTTTATATTTCTGATCAACCAACAGCTTATTTGGGGGATTTTCACACTGTCTTGCTAAATGGCCATCATTGCCACATTTGAAACAGAACCAAGCCTTTGGCCTGGGTTTTGATGCTGTTTGATGGGCTTGAATTTCAGCTACCCTAACTGAGGGGTTTCTTGAGCTGAATTCTGGATTTTGCTAGCATGCTTTTGCCTCCTTAGATCTTTCTTTTGGTAAGTTGCATTTTTAGTTCAGAGACTTGTTTCCGTAAAGCTTCAGTTTCTGTGATGTATGTCTGGAGGACATTTGCACTTGCATCATCAGAGAAAGGCGGTTCATGCACAAATTGCATATTCATAGAGGATTTGGGCTTTGTGCTCCCTAAATGGCGTTGCATGCGATCTTGCTTTGTAGTTCTCCTGTCTTCCTCTGTTCTAACTTGTAGCAGGAAATCAGAGAAATCAGGCGTGTTTTCTGTTTTAAGCCCTAATTGCAGTGCCAGAATAAGGGACTGGTCCCAACATCCACGCCGAAACTGTCGCAACAGCTGTTTATTGGCGTCTGCTTTCACAATGCCACCCCTCTTCATAGCTGTAGTGATCAGCACCTGTAACCGCTGCAGGTATTCTGAGGCTTTCTCTCCTGTGTTTTGATGAGTGTTAAGGAACCTTGCGAAGATTTCTTCCCCATCTTCAACTAACCCATATGCTGAGTCGAGGAGCTTCACATAATCACGAGGAGCTGCATCTGGGCCTAGCTGCCTAATTAATTCAGAGGCTGGTGGAAGCAGGCTTTCTAGGATTTTACGTTGCTGCATGTCAACAGGGGTTTTATCCTGAATCATAAGCTCCACATGGAGAGACCATGTCTGAAAATCAGCTTCATTTGTAGGTCTAGGGAGTTTGCCTGAAAAAGGACGAAGTCGCTTAGATCCCTGGCTTGAGGCATTTGAGTTGTCATTTTTAATAACATGCTCTACAATGATCCTCTGAACGCCTGGTGGATTGATTATGTCATTGTCTGAGGCTCTTTGGTTGATTTGAGCTGACTGTGCTGTCTGTTTCCTTGTTCTAGTGGTGAATGTAGGGGAAGCATGTTGGGTTGGGTAAAATTTAGTGTGTGCTTTACGGACTAAAGGGGTCCCACTGTCATCAGAATCTGCCTCACTATCAGAGTTTGAACTGTTACTTGAGTCCAGGAGCTCTGCTCGCACTGTGGGTAGGGATTTCTCAGGAGTAGGAGCTGCTTTATAAGCCCTATCTATACGCCACATAATGTTAGGATCTCTAACACTAGGTAGATATTGTGGGAGTTTAGGAGTTAGGTCTATGACTGATTGCTCAGACTCAAACTCAACTAGAGCTTTAACTCCATTCTCTTGTCCTGTCTGCCTTACCCTAAGAACTTTGTTCACAGGCCCAAAAGCTAAACAGGATTCAGTTATCTGTTCATCAGTATCAGTTGTTGTAATACCCTCAACGTACACAGCCATTTTCAAATTCACACCATACTCTTGTTCAGTATCCATGACT
>JBCEWE010000584.1:217500-228046 GCA_039877035.1 Silurus lanzhouensis
TAAAAGAGTCAAAAGTCTCTAGTTGTTGTCATTCCAATTTTCCAATTCACCCTCGTTTTTCCTTCTTACTGTCTTTTAGTTTTTGAGTTTGTGATTTTGGTAACTAAGTACATTAGATCTTATTAACTCCAGATAAGCATGGTATTTGTGTGAAATGCTACATAATAAGGATTTCGTCATCTTATGAGACGGAGTTTTAAAATCATTAACTGTATATAAGCGTTTCAGTAAATACCTAAAAATAACTACAAGTAAGACACACACTATATTATATTTTAAATTATTGAATTGAGCACTGAGGTATAGCTGATCAAAATATCAAAATGCAATAAATATGCTTCTTGCTTTCACAACAGATATTTGTTTCCCATTTAATAGGTTTGTATGTGTGTGGCTTTAGAAGACAAGAAGAAAAAAATTATACACCGACCTGGCATAACTTTATGACCACCTGCCTAATATTATGTTGGTCCACTTTTGCTGCTAAAACAGTAGTAACCTGTAGATCATTAACAGCATGAACATCTTCAGCAGTTTGAGCTACAGGAGCTCGTCTGTTGGATCGGACCACACGGACCAGTCACCCTGTCACCGCTTCACCACTGTTCCTTCTTTGGAGCACTTTTGATAGACACTGACCACTGCAGACCAGGAACATCCCACAAGAGCTGCAGTTTTGGAGATGCTCTGACCCAGTCGTCTAGACGTCACAATTTGTCAAACTCGCTCAAATTCTTACGCTCACCCAATTTCTCCAAACATCAACTTTAAGGACAAAATGTTCACCTGCTGCCTAATAAATAAATCCACCCACTAACAGGTGCCATGATGAAGATAATCAGTGTTCTTCATTTACTGCTTATAATGTTTTAAAGTTATAATGTCATAATGTTGTGCCTGATCAGTGTATATATCAGTATTTAACATTTACCATAAAAATACAAAACAGTAAGAAAAATAAACAATATTAATTGATAGAAAGAAATAAGTCCAGATCCAGAAGTGATATTCTTTACTTTCTTTCTAAAAGTTAACTTTTGTCAAACTGTGGACCAAACTCACAGCTGTTACATTAATGTCACACAGAATAGCTTGTGCATAACATATTTAATCAATGCAGTCAAATGGTATAAATAATGAATAAACATACATAAGGAAAGACAATTACACTTTCACTTAATATAAAGAGAACAAAGAACTGTATGAACAATAATAATCATGCAACTGGATAAAACATATTAAGTACAGTAATCTCCCTCTTTACCACGGTTGGAATCTCGTGCCCCGTTTTATCACAGAATTGCATTTGCCACACAGCTAATAAGTTTAGCTGATTTTACTGGTTTCTCACAGATAGCACGATAGACCTAAACACTTATAGGGAATTACTGTTATGAAGTTTTACGTTGAAATAATATATAATAATAGTAATATAAAAATATAATTACTGTATTTTTGCTTTTGTTTTCTGTGTGAGTTTAAAGTGTTTAGGAAGATGATTTACAGCTTAAACAATAAAAAAAAAGCATGTTTGGGGCGGCGTCCGTTTATCACGGTTTTTCGTTTATCGTGGGTGGTTTTGAAACATGACCACCGCAAAAAAGGTGGATTACTGTATATAACTCAATTAAACATAAACATGTTAAACAGGATCAATAAACACAAAGTTTACTTTTTGATGCACACAATTAAATAACACCACTCTAGGGAAAGAGAAAAACTCTCATGTAATCCACACTCTACGGGTTTATGACAACTGACACTTATTATGACTTACTTCTCACATACTCTATAATTCCTTAAAGTAGTCCATAGTCATTGAATAGTCTAAATCTCAGTAAAAGCACCATACTAATATAACTCTATTAACTATCTGAAAACAGAGCCCTTTGTAACACACAATTAGAACATTTTGCCAAAATTGTTGGCAACCCTGGAATTTTTCCAGAAAATCAAGTATTTCTCACAGAAAAGTATTGCATTAACACATGTTTTGCTATACACGTTTATTCCCTTTGTGTGTATTTGTAACAAAAAACGGGAGGGAAAAAAGCTAATTTGACATAATGTCACACAAAACTCCAAAAATGGGGTGGACAAAATTATTGCCACCTTTAACTTAATATTTGGTTGCACACCCTTTGGAAAAAATAATTGAAATCAGTTGCTTCCTATAACCATCAATAAGTTTCTTACACCTCGCACCCAGAATTTTGGACCACTCTTCCTTTGCAAACTGCTCCAACAACAACTTTCTTTCAGCTTCTCCCATTAGGGGGCGCTACAGCGGACCATCCGCATGTTTGATTCAGCACGCTTTTACGCTGGATGCCCTTCCTAACACAACCCTCCCTATTTATCCGGGCTTGGGACAGGCACTAAGGCTTGTGCAACCCTAATGGCTGGGGTTGCTTCCCTGACCGGGGATCGAACCCGGGCCACAGCGGTGAGAGCGCCACATCCTAACCACTAGACCACCAGGGGACCTTTGCAAACTGCTCCAGTTCTCTCATATTGGAAGGGTGCCTTTTTCCAAAAGCAATTTTGAGATCTCTCCACAGGTGTTCAATGGGATTTAGATCTGGACTCATTGCTGGCCATCCATTTCTGGGTGCTTTTTGAAGTATGTTTGGGATCATTGTCCTGCTGGAAGTCCCAAGATTTCGGCCGCAAACCAAGCTTTCTGACACTGGGCCTTACACTGCGCCCCAAAATCCTTTGGTAATCCCCAGATTTCATGATGCCTTGCACACACTCAAGGCACCCAGTGCCAGAGAAGGCAAAACAACCCCAAAACATCTTTGAACCTCCACCATATTTGACTGTAGGTACTGTGTTCTTTTTTTGTAGGCCTCATTCTGTTTTCGGGAAACAGTAGAATAATGTGCTTTACCAAAAAGCTCTATCTTGGTCTCATCTGCCTATAAGATGTTTTCCCAGAAGGATTCTGGCTTACTCAAGTACATTTTGGCAAACTGTAGTCTAGCTTTGTGTCCTGGTGTCAGCAGTGGGGTCCTCCATAGCGTTTCATTTCATTTAAATGTTGACGGATAGTTTGCGCTGACACTGATGCTCCCTGAGCCTGCAAGACAGCTTGAAATTCTTTGGAACTTGTTTGGGGCTGCTTATCCACCATCCAGGCTGCGTTGCAACCTTTCATTAATTTTTCTCTTCCGTCCACGTCCAGGGAGATAGCTACAGTGCCATGGGTTGCAAACTTCTTGATAATGTTGCACACTGTGGACAAAGGCAAATCTAGATCTCTGGAGATGGACTTGTCACCTTGAGATTGTTGATATTTTTTCACAATTTTGGTTCTCAAGTCCTCACACAGTTCCCTTCTGCTCTTTCTGTTGTGTATGCTTAGTGTGGCACACACAATGCTAAGACTAAGTGAACTTCTCTCCTTTTTATCTGCTTTTAATGTGATTTTTATATTGCCCACAACTGTTTCTTGCCCAAGGTGAGTTTAATGGAGCATCACATGGTTGAAAGAATCTTATTTATCCACATTTTTTAAAGGGTGCCATTAATTTTGTTTAGCCCATTTTTGGAGTTTTGTGTGGCATTATGTCAAATTTGCTTTTTACAAATACACACTAAGGGAATAAACGTGTATAGCAAAACATGTGTTAATGCAATACTTTTCTGTGAGAAATACTTAATTTTCTGGAAAAATTTCAGGGGTGCCAACAATTTTGGCCATGACTGTATAAAAATGTTTAAAAAACAAATCAGGCCTTGTAAATGTACAGATTTTAGCTCGCAATGGTGGTGGTTAAAGCTGTTGGTAAAATGGAATTATTATTATTCAATTTTAATTTTTGAAATGGCTTGAAATCTTATTGGATTTAAAAAGTAACTCTGTGATCTCCAGGCCTTGCAGCAATGCCTGAGACTAGAACATTGTCACTGCAGACCTGTTTCACTCTGTGTCTGGGTTAATTATTTCCAATGGATAATGGATTTCTTAAGTGGATCTCTTCAGAGTTTGGTGGAGCACTGGCAACCCCTGACTGAACACACAACTGACTTCTAAGTACTAGGTTCATGCAATTTAGATCATCCTGTAAGGTTTTTACTGAAAAAGAACTATCTAAAAACCTGTTAAATTTGTTTTTGCACCTTGTACTTGTCAGTGTCTCTGTGGCTGTGAGGCGACACTTGCGTAGATCACACTGTCCAGATCTGATGTGTTTTTCGTAGCAGATGTTCTGGATCTTCTTTTGTGCTGAACACTTGCATAATGAATGCTTTCATCCTGTAGAGAGAGTCAGGTAATGATTTTCTGTTTATTGTGGAAACTTTGCCACAAGCTGCATCCTGTTTACTGCAAAGTTATTTTAGTCATTGCATTACTTTCATTAATTTGAATGTATTTTCTATACTAAGCCAAACAACACTGATCAACACTAAAGTTGGAAAGAGTCCAGTAAACCTAGAGTAATAATGATTACTGTTTTTTACAATCTAGGTCAGGGGTCAACCGCAAGGACCACATGAGTCGCCCGTGAGCCTTTTCTAAAAAATACCTGTTTCCATTTACATGATCAGTGTCTTCACATAGATCAGGGGTGTCAAACTCAGTGTCAAATCTGGCCCGTGAGATAATTTTATAAAGATCTATTATTATAGTTATTAATGTCCTGGCGATATGAAGCGCTGATAACACAAACTACACATCCCATAATGCAGCACTTCAGCTGCCTTACCGAACACTAGACCACCTGAGAACATTCCAGCGTCAACCAAGTGGAGCTTCTGTTGATCTATTTAACCCTATTGTACAGTTATTTTGAAACAGCGCCTCACAGTGGTGAAAAGAAAAGTTGACTCTGAGTAGATGTTTACTGACACCGGCGGTAAACACGTGTGTGCGTGTGTGTGTGTGTGTGTGTGTGTGTGTGTGTGTGTGTGTGTGTATGTGTGTGTGTGTGTGTGTTATTAGTGGAGTGAATGTGACTGTAATTAAGGAATTGAATCTGAGACGGAACTACGAGACAAAAGATCAGGAGAAGCTGAAGAACCTGAATGCAGAGCAGAAGATACAGAAAGTAGAAGAGTTAAAGAAGAATCTGACATTTCAGCAGATGTTTTTCACCAGAGCAAAATCACAAAGTGAAGCTGGTGTGAAAACAGCGGAGAAATCAGAGGAACATCAGCAGGTTATTTACTGAGGGAGAGTTTCTGAAGATCTGCATGATGAAGCTGTGACAAGTCTGGTGTTTGACTGGAGATATTTTTATGAAAATCAAAATATTTTAAGTTATTTAAAGTTTAAGATTATTTTTTATAAGATGTCATAGGAGAAAAGAAATCTGATTGTTTTGATTTGTTGTTATTTTAACGTTTACCTAAAAGCACAATTTTTATTGATTTGTTCAGGGTTTTTTTCGCAGCATGTTCATATTTCTAACTTGTATCATTTGTACAGGAGATATTTTTATGGAGAGCAATTTATTTAAAGTTTAAGTTTATTTATTCTGGAATAATATTCCTCTGTTATCATTAAATTCATTAATTATTAAATATAATTAATTATTAATAATAACATATAATTAAAGGTAAATTGAGCAAATTTGTTGTTTCAGAATTGTGTATCAAACTGGTAGCCCTTCACATTAGTCGGTACCCAAGAAGTAGCTCTCAGTGTCAAAAAGGTTGGTGACCCCTGATCTAGGTTCTGTCAGGAATCCACCTGCCACGCCCCCTTTTGCGGCTGTCAAACCTCCACTTTCCCTGAAGCTTCCAGCTTCAATCGTGCACACCTGGGACTCGTTTGGCACTCATCCCCAGCTCCTACATAAACCCCTCAACTCTGCTCCCTCACCGTCCGTTATTGTTGGTTCATGTTGCTACTGGACTTATGTACGCGCTGTCACTCGCTACATCTCGTTCTCAGCTTTCCAAGTCACAATTCTGTGTTTTGTCTGTATTCAGTCTTCAACTGAAGCTTCACAAGATTCACATTTAAACTGTTTTAGAGAACTGGTTGATTATTGTTTGATCTGATGCCGTTCACTCGCCTTCATTAGTGACATTCAAGATTCAACTGCACAATTCATCAATTCAACACATTTACCAACAAAATAAGTTATAAATATAACTATATATAATAATAGAAATTTTAGATGACAGATTCTGGCAACTGGTTTAATCATTTTGCATTCAATGACTTACACAATGAACTGATGCTGAGATGTTTTGGGGGTTAAGACTATTCAGGTGAATCCAGTATGATATATTTTGATCAACATGAACATAAACATTTTATAAAATAGGAAACAGCAGACACTCATACACAATCAATTATGTGTATGTACAAAAGCATTCGCAATTTGACCAAAGCTAGAAGAAATTGTTTTTATGATGTGCACAAGCGACTAAATGATGTGGAGGTTAAACAACTTGTTTTAAGAATTTCATTTCTGATCTGAAAAACGCTTCAAAGCGACTGAGAAAAACTGTAATAATACATGTAATAAGAGTTGCAACTTTTCCTAATTGTGTAGTTAATGTAGGAGTTCTTACCTTATTAGTGGAGTCGGTGGTGTGACTGCAGCAGCTGCATGATGTTACTGGTTTACCTTGAATGAGAATTTCATTAGTATAAATATAAAATCATACATAAATATTCAGCCTGTAATCTCACCTCTAGTCTCACCTAGAACCCTGCTGCAGAACACACACATGCAGATGTTTATTAGGACGGAGACGAAGCACACACACATTACAATCACATTTCTAATCCAGTCATTAACATTTCTAGCAGGCGGCTGTGAATCTGAAGCCTCAGATGAAGATCCATTATTGCTGCCCCTAAAACACACACAGAAGCACACAGAGATCTCAGTAACGTGGTATAATTTATAGTATATTATATATTAGGGGTGTAACAGTACACATTTTCGTACCAAACCTTTTGGTATAGAGCTTTTGTATGCCGAATGCAATTATTATTCATATTATAAAATAATAATAAATAAACTGCATATAGTTATGTTTACGAACATCTAAGTAAAAACACTAAAGAGTCCATAGCACCATTATTATCTGGTAAGCAGGAAGTGGTTATCAGCTAATGCTAGGGCTATGAATTCTTTAGCGTTTTATGTCCAGCTTCAACAATTTCTTTTAAAAGGAGAGAACTTGGAGAATTCCACATATTGATTAAATGAAAACATTTGTTAAAGTTTGCTGACAGGAGTAAAACAGTTAAGTAGATAATATTAATATTTAATATTAAATGTAAAACACACACACACACACACACACACATTTTTTAAACTATTTAATTTTTCTGTTCATTTAATTTAATTTAATCAATTTCATTTGTGGTAATTTAATTGATTATTTAATTTAATCAATATAATAAAAAGTGTATTACATTGATTTGACTTATTTTATTTTTTATAAAATATTTTTTTATATATTTTTTATATAATGACAACCAAAACATCTCAGCATCAGTTTATTGTGTACGTCATTGGATGCAAAATGATTAAACCAGTTCTTATCATCTGTCATTTAAAATTTCTATCAAACTTTTTGTTGGTAAATGTGTTGAATTGATGAATTGTGCAGTTGAATCTTGAATGTCACTAATGAAGGCGAGTGAACGGCATCAGATCAACCAATAATCAACCAGTTCTCTAAAACAGTTTAAATGTGAATCTTGTGAAGCTTCAGTTGAAGACTGAATACAGACAAAACACAGAATTATACATTCTGAAAATGTATGAACAACTAAGTTACAAATGAACATTTACAGTACAGTAAAAGTGTGAATCCTGTTCGTTTTTTTACAATCAATATATATCAAATATGCAATCAAATAAATTAATTTGTGCTTAAATTCATAGAGACCAAACAGAAGGAACTAAATGTTGTGCATTTTCAATAACTGTGATCTAAAAAAATTCTGAAACTGTCCAGCACCATACTGATCACACGACTAAACATTTTGATGATTTTGTTTGTGAACAATAACAAAGAAACTTTTCATTCTGATGGGAAAGAGATGTTAATTGACACAAAAACTTACTTTTGAAACATGAACTGATGATTTAAGAAATGTTCAGGCAATTGCAAGAAATCCAATGTATTGTGCTGTTTGTACATTGTTTTGAGAAATGTATTTACTGCTTTGCAAATATTAAGGATGATTCGAGAAATGCTCCAAAGCAGCTGAGAAATATTTTCATTTACCTTTTAGTAATTATGGTAGGTTGGCCACTCCTGGAAAGGTTTACCACTGTTCAAAGTTTCAAAGTCTCCACTTGTGGATAATGCTCTGACCGTGGTTCGCTGGATTTCCAAATCTTTAGAAATGTTTTTGTAACCTTTTCAGACTGATACATCTGCTTTGTTCTAAAATGTCTGTGGATCGTGACACAATGTGTTGTTTTTTTTAGATATTTAGGGTGCTTTTTAAGTAGTTTCTTGTTTCACAGCTGATTTAGCATGAAGGCAATAACTTTTTCACCTAGGGTCAGGCAGGTTTGAACAGTTTTTTTCCTCTTAATAAATTAAATCATCATTAAAAAACTGCATTTTGTATTTACTCTGGCTACCTGTGTGAAATATAAACATTTTGCTTTATGATTGGAATCATTTAAGTGCAACAAATAAGCAAAAAAAAAAAAAATAGGAAGGGCAAATACTTTTTCATGAAACTGTAAATGTTTGTATACTTTAGTTTTAATTCTACAAATTTTGTGACCAATGTCTAAATAATAACTGATATTTTTAAATAGTATGCTTGAAATGTATGTATTTAAATTGTACAAATTTTAAGACAACATCAGTAAAGTGTGTAAATAAAGTTTAGTTACTGACCTGTAAAGTTCAGTCTGATGAGTTTCCCAAACTGAATGTGTTTTGCATCATTTCGTCCTCCACAGTAATAAAACCCCAGATCCGTCTCTCGAACTCCAATAATCACTAAACTGACTGAACTGCTGCTTTCTGTTAAATTAAAGTGACTCTCATCTACATTATAATCCACATAAAAGTGTTTGTTCAGGCTGCTTTGTCTGGCTGATATAATCTGCCTCAACCCTGCTGAGATCATCTGATACCAGGATTTCTGTGAGTAATTAGTGATGTTACAGAGCAGAGTGATGTTTGCTCCTGGAGAAACAGATATGAGATCAGCTGAAATGTTCTGAAGGAGACTCGGCATAATGAGACCTGAAAGAACAACAGCACATGAAGAGAGAAGATTCATTTTCACTCTGTAAACTCTAGAAACACACAGCTCACAGCTCAACTCCCTTTAAAACATGTTTGTTGTAGAACTGAGTGCACTAATCTCTATACAGACGTCCTGAACACAGCTAATGTGGAAAGTTCTAATGATTTAGTTCTGTACTATTTATTTGTAGTGAACTCACCAAACAGCAGCTGCAGAGTAAACAGAAGCAGATACGCTGCCATTTCTAACACACTCCCTCCTCTGACATGTGAACAGAGATTTCTAGTGTTCTGCTTTAACTGCTTCACCTCCTACATCCTGTCCTTCTCTTCTGCTGTAGAGTTCAAATACACTTCTTACATCTTATTTTACATTCTGGGATTATACTTAGCACATTCAGAATAAATAATAACACTTACACTTAAACTCAATACTCAAGTGTAGGACCTGACCCAGACCCATGGGTAGAGTGGTGACTATGGCAAAAGCAGAGAGAGGACTAAACTTACATTAGTGTATGTGTGTTTGTGTTTTAATGTAAATGATAATACACAGTATATTCCTGTATGTGTCTAGTTGTGTCTATCTGTTATTACATGAACAATGTGCTTTATGATGTTTCAGTATTTTCAGCATGGTGATACAGTGAGGAGATTTTTCTGTGTATGCATGAATGATGTTCTGTAGTGGACAAGTGCCAATATAAATTTTTAAATATCAGAAGTGATATCAATACATTAATCTATCATAACTGAATAATAGGACAGCTATTTTTGTTGCATGAGAATAAAGATATTTTAACATAGTCATGCCATCATATTTCCTCTGTAAGTTTTTGCTTTTGATGCATTTCCAATAAAAAGAGTTTAAATTATTATATTTCACATCAAATGCTTTAATAAATTACCTTAAAAAACACATGATTTTTAAGCAGTGTCATATTAAGACTATTGAATTGTAAATTTGTATCAATAATTGTGTGTATTTGCAGATTGTTCTGTGTGAAAGCACTAATGAGAACAAGGCAGACAACTCTGGATGGTCAAGAACAGAAACCACAATGGAAACTCATATTCTATTTCTATCTGCTGCTGATGTTAAAACCACACACACACGCGCACACACGCGCGCACACACACACACACACACACACACACACACACTGCAGAGGAGATGAAAATTTGCTAAATAAAACAGAAACATGCAGGTCAGTGTGAAACAAAAAGGTTTTGCTGGTGCACATTTAAACTAATTTAACTCATTAAAGGTTATTCATTGAAAGAATGAAATAAATAAATAATGGTGTGATAATAAATTAAACTGTTTTATCATTCAATGTAATGTAAGAGC
>JBCEWE010000144.1:0-22500 GCA_039877035.1 Silurus lanzhouensis
CCAGGAAAACAGCGAGTGTGCACCTTACCTTTAGCTCCGGTAGCGCGAATGCCGGACGATGGAATCTCCGAGAATCACAGTGTTGCGTTCCGTCTCGCGGAGAGGGGCGAAGCGGTTCTTGGTCGAGATCTCGAAGGCCTGTAGTGGTGGCGGGGGAGACGTCCTCGACCGGGGCTTTGCTTGTCTCTTCCGCCGCTGCCGCATCCAGGGTCCGTGTTGCACCTTTGCCGGAGATGTAGGTGCGCTGGGTCTGGGCAGAGAAACACGCGGAGTTGAGGTGCTGGGAGCGTTGGGTTCAGCCCGGGAATTTACCTGGGACGAGTGCGCGTCCGCCCGGGATGTTTCCAGCGCCGCTTTCCGCTCTCGCAGCCGGGCATGCTTTTCATGCAGCTCGCAAATCTGTTTCTCCAAAACCTCCATCTCCAACGCCACCGTTTGCAAATCGAATGAGTCCTCACCTGTGCTCAAAGTCAGACACACAGCCGGCATAGTGCTCATAATCACGAACATATTTCAGATACACAAATAAGATAAAGTGAGAGAAAATATAGTGGTAGTCGAGTTTAACTGACAACAGGCACAAGTCAGGAAGACAAACAATTTAGGATTATTAAAAGAGAAAAACACAAACAAACGAATATAAACACGAATACAAACACGGAACTCGCGGCAAACAAGTCAAACACAGGAAGCTACGTGGAGGTGGAGCTGGAGGTAGCAGAGCTGAAGATGTTGAGGTTTTCGTTGGGAGTGACGAGGATGGATAAGATTAGAAATGAGTTTTATTAGAGGACAGCGCATGTAGGATGTTTTGGTGACAAGGTGAGGGAGGCGAGATTGAGATGGTTTGGACATGTGCAGAGGAGGGACATGAATTATATTGGTAGAAGAATGCTGAGGATGGAGCCACCAGGTAGGAGGAAAAGAGGAAGGCCAAGAAGGAGGTTCATGGATGTGGTGAGGGAAGACATGCAGGTAGTTGGTGTAAAAGAGGCAGATGTAGAGGACAGGGTGGTATGGAGACGGATGATCCGCTGTGGCGACCCCTAATGGGAGCAGCCGAAAGAAGAAGAAGAAGAAGAAGAAGTTATATTATTGCATCTATCCAAAGGTGATCCAGATTCGAAAAGGGATAAAGGATTTAACTTCCCTGACCGGAATCGAACCCGGGCCGCGGCGGTGAGAGCGCCGAATCCTAGCCACTAGACCACCAGGGAGGTGATGAGCACAATAATCCTCTAGCGGCTGGTCGTGGTCATTACCACACTATCTATGCGGTCTACAATGACTCTGATGCCATTGGTGCCTAGACACGGACCCCACATACCTTCTATCAGGTGAGCCATTATTCCAAGAGCTTGTAGACTGATTTTCAGAGTCAGCAGAGAATATCTATGGCCGATACAATTTTTCTCCACAAGATGTCAGTTAAATAGCCAAAAGTTTTGCAGATTTCTCTCTGTGACTGCCACTGGTATTAATTAGTTAAGATTTCAGTTCTCCAGTGAATAATTTCACAGAGCCAAAAAGCTGCAAAGAAAAAAGTAAAAAAAAACAAAAAACACAACAAAACTTGGTTAGTAGAGCTGTATTGGAAATTAAATGTTTATGATGTGACTTGTGGCAGTTTTATTTTTGGTGTATTTAAAATAATTTTCTAAGCAGAACGGCAGTCAATGATGCAAAATTTGGCAAGAGAAATTATTCAGAAAAGGACTACAAATGTCATGGCTTTGAACACTGTTAATGGACTTACTGCTTTGACAGAAAAGTTTTATGTTCAATGTATATATCTATATCTTTTTGTTCACTATTGAGATCGGTTGTTTTAAACACTTGGTGCCAATGGTTGCAAAGCCTAATTGAAATAAACGCTTGTCAACAGTCCCATTTGCTAGCTTATCGACACAAACCAGCATGCATTTCACCTTCGATAGCTCAGTTGGTAGAGCGGAGGACTGTAGAGGTTTGCTATAAGCCATCCTTAGATCGCTGGTTCGAATCCGGATCGAAGGTTTTTTTTTTAACGTTAGATTATTGCATCTATCCAAAAGGTGAGCCAGATGCGAACGGGTATAAAAGGATTTAACTTCCCTGACCGGGAATCGACCCGGGCCACGGCGGTGAGAGCGCCGAATCCTAGCCACTAGACCACCAGGGAGGCGAAGAGCAGATTAATCCTCTAGCGGCTGTCGTGGTCATTACCACACTATCTATGCGGTCTAAGGGCAATGACTCTGATGCCCATTGGTGCCTAGACACGGACCCCACATACCTTCTATCAGGTGAGCGCATTACTTCCAAGAGATTGTAGACTGATTTTCGGAGTCAGCAGAGAATATCTATGGCCCGATACAATTTTTTTCCACAAGATGTCAGTTAAATATCCAAAAGTTTTGCAGATTTTCTCTCTGTGACTGCCACTGGTATTAATTAGTTAAGATTTCAGTTCTCCAGTGAATAATTTCACAGAGCCAAAAAGCTGCAAAGAAAGAAGTAAAAAAAAAAAAAAAACACAACAAAACTTGGTTAGTAGAGCTGTATTGGAAATTTTATGTTTATGATGTGACTTGTGGCAGTTTCATTTTTGGTGTATTTAAAATAATTTTCTAAGTAGAACGGCAGTCAATGATGCAAAATTTGACACGAGAAATTATTCAGAAAAGGGACTACAAATGTCATGGCCTTGAACACTGTTAATGGACTTACTGCTTTGACAGAAAAGTTTTATGTTCAATGTATATATCTATATCTATTTGTTCACTATTGAGATGGGTTGGTTTTAAACACCTGTGCCAATGGTTGCAAAAGCCTAATTGAAATAAACGCTTGTCAACAGTCCCATTTGCTAGCTCATCGACACAAACCAGCATGCATTTCACCTTCGATAGCTCAGTTGGTAGAGCGGAGGACTGTAGAAGTTTGCTAGTAGCCATCCTTAGGTCGCTGGTTCGAATCCGGCTCGAAGGATATTTTTTTTAACGTTAAATTATTGCATCTATCCAAAAGGTGAGCCAGATTCGAACGGGGATAAAAGGATTTAACTTCCCTGACCGGGAATCGAACCCGGGCCGCGGCGGTGAGAGCGCCGAATCCTAGCCACTAGACCATCAGGGAGGCGATGAGCACAGTAATCCTCTAGCGGCTGGTCGTGGTCATTACCACACTATCTATGCGGTCTGAGGGCAATGACTCTGATGCCCATTGGTGCCTAGACAATACCCCACATACCTTCTATCAGGTGAGCGCATTACTTCCAAGAGCTTGTAGACTGATTTTCAGAGTCAGCAGAGAATATCTATGGCCAGATAAAATTTTTCTCCAGAAGATGTCAGTTAAATAGCCAAAGGTTTTGCAGATTTTCTCTCTGTGACTGCCACTGGTTTTAATTAGTCAAGATTTGAGTTCTCCAGTGAATAATAAAACAGAGCCAAAAAGCTTTAAAGAAAGAAGTAAAAAAAAAACAAACACAACAAAACTTGAAGCTCATCGTCACAAACCGGCACGCATTTCACCTTCGATAGCTCAGTTGGTAGAGCGGAGGACTGTAGAGGTTTGCTATAAGCCATCCTTCGATAGCTGGTTCGAATCCGTATCGAAGGATATTTTTTTTAACGTTAGATTATTGCATCTATCCAAAAGGTGAGCCAGATGCGAACGGGTATAAAAGGATTTAACTTCCCTGACCGGGAATCGAACCCAGGCCACGGCGGTGAGAGCGCCGAATCCTAGCCACTAGACCACCAGGGAGGCGAAGAGCAGATTAATCCTCTAGCGGCTGGTCGTGGTCATTACCACACTATCTATGCGGTGTAAGGGGCAATGACTCTGATGCCCATTGGTGCCTAGACACGGACCCCACATACCTTCTATCAGGTGAGCGCATTACTTCCAAGAGCTTGTAGACTGATTTTCAGAGTCAGCAGAGAATATCTATGGCCCAATACAATTTTTCTCCACAAGATGTCAGTTAAATAGCCAAAAGTTTTGCAGATTTTCTCTCTGTGACTGCCACTGGTATTAATTAGTTAAGATTTCAGTTCTCCAGTGAATAATTTCAAAGAGCCAAAAAGCTGCAAAGAAAAAAGTAAAAAAAACAAAAAACACAACAAAACTTGGTTAGTAGAGCTGTATTGGAAATTAAATGATGTGACTTGTGACTTGTGATGTGACTTGTGGCAGTTTTATTGTTGGTGTATTTAAAATAATTTTCTAAGTAGAACGGCAGTCAATGATGCAAAATTTGGCAAGACAAATGTTAATGGACTTACTGCTTTGACAGAAAAGTTTTATGTTCAATGTATATATCTATATCTATTTGTTCACTATTGAGATGGGTTTGGTTTTAAACACTTGGTGCCAATGGTTGCAAAAGCCTAATTGAAATAAACGCTTGTCAACAGTCCCATTTGCTAGCTCATCGACACAAACCGGCATGCATTTCACCTTCGATAGCTCAGATGGTAGAGCGGAGGACTGTAGAGGTTTGCTAGTAGCCATCCTTAGGTCGCTGGTTCGAATCCGGCTCGAAGGATATTTTTTTTTAACATTAGATTATTGCATCTATCCAAAAGGTGAGCCAGATTCGAACAGGGATAAAAGGATTTAACTTCCCTGACCGGGAATCTAACTCGGGCCGCGGCGGTGAGAGCGCCGAATCCTAGCCACTAGACCATCAGGGAGGCGATGAGCAAAATAATCCTCTAGCGGCTGGTCGTGGTCATTACCACAATATCTATGCGGTATGAGGGCAATGACTCTGATGCCCATGGTGCCTAGACACGGACCCCACATACCTTCTATCAGGTGAGCGCATTACTTCCAAGAGCTTGTAGACTGATTTTCAGAGTCAGCAGAGAATATCTATGGCCAGATAAAATTTTTCTCCACAAGATGTTAGTTAAATAGCCAAAGGTTTTGCAGATTTTCTCTCTGTGACTGCCACTGGTTTTAATTAGTCAAGATTTGAGTTCTCCAGTGAATAATTACACAGAGCCAAAAAGCTTTAAAGAAAGAAGTAAAAAAAAAAACAAACACAAAAAAAGTTGAAGCTCATCGACACAAACCGGCATGCATTTCACCTTCGATAGCTCAGTTGGTAGAGCGGAGGACTGTTGAGGTTTGCTATGAGCCATCCTTAGATCGCTGGTTCAAATCCGGATCGAAGGATTTTTTTTTTAACGTTAGATTATTGCATCTATCCAAAAGGTGAGACAGATGCGAACGGGTATAAAAGGATTTAACTTCCCTGACCGGGAATCGAACCCGGGCCGCGGCGGTGAGAGCGCCGAATTCTGCAGATTTTCTCTCTGTGACTGCCACTGGTATTAATTAGTTAAGATTTCAGTTCTCCAGTGAATAATTTCACAGAGCCAAAAAGCTGCAAAGAAAAAAGTAAAAAAAACAAAAAACACAACAAAACTTGGTTAGTAGAGCTGTATTGGAAATTAAATGTTTATGATGTGACTTGTGGCAGTTTTATTTTTGGTGTATTTAAAATAATTTTCTAAGCAGAACGGCAGTCAATAATGCAAAATTTGGCAAGAGAAATTATTCAGAAAAGGGACTACAAATGTCATGGCTTTGAACACTGTTAATGGACTTACTGCTTTGACAGAAAAGTTTTATGTTCAATGTATATATCTATATCTTTTTGTTCACTATTGAGATGGGTTGGTTTTAAACACTTGGTGCCAATGGTTGCAAAAGCCTAATTGAAATAAACGCTTGTCAACAGTCCCATTTGCTAGCTTATCGACACAAACCAGCATGCATTTCACCTTCGATAGCTCAGTTGGTAGAGCGGAGGACTGTAGAGGTTTGCTATAAGCCATCCTTAGATCGCTGGTTCGAATCCGGATCGAAGGATATTTTTTTTTACGTTAGATTATTGCATCTATCCAAAAGGTGAGCCAGATGCGAACGGGTATAAAAGGATTTAACTTCCCTGACCGGGAATCGAACCCGGGCCACGGCAGTGAGAGCGCCGAATCCTAGCCACTAGACCACCAGGGAGGCGAAGAGCAGATTAATCCTCTAGCGGCTGGTCGTGGTCATTACCACACTATCTATGCGGTCTAAGGGCAATGACTCTGATGCCCATTGGTGCCTAGACACGGACCCCACATACCTTCTATCAGGTGAGCGCATTACTTCCAAGAGATTGTAGACTGATTTTCGGAGTCAGCAGAGAATATCTATGGCCCGATACAATTTTTTTCCACAAGATGTCAGTTAAATAGCCAAAGGCTATTTAAAATAATTTTCTAAGCAGAACGGCAGTCAATGATGCAAAATTTGGCAAGAGAAATTATTCAGAAAAGGGACTACAAATGTCATGGCTTTGAACACTGTTAATGGACTTACTGCTTTGACAGAAAAGTTTTATGTTCAATGTATATATATCTATTTGTTCACTATTGAGATGGATTGGTTTTAAACACTTGGTGCCAATGGTTGCAAAAGCCTAATTGAAATAAACGCTTGTCAACAGTCCCATTTGCTAGCTCATCGACACAAACCAGCATGCATTTCACCTTCGATAGCTCAGTTGGTAGAGCGGAGGACTGTAGAGGTTTGCTAGCAGCTATCCTTAGGTCGCTGGCTCGAAGGATATTTTTTTAAATTTATTTTAACGTTATATTTTTGCATCTAACCCAGCCATTAGGGAGGAACCCAGCCATTAGGGAGGCACAAGCCAGTGCATTCTTAGTGCTGGTCCCAAGCCCGGGTAAATGGGGAGGGTTGCGTTAGGAAGGGCATCCAGCGTAAAACATGTGCCAAATCAAATATGCGGATCACAAATGAGAATTTCATACCGGATCGGTCGAGGCCCGGGTTAACAACGACCGCCACAGGTATCGTTAGCCGACAGGGTACCGGTGGAAATTGGGCTACTGTTGGCCGAAGGAGGAAAAGGAGAGGAGGAAGACGTCTACAGAGACGGCAGGGGAAGGAGCAGTGTAGGAGAGTGGAGGTTAGGGTTGGTACTTTAAATGTTGGTACTATGACGGGTAAAGGGAGAGAAGTAGCTGATATGATGGAGAGGAGAAAGGTAGATATGCTGTGTGTTCAGGAGACCAAGTGGAAAGGGAGTAAGGCCAGGAACATTGGAGGTGGATTTGAACTGTTTTATCATGGTGTGGATGGAAAGAGAAATGGTGTAGGGGTGATTCTGAAGGAAGAGTACAGTAAGAGTGTAGTGGAGGTGAAGAGAGTTTCTGATAGGGTGATGATCGTGAAGGTGGAAGTTGAAGGGATGATGATAAATGTCATCAGTGCCTATGCTCCACAAGTTGGCTGTAAGATGGAGGAGAAGGAAAGATTCTGGAGTGAATTAGATGAAGTGGTAGATGGTGTACCTAGGAAAGAACGGTTGGTGATTGGGGCGGACTTTAATGGGCATGTAGGTGAAGGGAACAGAGGTGACGAGGAGGTGATGGGTAGGTATGGTTTTAAGGAGAGGAATGTGGAAGGGCAGATGGTGGTAGATTTTGCTAAAAGGATGGAAATGGCAGTGGTGAACACTTATTTTAAGAAGAAGGAGGATCATAGGGTGACGTATAAGAGTGGAGGAAGGTGCACACAGGTGGACTATGTGCTATGCAGGAGATGCAACCTGAAGGAGATTGGCGACTGTAAGGTGTTGGCAGGAGACAGTGTAGCTAGACAGCATAGGATGGTGGTCTGAAGGATGGTTTTGGAGGCGAAGAAGAAGAGGAGGAGAGTGAGGACTGAGAGAAGAATAAGATGGTGGAAACTGAAGGAGGAAGAGTGTAGTGTGAGGTTCAGGGAAGAGGTCAGAGAGAGGCTCAGTGGTGTTAAGGAGGTGTTGGATGATTGGGCAACTACTGCAGGAGTGATGAGGGAGGCAGCTAGAAAAGTACTTGGTGTGACATCTGGAAATAGAAAGGAAGACAAGGAGACGTGGTGGTGGAATGAGGAAGTGCAGGAGAGCATAAGGAGAAAGAGGTTGGCAAAACAGAAGTGGAATAGACAGAGTGATGAGAAAAGTAGGCAGGAGATACAAGGAGATGCGGCAGCAGGTTAAGAGGGATGTGGCGAAAGCCAAGGAAAAGGCATATGAGGAGCTGTATGAGAGGTTGGACACTAAGGAAGGAGAAAAGGATTTGTACCGATTGGCCAGGCAGAGGGACCGAGCTGGAAAGGATGTACTGCAAGTTAGAGCAGTAAAGGATGGAGAGGGAAATGTGTTGACTAGTGAGGAGAGTGTGTTGAGAAGGTGGAGGGAGTATTTTGAGCAGCTGATGAATGAGGAAAATCAGAGAGAGAGAGAAGGTTGGATGATTAGGAGTTGGTGAAGCAGGATGTAGATAGGATTAGTAAGGAGGAAGTGAGAGCAGCGATTAAGAGGATGAAGAGTGGAAAGTCGGTTGGACCAGATGACATACCGGTAGAAGCGTGGAGATGTTAAGGAGAGATGGCAGTGGAGTTTTTGACCAGATTGTTTAACAGGATTTTGGAAGGTGAGAAGATGCCTTAGGAATGGAGAAGAAGTGTGCTGGTACCGATCTTTAAGCATAAAGGAGATGTGCAGACCTGCAGTAACTACAGGGGTATTAAGTTGATCAGTCACACCATGAAGTTATGGGAAAGAGTAGTGGAAGCCAGGCTGAGAGAAGAGGTGACCATCTGTGAGCAACAGTATGGTTTCATGCCGAGGAAGAGCACCACAGATGCCTTATTTGCTTTGAGAATGTTGATGGAGAAGTATAGAGAAGGACAGAGGGAATTGCATTGTGTATTTGTGGATTTAGAGAAGGCGTACGACAGGGTGCCAAGAGAGGAGTTGTGGTATTGTATGAGGAAGTCAGGTGTGTCAGAGAAGTATGTGAGGGTGGTGCAGGACATGTATGAGGACAGTGTGACGGCAGTGAAGAGTGCAGTAGGTACGACAGACTGGTTTAGAGTGAAGGTTGGACTGCATCAAGGTTCGGCCCTGAGCCCTTTCCTGTTTGCAGTGGTGATGGACAGGTTGACGGACGAGGTCAGACAGGAGTCTCCCTGGACTATGATGTTTGCGGATGATATTGTGATTTGTTGTGAGAGTAGGGAGCAGGTTGAGAAGAGCCTGGAGAGGTGAAGATATGCGCTGGAGAGAAGGGGAATGAAACTCAGTAGGAGTAAGACAGAATACATGTGTGTGAATGAGAGGGAGGGCAGTGGAGTGGGGTTGCAGGGAGAAGAGCTTCAGAAGGTGGAGGAATTCAGGTACCTGGGGTCAACAGTGCAAAGTAATGGAGAGTGTGTTAGAGAAGTTAAGAAAAGAGTGCAGGCAGGGTGGAGTGGGTGGAGAAGAGTGACAGGAGTGATTTGTGATAGTAGGGTATCTGCAAAATTGAAAGGGAAAGTTTATAGGACTGTGGTGAGACCTGCGATGTTGTATGGTTTAGAGACAGTTGCATTGAGTAAAAGGCAGGAGGTGGAGCTGGCGGTAGCAGAGCTGAAGATGTTGAGGTTTTCGTTGGGAGTGACGAGGATGGATAAGATTAGAAATGAGTTTATTAGAGGGACAGCGCATGTAGGATGTTTTGGTGACAAGGTGAGGGAGGCGAGATTGAAATGGTTTGGACATGTGCAGAGGAGGGACATGAATTATATTGTTAGAAGAATGCTGAGCATGGAGCCACCAGGTAGGAGGAAAAGAGGAAGGCCAAGAAGGAGGTTCATGGATGTGGTGAGGGAAGACATGCAGGTAGTTGGTGTAAAAGAGGCAGATGTAGAGGACAGGGTGGTATGGAGACGGATGATCCGCTGTGGCGACCCCTAATGGGAGCAGCCGAAAGAAGAAGAAGAAGAAGAAGAAGTTAAATTATTGCATCTATCCAAAAGGTGATCCAGATTCGAACAGGGATAAAAGGATTTAACTTCCCTGACCGGGAATCGAACCCGGGCCGCGGCGGTGAGAGCGCCGAATCCTAGCCACTAGACCACCAGGGAGGTGATGAGCACAATAATCCTCTAGCGGCTGGTCGTGGTCATTACCACACTATCTATGCGGTCTGAGGGCAATGACTCTGATGCCAATTGGTGCCTAGACACGGACCCCACATACCTTCTATCAGGTGAGCGCATTACCTCCAAGAGCTTGTAGACTGATTTTCAGAGTCATCAGAGAATATCTATGGCCAGATACAATTTTTCTCCAGAAGATGTCAGTTAAATAGCCAAAGGTTTTGCAGATTTTCTCTCTGTGACTGCCCCTGGTTTTAATTAGTCAAGATTTGAGTTCTCCAGTGAATAATTACACAGAGCCAAAAAGCTTTAGAGAAAGAAGTAAAAAAAAAAACAAACACAACAAAACTTGGTTAGTAGACCTGTATTGGAAATTAAATGTTTATGATGTGACTTGTGGCAGTTTAATTTTTGGTGTATTTAAAATAATTTTGTAAGTAGAACGGCAGTCAATGATGCAAAATTTGGCAAGAGAAATGTTAATGGACTTACTGCTTTGACAGAAAAGTTTTATGTTCAATGTATATATCTATATCTATTTGTTCACTATTGAGATGGGTTGGTTTTAAACACTTGGTGCCAATGGTTGCAAAAGCCTAATTGAAATAAACGCTTGTCAACAGTCCCATTTGCTAGCTCATCGACACAAACCAGCATGCATTTCACCTTCGATAGCTCAGTTGGTAGAGCGGAGGACTGTAGAGGTTTGTTAGTAGCCATCCTTAGGTCGCTGGTTCGAATCCGGCTCGAAGGATAATTTTTTTAACGTTAGATTATTGCATCTATCCAAAATGTGAGCCAGATTCGAACGGGGATAAAAGGATTTAACTTCCCTGACCAGGAATCAAACTCGGGACGCGGCGGTGAGAGCGCCGAATCCTAGCCACTAGACTATCAGGGAGGCGATGAGCACAGTAATCCTCTAGCGGCTGGTCGTGGTCATTACCACACTATCTATGCGGTCAGAGGGCAATGACTCTGATGCCCATTGGTGCCTAGACAATACCCCACATACCTTCTATCAGGTGAGTGCATTACTTCCAAGAGCTTGTAGACTGATTTTCAGAGTCAGCAGAGAATATCTATGGCCAGATACAATTTTTCTCCACAAGATGTCAGTTAAATAGCCAATGGTTTTGCAGATTTTCTCTCTGTGACTGCCACTGGTTTTAATTAGTCAAGATTTGAGTTCTCCAGTGAATAATAACACAGAGCCAAAAAGCTTTAAAGAAAGAAGTAAAAAAAAAACAAATACAACAAAACTTGAAGCTCATCGACACAAACCGGCATGCATTTCACCTTCGATAGCTCAGTTGGTAGAGTGGAGGACTGTAGAGGTTTGCTATAAGCCATCCTTAGATCGCTGATTCGAATCCGGATCGAAGGATATTTTTTTTAACGTTAGATTATTGCATCTATCCAAATGGTGAGCCAGATGCGAACGGGTATAAAAGGGTTTAACTTCCCTGACCGGGAATCGAACCCGGGCCGCGGCGGTGAGAGCGCCGAATCCTAGCCACTAGACCACCAGGGAGGTGAAGAGCACATTAATCCTCTAGCGGCTGGTCGTGGTCATTACCACACTATCTATGCGGTCTAAGGGGCAATGATTCTGATGCCCATTGGTGCCTAGACACGGACCCCACATACCTTCTATCAGGTGAGCGCATTACTTCCAAGAGCTTGTAGACTGATTTTCAGAGTCATCAGAGAATATCTATGGCCAGATACAATTTTTCTCCACAAGATGTCAGTTAAATAGCCAATGGTTTTGCAGATTTTCTCTCTGTGACTGCCACTGGTTTTAATTAGTCAAGATTTGAGTTCTCCAGTGAATAATAACACAGAGCCAAAAAGCTTTAAAGAAAGAAGTAAAAAAAAAACAAACACAACAAAACTTGAAGCTCATCGACACAAACCGGCATGCATTTCACCTTCGATAGCTCAGTTGGTAGAGCGGAGGACTGTAGAGGTTTGCTATAAGCCATCCTTAGATCGCTGATTCGAATCCGGATCGAAGGATATTTTTTTTAACGTTAGATTATTGCATCTATCCAAAAGGTGAGCCAGATGCGAACGGGTATAAAAGGGTTTAACTTTTCTGCCCGGGAATCGAACCCGGGCCACGGCGGTGAGAGCGCCGAATCCTAGCCACTAGACCATTAGGGAGGCGATTAACACAATAATCCTCTAGTGGCTGGTCGTGGTCATTACCACACTATCTATGCGGTATGAGGGCAATGACCTACCTGGTAACTGCCCCCTTGGATGATTGGTGCCTAGAGCCACCGGGGACCCCCACATACCTTCTATCAGGTGAGCGCATTACTTCCAAGAGCTTGTAGACTGATTTTCAGAGTCAGCAGAGAATATCTATGGCCAGATAAAATTTTTCTCCACAAGATGTCAGTTAAATAGCCAAAGGTTTTGCAGATTTTCTCTCTGTGACTGCCACTGGTTTTAATTAGTCAAGATTTGAGTTCTCCAGTGAATAATAACACAGAGCCAAAAAGCTTTAAAGAAAGAAGTAAAAAAAAAACAAATACAACAAAACTTGAAGCTCATCGACACAAACCAGCATGCATTTCACCTTCGATAGCTCAGTTGGTAGAGCGGAGGACTGTAGAGGTTTGCTATAAGCCATCCTTATATTTTTTTTAACGTTAGATTATTGCATCTATCCAAAAGGTGAGCCAGATTCGAACGGGGATAAAAGGATTTAACTTCCCTGACCGGGAATCGAACCCGGGCCGCGGCGGTGAGAGCGCCGAATCCTAGCCACTAGACCATCAGGGAGGCGATGAGCACAGCCATCCTCTAGCGGCTGGTCGTGGTCATTACCACACTATCTATGCGGTCTGAGGGCAATGACTCTGATGCCCATTGGTGCCTAGACAATACCCCACATACCTTCTATCAGGTGAGCGCATTACTTCCAAGAGCTTGTAGACTGATTTTCAGAGTCAGCAGAGAATATCTATGGCCAGATAAAATTTTTCTCCACAAGATGTCAGTTAAATAGCCAAAGGTTTTGCAGATTTTCTCTCTTTGACTGCCACTGCCATTAGTCAAGATTTGAGTTCTCCAGTGAATAATAACACAGAGTCAAAAAGCTTTAAAGAAAGAAGTAAAAAAAAAACAAACACAACAAAACTTGAAGCTCATCGACACAAACCGGCATGCACTTCAGCTTAGATAGCTCAGTTGGTAGCGTGGAGGACTGTAGAGGTTTGCTATAAGCCATCCTTAGATTGCTGGTTCGAATCCGGATCGAAGGAAATTTTTTTTAACGTTAGATTATTGCATCTATCTAAAAGGTGAGCCAGATTTGAACAGGGATAAAAGGATTTAACTTCCCTGACCAGGAATCGAACCCGGACCGTGGCGGTGAGAGCGCCGAATCCTAGCCACTAGACCAGGGGTTCCCAAATGTTTCAGACCACGACCCCTAATATTAGACTGCTGACGACCCGCAACCCCCTCCCCTCCTCCCCCTCCTTTCTCCTTTCTGTGTTTTCCTCCAGCAGCTTGTGAGGATTTGCGATTTGGTTACAGACTGACAGAGCTCAAACAAAAAGGAACACAATCGCTAAGCCAGGCTATTTTATTAACAAATTAAAAACAAATACATCCCATAACTGTGAAATGCTTACAGACAGAATACGAACAAGCTGTTTGTAACACGCATACAGCGTTGGCTGGCGCCGTGGAACAATTATAATTCTAACTTTGTATTCAAAAACGCCTAATGTGATGAATGGGCGCTGTGCGCGGATCAAAGCAGGTCAATTCTAGGTTCAATTTTGGAGATCGCCACCCGCAGATCATCTTCCACGTTAAGCCGTGACCTGTGTTTATTCTTAATGTAAGTCAGCGCGGAGAATGTCTTTTCGCATAAATACGTTGAGCCAAATTGCATGAGTACATCCAACGCGGCTTTCGACAACTGTGGATATTCCAGCGCGACAGAAACCCAGAACTCATCGAGCGTCTTGCCGTCAACTGCCGTCCTTAGGGTTTGATCGGTTGAAAGTTGTATCATACGTCTACCGTCGTAATTAATCGGAGCAAACAAAGTTTTATTTCCAGTTTATTTTAATTATCCCAAATTTATACTCGCATCATTACAACCTTTTTTAACATATAAATAAAAATATAAAAAATAAAATTAAGTTTCTGGAAATCATCTTGCGAGACCCCGCCCTCCACTCCGCGACCCCCCAGGGGGTCGCGACCCCCATTTTGGGAACTGCTGATGTAGAGGACAGGGGGGTATGGAGACAGATGATCCACTGAAACAATCCCTAATAGGAGAAGCCGAAAGAAGAAGAAGAAGAAGGTGGGAATTGATATATTTCACATATAAATGCACTGAACATGAGCGCTGAACTACACAATTAAATCTTATGGAAATCTAAGACCAAAGATTCACAAAAAAATTAACTTCTCAGACCGGAAAACAACTTCTACTGCACCTCTATTCTGATCATATAGCCTGGCTTCCTGTACATTTACGTAAAATACCCAAGACAATACGTCTCTTTGCTCGATGCCCAGCGTCAGCACGCTTTGTGTTTGGTTGGGCACGTTCAGAAAAATCTAATGGAAACTTCACAAAGCTGTGCTCTACTGATAA
This sequence comes from Silurus lanzhouensis, assembly GCA_039877035.1. NCBI lineage: Eukaryota > Metazoa > Chordata > Actinopteri > Siluriformes > Siluridae > Silurus > Silurus lanzhouensis. The sequence continues at coordinate 14,612 of JBCEWE010000144.1, forward strand.
AATCACATGTTGGAAAACTCGCACCACAGTTAGAGGAAGGAAATAGCAGTTCTGATCATGTGAGTGGTCGTCAGGGAGCATGATAAATACCACGTACGCCTGTTATTGGCTCTACAAGAGAGCAGGAAAACCTCCCTGAAAGCCCAGGACTGGAATTCACTGCTTTAATATAGATGTATCATAAATCCAACATGTCATGTGATTGGTTGTAAATAATTACAGAATCCAGTTTGGCTTATTGAACTGTGTGTTTTTCCACCATGTGTGTTTTTCCATCATGTTTATATGACTGTTATATTCACACAAAAGGAAAACTCGATTCCCACTCGACGATGTCGTTCTTTACATGTTTCTAGTTCTGTATTATTCTTTTGCTTAGCTATAAGTGCATAAAGTCCTTTTACTTATGAATTTATTACTTTACTTAAGTTATTTTACTTGAAATTAGCTCCGCCCACAGCTGAGACAGAGCTCGATCTTTTTTATTAAAAGACAACGCACAAGGTACAGAATGTGCAAAAAATTGTGTCAGCGTTTTTAATTCGTTTTCTATTGCATACAGGTACAAAAGTCCAATGCATTATAATTTTTTTTTCTTTATCGTTTTCTCATGGTCAAAACTTCATTTTCTCGTGATCTCGACATGACGAGTTCTTTCTCGTGATCACGACTTCATTAACACGGCTTTTTCAGTTTAAATGAGTCCCTGAACAAAGTAAAAGGAAACGTGAGCATCCACGATGCTGCGATGAAGCCGTCTCTAGAACGTGCTCTTATGCTTTACACAGAAAAAGAATTAAGCACAGATCTAGACGAAACAATGTTTGTTATGTCTAGATCGCGAGAAAACAACTTTTGTTATGGCGGGAAAATTATGCCATGATCACCAGAAAACGAGAAAGAAAAATATTATAATGCATGGCTTCCGTAGAACCTTCTGTAGACAGGGGCTCAAAATAATATTCAATAATCCCAAGCAGGGCAATCCCTGCAAAATTACAAATACAATGCTACAGGTCTGGACAAGACAAGACAAGACAAGACAAGACAAGTTCTGCCCCCCATCTGTATTTGTGATTATTATTATATATTTTTTGTGTTTGTGTTCTGACCCACATTCACATCTGATTATGATTTCTTGATTAATTTCTATTGAATGAAAAGTCTCTTGCAGATGTAACCGGGTGGAAAATGGCATTTGAGTTGTGTTGCATGTATACACCTGTAATTCCTAAGGCTGGCGATAGGGGCAGTATTCGGGTGTGTGTATGTCTGTGTGGTGCAGATGAGGAAGTGCACATGTGCTCTTGTAAACTAACTTTTGGACACGCGCTCAGCAAGCAGAGTGAGAGAGATGCACTCTCGGGGAAGTTGAAATCTTTAAGATGCAATCCTAAGGTAAATGTAATTTTTCTTTACAACATTCTTTAAAATACCAAATGGAGATGTGCATTTATAATGGGTTGTTTTATTTCGTTTTGTGCAATGTTTATTTCCGTCTTAAGTCACCATGCGGTGTAGGCCACTAATTTAGGATGTTATATAAAATATGCACTACGTTTTGTTAGTTAGTTCATGTGATTCAAAATGTATTTAACTTTTTGCACAGTGTACAACATAACGTTGGGAATTGCAACTTTTGTGAAGTGAGTGTGGATGGTTGTCTGGAAGCTCATCCTGTAAGTGGTATTCTTTTCCTACCATCTAGTTGCATTTAGTGGGTAATATTTTATGCTCATGTTATTTTGTTTATTTTTTTTGTAGAGTATTCCCACTGCCGTATTTTGGGTAGTAAGTGTTATGAAGTGTATGTGCATTTTTTTTTGCCCCAGTAATCTTTATATTTCTGTGTTTCATTTTTTTTGTTTTTGATCCTTGTGTTTTTGTGTTTTTTATTTGGAACGGATGTGGATCTGTGGATCTGTGCACATACGTGGAAAATTGGACATTGAATAAACTTAAAAATGTTAAACCCGTTAAATGTGGTCCTGGTGGTATACTAAAAATCCCTAGCCCTCACATTTTGGTACCAGGAGTGGGGTCGTTTATTCAATCTGACTCATTTATAAAGATTGGCATAGCGGGGTAGACAAATACGGCAGTGGTGAATATTTTTGCAGAGGTGGAGAACGTCTGCAGTGTGGAGGATCTCAGTCGAGGTGGTCATCGTGGGACTGAGCAGGAATTCTGCGGAAGAGACTGGTCCTTATTGAAGCGCTTCCTTCTGTCGACGTATTAGCTTTCAGGATTTCTCCTTCACACCCAGGAACTGTGCATCAACGCGAGGGTGTGTTGAAGGTACTAAAGAGAATTAAAAAGGTTGGATGGGTTTTGCCCAAAGGACAATTACTCTGAACTGTACTGAATTGAATTAATTTGTGAGTTAATGCTATTTGAACCACTGATGTAAAAATGTCAGATTCTGATGAAATCCCTGCTGATGGGGCTGTTGGTGGTAATGTCATAGAGCAACTGAGAGGTCAAATTCAAGAATTAACAGATTGGAGAGACAATACTTTGCCAATAGGGCCGTCGGGAGGGAAACCCAACTCGTTCTTACATTTATGTCCTCGCGAACGTCAGGTTCAGCCTTTTAGTGGGGAGTATAACAAAGATGGCCGCTCTGTAGAAGAGTTTGTTGAGGAGGTGGAAAGGGTTTTACGTGCTAGAAACCAGACACAGGAAGAACAAATGGATTTTATTATCTCACTTTTGAGGGGGCCCGCACTGGAAGAGGTGCGCTTATGTGTTGGAAACCAGTCTAGACAGGTTGAGGATTTGTTAATTTTTCTGCAAGAGGCATTTGGGGAGCGACGTAGTGGGACTCAATTATTGCAAATGTTTTATAACCGCAAACAATTGGACGGTGAAGATCTTCGCCGTTTTTCTCATGCTCTGTCTCGCCTTGTAAGCTCTGCTGCGAAGCAGTTGCCAGGTGGCTTGGCTAATGAACAGGTAGTTTTGCGTGATCAATTTGTGGAGGGTGTGCGAGATACTGCTTTAAGGAGGAGCTGCGTAAACTAATCAGAGAAAGACCCCGTTTGACCCTGCTTGAGATTCGTAATGAGGCCATTCTTTGGTCTATGGAAGAGAGCAGACCAACCAGAGTAGCTACTAGTCGACCCGTTCATTTAGGATTGTTGCAGGAAAAAGAGGGGGAAACTGCTTCATCTGCGAATCAAACCTCGGCTGTATTAAATGATATTTTGCAGGTGATTACCCGGCAAGAGAAGCGAATAAGTGAGCAAGAGCAGACTATTTTGGAGCTCACTAAGGCAGTCAAGGAGTTAACTGCGCAACGGTCAGTGTCTGTTTCTCAGAATGTTGTACCTCCGTTAAAGTCTTCTCCGAGGTTTACTGAGGAGGGTGAACCTATCTGTTTCAGATGCAATGGGTTGGGCATATTGCTAGACATTGCACTGGGAGACGGGTGGGAGACCAAAGAGTGCTACCAGAACTACTGAAGAGCAAGAAAAACAAGACCCCTCTGTCGCGCAGAGTCGGGCTGCAATAGGGAAAAGTTCCGGTCCGACGGCCAAGGGAACTTGTAAGGACAGGTTTCTTGAACGGGCGGTGGGGACATGCCCAATGGTGGATTTGATGATCAAGGGTGTGCCAGTGTCATGCCTGTTAGACACTGGAAGTCAGGTTAGCACTATTACTGAGGGGTTCTTCCGTGAGCATTCATTTGGGATGAGAGTGATGTGTTGGCTACCTCAAATTGGCTAAAGATCACTGCAGCCAATGGTTTAGAAATCCCCTATTTGGGTTACATGGAGCTGGATGTGGAGGTTATGGGATGGTCCTGCCTGAATGTGGGTTTTTGATCATCAAAGGAAATCCTTGTCCAGCCTCCGTGCCTGTGCTTATTGGAATGAATATCATTAGTAAGTGCCGACAAATTGTTCATGCTGAATTCGATACCACGTTGGGGGGTAGCCTTGATTCCAACTGGAGGGTGGCCTTTCAGCAGGCACAGTCAGTAGAGTTAGTTGAACGAGTATCGTTTGCTCGGACGGTGGGTAAGACTCCTACACATGTGCCTGCTTGGTCAGCAACTACTGTCCTAATTAAAGGCAAAGAGTCCTGTAAAAAGGATGGTTCGGCATGGTTAGTAGAATCAGCAAATACACCCTTACCAGATGGATTGGTCGTAGTACCTACCCTGGTCCCAGCAGAAGTACCAGTGTGTCCAGTAAGAATACTTAACCTGTCTCAAGAAGATCTTTGGCTTCAACCTAGAGCCCGGCTGGTATGTTGTCCCCAGTTGATAGTTACAGCGTAGGCTCGTCCTGTGAAGTAAGGTTTCAGCGAATCTCTGCAGACACAGAACAGGTTACTATAGGTGTAGGTGAGGATTTGGAGCACCCAGCTCAGTCAATCTTGGATCATGTTGACCTGGGTGGCACGCCTGAACAACAGGTTCGCTTGAAAGCTGTGCTGAACAAGTATTCAAGTGTATTTGCCATGGAGGATGATGAGTTGGGTTATACAGATAAAGTTCAGCATGAGATACATCTGACTGATGATGTGCCAGTAAATCAGCCTTACGACGAATTCCACCAAATCAGTATCAGGAGGTTAGAGAGCACATTACTAAACTGTTGAAAGGTGGTGTCATTCAAGAGAGCATGAGTGCTTACGCCTCTCCTGTGGTGCTGGTGCGCAAAACTGATGGTTCGCTAAGGTTATGTGTAGATTACCGGAAGCTCAACGCCAAGACAAGGCGTGACGCATTTCCATTACCAGAATTGACGAGAGCTTTGATGCCCTCAGGGGAGCTCAGTTTTTCTCAACTGTGGACTTGGCGTCAGGGTACCACCAGATTGCTGTGAGTGACAGAGATAGGGCTAAGACGGCATTTACCACGCCCTTTGGTTTATTTGAATACCGGAGGATGCCGTTTGGAGTCTGCAATGGGCCTTCAACCTTCCAACGGCTCATGCAGGCAGTGATGAGCGATCTAATTTTTCAGGTGTTGATTGTGTACTTAGATGATATCTTGCTGTTTTCACAGACATTTGAGGAACACCTGGAGAGGTTAGAGGTGGTATTGAAGCGGTTGTTGGAAACCGGTTTAAAGGTCAAGCTGACAAAGTGCCGTTTCCTCCAAGACTCTGTACGTTTCCTTGGTCACCAGGTGTCAGCGCAGGGGATTTCTCCTGACCCAGACAAGGTTGCTGCAGTCAGTGACTGGAAGACCCCAGAAATGTTAAAGAGCTAAATCATTTCACGGGTTTGCAGCTATTATCGGAAGTTTATTGAAGGTTCTCGAGGATAGCTGGACCTTTACATGACTTGGTAAATGCTTGCTTGCGTGAGGGCAGTATGCAAAGGGCAGTCGCTACTTTAGTACTCTGTGGTCTAATGAGTGTGAGCAGGCATTTATTAATTTGAAGACGGAACTGACAACAGCACCTGTGCTGGTTTTGCAGACTTCACATGTCCTTTCATTCTTGAAACCGATGCTAGCCAGAATGGCTTAGGAGCCATCCTTTACCAGAAGCAAGGTGACAAGAAGAGAGTCATGCATATGCGAGCAGGAGGTTACGCAATGCTGAGCGGAACGATCGCAATTACAGCAGCATGAAGCTCGAGCTACTGGCCCTTAAGTGGGCTGTGGTCGAAAAGTTTCGTGGCTACCTACTTGGTCTTGTTTGAAGGTGAATAACGGACAATAATCCGCTATGTCCACTTGCAGACTGCTAAGTTAGGAAGCGATCGAGCAAAGTGGGTGGCACAGCTCTCTGTGTTAACTTTGAGGTGAAGTACAGGCCAGGAAGGAATAACGCTGCAGCTGATGCTCTTTCCAGCAGGAGTTTGCAGGGGAGCCTGGACCTGATCCTGATGCTGATTGGGATCAGGGTGTAGCAATCTGTAGGTAATTAGTCGAGGGACAGCTTTGGACACCGAGCTTGCTTTGAAAGGGCTAGAGTGCGGCAGGTTAAGGCAGATCCGTGCATAGAGGCCGGTGAAGAGGCTTCACCAGCCTCCAAGGAACACTCATACTCTCCCTGGTTACACTAAAGAGCAGCTAGCTGAGTTTCAAAAGAATGACCCGGTTATACAGGGTTCAGAGAGTTTTGGGACAAAAAAAGGCCAGTTCATCTGGAAAGAAAGTCTTGTCCAGGCCAGTTGAAGTGTCTCTTGAAGCAGTGGAGCCTTATAAGAGAGAGGAAATGGGTTTTATATCGAGTTGTAGACAACCCAAATGAAAAAGGCTGTTTGGCAAATGTTGTTGCCAAGTTGTTTGAAGGAACGAGTGTTACAGAGTGTGCATGATGATTTGGGGCACCAGGGCATTGAACGAACACTGGGGTTGTTGAAACAGAGGTGTTTTTGGTCTGGTATGCATGAGGATGTCGAGGAATGGATAAAGAAGTGCCAGCGTTGTATTCTGACCAAGATGCCTCAGCCCAAAGTCCGTGCCCCAATGAGAGCATTTCTGGCTTCCAGACCATTGGAAGTGATCGCAGTAGACTTTACGCTTCTAGAGCCGGCTTCGGATGGGCGTGAAAATGTTTTGGTTGTTACCGATGTTTTCACAAAGTTTACACAAGCATTTCCTACAAAAGACCAAAAGGCCGATACCACAGCAAAAATCTTGCTACGAGAGTGTTCATGAAGTACGGTGTTCCTGAGAGGTTGCACTCTGATCAGGTAGAACATTTGAGAGTGAGGTAATCGCCGAGCTGTGCAGGCTTTATGGGGTGAAAAAGACTCGTACGACCCCGTATCGGCCACAAGGAAATGCTCATTGTGAACGGTACAATCGCACACTTCATAATCTATTACTACTTTGCTGTCCGAGAAGAAACGCCGTTGGCCGGAGTACTTGCCGGAGTTAGTCCATGCGTATAAAGTTACTCCGCACTCAACTACAGGGTTCTCCCCTTACTACTTACTTTTGGGGTACAGCCATATCTGCAAATTGATGCATTGTTGGGTAGTGAGGAGGTCATTGAGGGGAAGCACGACTGGTTGTCTGTTCATCAAGAGAGACTGAGATTTGCCCATGAAAAGGCTAGGGAGTATTCAGAGGAAAAAGCTCGGAGAGAGTAACTCGTCTGAATGAAAAAATGTTTGTCCCCAGTCAGTGTGGGTGAGTTGGTGTATCTGCGCCAACGGCTTCCAGGCAGGAACAAAATTCAAGATGCCTGGAGCCCGGTCGTGTACCAAGTAGTGGAAATAGTGGGCACAACTTACACTGTTGAGCCACTGGAGGAGGGCCAGCCAAAGGGTTCACCGGTCGGAGTTCGGTCAGGTGCTGTGCCGACCCTAGGCCTAGGGGTAAAAGGTTTGATCCAGGTGTGCAGACGGGTACGCAGCCAGGCTGCGTGGATCATAATGAAGCTTCTGAACCAGGTTTTGTGTTGTAGAGGAGGTTGTTCAACCCTGTGTGAGATTGGGCACAGACAATATAATGGACTCAGAGCACTAGTTTTTTCGGAGTCTGAAAGTGTCAGCTCTGAAGGTGGCCAGATTCAAATCTCCATAGAAGCTGGTAGGGACTCTGTAGAACCTGATATTGTAGTCCTGACTCCAGAGGCCACAGATGAGCATGCACCATCACAGAAGTTAGATGTCGGGGAAATGTGTGACGCAGCAAAGAGAGAGGTACCAGTTCCTGCTGTGCGTAGAAGTAAGCGAGCAACTGCTGGTGTTCACACAAATCCTTTCATACACCAAGGTCTGCTTGCAATGCGGTAAGTGTCAGTACCGAAATGATGTCTCAGGTGCTGGCCAGCATTGGCACTGCTCTGTTTGAGAAAGCCTTACAGGGTGCTATAAATGCCTGAACTTGTGGGTGAGTGAGTCATCGCGGACGCTGACTTAATTGCAGGGGAGATGTAACCGGGTGGAAAATGGCATTTGAGTTGTGTTGCATG
>JBCEWE010000144.1:27500-87500 GCA_039877035.1 Silurus lanzhouensis
CTCCAACAAGCCCCCCAAAGTTTTTCGAAGCAACCAAAACATGGAACTTGTTGCTTAGAAAGTAAAATGTGGCTGAAGAATACGCCATGGCAGGTTCTCGACTGTAGCCAGTCTTCAGGGTTGACAGGTTGATGTGATGACAGCCTGCTCGAGCGTATGAAGTCAGGAAAGTTTCTCGGGTGACACCAGGAGAGAAAAATCTTAACTGTTATGCATCTGGAACAGGATTTAAAACTCAATACACTGACATGAAAATGACACTTTTTTTTCTTTTTTTTAAAACCAAAAGCATTTTTTCCTCTCCGTTTTTGAGCTCAGGGTCCGTCTTTGCCAAAAAGGATTGAATTCCCGCAATACTCGATATACTACTTTAAAACCTTCAGGGTATTCGAGAGGTAAATCCTTAAAAGCACCGTCGTCTTCTTCCGATAAAGATTTGAAGTGCTGTGGAATCAATACCCTCTGAATTCATCACAGAGGTCAGATAGAACTGGGAGATTTTTACTCGCCATTTTTTTTTCTACGTATGAAATACAATGTCGCCTCACGACAGAGTGAATAATCTTATTTACAGTTGCCCCCAAAGTCTTTCTTCTTATGGAAAAGATGGCAGACACTTGGAGCTATTCCACATGCCTCACTGAATATCACAACCTTTATAGGATAGTCCTTTATTATTATTATATTAAATAAACTCTTCCTGTATTCCTATGCATGTGCATCTGAGGCAGCATTGCTTTCTTTCAGCTCATATCTCACTGTAACCTGCAGCAGACAGCAGACCTGGCAAGTCATTAACGTCCATATGTTCATCACCAGACACACTTAACATAATAAAAGTCTAAGCTCACTGTACATTTTCCTTCATTAATGCTAAAAATGAAGGCGATGAAAAATGATGCTCACCATGTCACACTGTACGAAACCTGATCCTACACACTCATGTAACACCAAATATAATACTCCAATGGCGTGAGCTCGTGAGCTGACCGTAGCATACTACAATATTTAGATTACCGCCATTGAATTACCATTGAACCATAGCAGGTTACTACATGCTAATACCCTGTGCTTGCATGTCTATGGTTGTTCAAAACCGAGTTGTTACTAACAGTCTCCAGATGTTTGTGAAAGACTTTGTTCGGAAACTTTACACGTTCTTTACACACTCTGAGGGTTTCGCGTAAGGGGTAATATCCACATCTAATCAGCACGAACCCAACTCAGGAACCATGCCAAAGATATCAGGTTGTGTAGGCATAACTCTGAAATGTTAAGAGGGCCTTTATTAGTCTGAGAATTGGCCATTCACTTTGAGATGTAAAGGTCAGTGGTGTCAGGTGCCGGGTGCCAGGAGGAAGACGGATTTTTGAGTGCCGTAATTAGAAGATTGTATTTGCACATTTATATTCAAGGAGCTCATTCTTTACCTTTCAGATCATTTCTACCAGAGTGCACAAGGGCTTCCTTTCCAAGGGACCAATTAGTTATCGGGAGAGAAATGAGACAGAAAAGTCTGCCAACTCATGCTTAAGTCTTGTTCTTCAATAATCCAGGCAAAAATTAATGTTCTGCCTTGCTCCCTGATGCTGATCTCCTTTGCACAGACAAAGAGAAATGGAGATCCAGGCGATTTCTGTGCACAGGATATTATGACCAGCTCGGTCTCGTGAAGCCGAATGTCAAAAGCCTTGACAACTACTTTTTTGTGAGAAGTGAATCACCAGGAGAAAGAGAAGCAGAAATTTTGGGCACACTCGCTGTGCCCTAAACGAGCCTATTGTGCTGAGCTATAATGAATTGAGCATCTCCACATGAACTCCCGTTCTGTTCTGCCTCCGAGATAAAGCTTCATTGTGTAAAGGGACCAAATATGGAGTGCTGCTGCTGTGGTTTCACAGGCAGGTCTGAGAGCCCTCGGAGACAGATGAGGTGAGACCGAGCGTGATAAAACGAGCGGGATGAAATGAGAAAAGCCGGGACGGCAACATAAGTAGAACCACAATTGCGCTGGTGTGATATGAAGGACGCCGCACGACCTGCTCACAAGCACGGGCACAATAACACGCATTTGAAACCGAGCCATTAGATTTACAAGTACAGTGAATGGATTGCAGAAAATGTAAGGAATAAATATTCATAGTGATCCAGTAAAATACTTATTGATCAGGCAGTGGAATCCCAAAGAGCACATTGTTCACTGCTTTTTACCACCACAGCATCTTTCCAACCATATATATGAAACATAACCTACTGTACAGTTTGTCCTTTTTCTTCGTCTTTCTTTGCGGATCAATGTGGACTGTTTTAAAAAAAAAAAACAGTGAATGAATAAATCACTTTTCATAATTGAATGCTAAAAGAAAGTTCTGCACATTTTTTCCCTTTTATTTTTCTTTCATTTCTTTTTTAGAGAGAGCAAAAAGGAACATAGAAGAACTGTGATTAAATGATGGGTGCTTTATACAGCAGATCTGAGAGAACAGATAACCTTCTTACCACCAGACTCTGACCTCTGGACACCACTAGACACTTAATGACCTCCATTAATAACTCCACCTTATTCCTGACCCGAGGGTCCTTCCTGTGTGCAGCTTAAAAACTCAACCTACTACATAAACCGAGCTCTAAAAGCACAAATAAATATGAGTAGAATAAATCTGAACAGGACGGCGATAAAACACCTCAATCAACCTCACCAGGAAGCTATAATTAAATCACTGCTGAACTTTTACAGACTGGGGAATTTCTTTAAATACTCATTTACAAAAAGCAGATATCAGTCTCAGCCTGATAAGATGTATTGAAAAAAAGTCTTGGTATAAAAAAAAATGATATGAAGCTTTATGTGGAAAAATTGAGTTTCCATGGAAAGGGTTTGAAAGCTGAAAATGTTGAGCTCGATGAGAGCTTTTTGACGTCTTTATTTTATTTTGATGCTGTACAGAAATAATATCGATCACATGATCGCATTTCTCGAATTAGTCTCAAAAGAATTTGTACAAACACATTGGATTTCTTTTCTCAAAATCCTTTAATTTATCTTTCAAAAGTAAACATTTGTGTCAATGAACATCTCACTGCCATCAGAATGCAAGTCAAGTCAAGTCAATTCGTGTTTATTTGTATAGCGCTTTCTACAGTGGACATGGTCTCAAAGCAGCTCCACACAAGAAAATAATAAGACCATGAAAAAATGGTTTCTTTTATTATAATTGTTTATCTATGATGAGTGAGCCGGTCGTGACTGTACAAAGAAAAACTCCCTGAGATGGTATGAGGAAGAAACCTTGAGAGGAACCAAACTCAAAAGGGAACCCGTCCTCATCTGGGTCGCACCGAATGTCGATTTATTACAGTCATTGTTGAGGCGTGCAGTTACAGGTATTTGAATGCAGAACTGCAGACTGGTGATATTAATTACAGTCCAAAGCAGTCATCAAAGTTCCTGATTTGCTCAGTGGCTTCATGGATCTTTGGCTGTAGATGTGGAACCATGCCCAGCTGCACAGAGTGGACTTTAATTGAGTAGGACTCCATCCAGGGGACCATCCAAGACCATGATGAACCAGGCAGATCTGAAGAGAAGAAAGGACAGGAACTCTGGTCACTGGAACCCCAGGGGCATGTTTACTCAGGAGAGTGAAGAGAGATGACAGGAAGAGAAAAATAAAGATTGTTAAACATCCTAACTGTTAAAATGTTAAGGGCACTATACAGTGGGATCGGGGTGTAAATTGGTACTCTGCAGGAAAAAGGCTGATTAACTGATTAAATAAATGTGTTTTTAGTCCTGACACTGTGCAGTCTGAGTCCGAATGCTAACTCCCAGGCTGTCCTCCAACAGGAAGCCCTTATGTCATTGTTCACAAACAAGATCTTTGAAATGTTTAGTCATGTCGTCAGTATGACGGCGCACAGTTTCAGTATTTTCTCACGTGATCTACGGTACACGTATATACACAATCAATATACGTATATGTACACAATCAATTAAATGAAGGTACTAAAGGGGTTGCAATCTGGTCAAAGCAACGAGAAATTGCTTTTATGACGAGCACGACATGATGTGGAGGTTGAACAAGAGGTTTTAAGAATTTTATTTCTGATCTGAGAAATGCTCCAAAGCAACTGAGAAAAACGGATGTAATCCAGTGATTCTGATCGGTTTTGCTAGTGAGTGGATACCCGTGTTGATTGAGGACGGCTTGAGGAATTATATGGTGCGATTGTGTTTATGAAAAAATGAATTGTTTAGGGAAAGTGGGTCAAGTGTGTTAGCAATCAAGAAAAAGTGCAATAAACGGTAGGGAAGTGGTTAGCTCAGTGGTAACCAGAAGGTTGGGGGTTCAAGCCACAGTATCTCCAGTCTGCCACTCTTGGGCCCTTGAGCAAGGCTCTTAACCCTCTGGTTTCCAGGGGCGCTGCATCATTACTGACCCTACTCAGTCCAAGAGCTTCAACCTCAGTGGTCACATGTTTCTTCTCCACTTTTGAACACTAAATATTCTTATGCTACAACAATGCTAAGGTGAAGCCATTAATTAATGACTGATTCCATGTGGAGTGTTCTGTCATGATGGAGGTTATTCTCTGACTGAAGACCTTCTTTATGAAGGTAATATAATATTAATATTTAACATTAGCCAGCCATTGCAGCATGGCCACAAGGGAGGCACTGGATTTATACTGAATATAGGGATGAAAATATGTTGAGCTACTGGATCCAGTGCATCTTTCATTTCAGGTGTAATAACTACAATTGTACTTGATGATTGTTTCGTTCAGGGTGCGTGTAGCATTTATGGCATTTGGTAGAAGCCTTTATCCAGAGCAACTTTCATGTATCGTCTTCATACAGCTAAGCTGCGATGATCTTATGGGCCTTAAGGGTTGTGTAGCATCTACGGGATAATCGTATGCACTTATGTTCATTGTTTGCTACATCGAGGCACATGGTAGGATCTAAGTGCCAAGCTTTGGAGTCGAGGTCGAATAAATGTATTATTATTATTATTATTATTAACCCAGCCATTATGAATGCACAAGCCAGTGCACTCTTAGTGCCGGTCCCAAGCCCGGGTAAATGGGGAGGGTTGCGTTAGGAAGGGCATCCAGCGTAAAACATGTGCCAAATCAAATATGCGGATCACAAATGAGAATTTCATACCGGATCGGTCGAGACCCGGGTTAACAACGACTGCCACAGGTATCGTTAGCCGACAGGGTACCGGTGGAAATTGGGCTACTGTTGGCCGAAGGAGGAGAAGGAGAGGAGGAAGACGTCTACAGAGACGGCAGAGAAAGGAGAAGTGGAGGAGAGTGGAGGTTCGGGTTGGTACTTTAAATGTCGGTACTATGACGGGGAAAGGGAGAGAGGTAGCTGATATGATGGAGAGGAGAAAGGTAGATATGCTGTGTGTTCAGGAGACCAAGTGGAAAGGGAGTAAGGCCAGGAACATTGGAGGTGGATTTAAACTGTTTTTTCATGGTGTGGATGGAAAGAGAAATGGTGTAGGGGTGATTCTGAAGGAAGAGTACAGTAAGAGTGTAGTGGAGGTGAAGAGAGTTTCTGATAGGGTGATGATCGTGAAGGTGGAAGTTGAAGCGATGATGATAAATGTCATCAGTGCCTATGCTCCACAAGTTGGCTGTGAGATGGAGGAGATGGAAAGATTCTGGAGTGAATTAGATGAAGTGGTAGATGGTGTACCTAGGAAAGAACGGTTGGTGATTGGGGCAGACTTTAATGGGCATGTAGGTGAAGGGAACAGAGGTGACGAGGAGGTGATGGGTAGGTATGGTTTTAAGGAGAGGAATGTGGAAGGGCAGATGGTGGTAGATTTTGCTAAAAGGATGGAAATGGCAGTGGTGAACACTTATTTTAAGAAGAAGGAGGATCACAGGGTGACGTATAAGAGTGGAGGAAGGTGCACACAGGTGGACTATGTGCTATGCAGGAGATGCAACCTGAAGGAGATTGGAGACTGTAAGGTGTTGGCAGGGGACAGTGTAGCTAGACAGCATCGGATGGTGGTCTGTAGGATGGTTTTGGAGGCGAAGAAGAAGAGGAGGAGAGTGAGGACTGAAAGAAGAATAAGATGGTGGAAACTGAAGAAAGAAGAGTGTAGTGTGAGGTTCAGGGAAGAGGTCAGAGAGAGGCTCAGTGGTGTTAAGGAGGTGTTGGATGATTGGGCAAATACTGCAGGAGTGATGAGGGAGGCAGCTAGAAAAGTACTTGGTGTGACATCTGGAAATACAAAGGAAGATAAAAAGACGTGGTGGTGGAATGTGGAAGTGCAGGAGAGCATAAGGAGAAAGAGGTTGGCAAAACAGAAGTGGGATAGACAGAGTGATGAGAAAAGTAGGCAGGAGTACAAGGAGATGCGGCAGCAGGTTAAGAGGGATGTGGCGAAAGCCAAGGAAAAGGCATATGAGGAGCTGTATGAGAGGTTGAACACTAAGGAAGGAGAAAAGGATTTGTACCGATTGGCCAGGCAGAGGGACCGAGCTGGAAAGGGTGTACTGCAAGTTAGAGCAGTAAAGGATGGAGAGGGAAATGTGTTGACTAGTGAGGAGAGTGTGTTGAGAAGGTGGAGGGAGTATTTTGAGCAGCTGATGAATGAGGAAAATCAGAGAGAGAGAAGGTTGGATGATGTGGAGTTGGTGAAGCAGGATGTAGATAGGATTAGTAAGGAGGAAGTGAAAGCAGCGATTAAGAGGATGAAGAGTGGAAAGTCGGTTGGACCAGATGACATACCGGTAGAAGCGTGGAGATGTTTAGGAGAGATGGCAGTGGAGTTTTTGACCAGATTGTTTAACAGTATTTTGGAAGGTGAGAAGATGCCTGAGGAATGGAGAAGAAGTGTGCTGGTACCGATCTTTAAGCATAAAGGAGATGTGCAGACCTGCAGTAACTACAGGGGTATTAAGTTGATCAGTCACACCATGAAGTTTTGGGAAAGAGTAGTGGAAGCCAGGCTGAGAGAAGAGGTGACCATCTGTGAGCAACAGTATGGTTTCATGCCAAGGAACAGCACCACAGATGCCTTATTTGCTTTGAGAATGTTGATGGAGAAGTATAGAGAAGGACAGAAGGAATTGCATTGTGTATTTGTGGATTTAGAGAAGGCCTACGACAGGGTGCCAAGAGAGGAGTTGTGGTATTGTATGAGGAAGTCAGGTGTGTCAGAGAAGTATGTGAGGGTGGTGCAGGACATGTATGAGGACAGTGTGACAGCAGTGAAGTGTGCAGTAGGAAAGACAGACTGGTTCAGGGTGAAGGTTGGACTGCATCAAGGATCGGCCCTGAGCCCTTTCCTGTTTGCAGTAGTGATGGACAGGTTGACGGACGAGGTCAGACAGGAGTCTCCCTGGTCTATGATGTTTGCGGATGATATTGTGATTTGTTGTGAGAGTAGGGAGCAGGTTGAGAAGAGCCTGGAGAGGTGGAGATATGCGCTGGAGAGAAGGGGAATGAAACTCAGTAGGAGTAAGACAGAATACATGTGTGTGAATGAGAAGGAGGGCAGTGGAGTGGTGCAGTTGCAGGGAGAAGAGCTGGAGAAGGTGGAGGAATTCAGGTACCTGGGGTCAACAGTGCAAAGTAATGGAGAGTGTGTTAGAGAAGTGAAGAAAAGACTGCAGGCAGGGTGGAGTGGGTGGAGAAGAGTGACAGGAGTGATTTGTGATAGTAGGGTATCTGCAAAAATGAAAGGGAAAGTTTATAGGACTGTGGTGAGACCTGCGATGTTGTATGGTTTAGAGACAGTGGCATTGAGTAAAAGACAGGAAATGGAGCTGGAGGTAGCAGAGCTGAAGATGTTGAGGATTTCGTTGGGAGTGACGAGGATGGATAAGATTAGAAATGAGTTTATTAGAGGGACAGCGCATGTAGGATGTTTTGGTGACAAGGTGAGGGAGGCGAGATTGAGATGGTTTGGACATGTGCAGAGGAGGGACATGAATTATATTGGTAGAAGAATGCTGAGGATAGAGCCACCAGGTAGGAGGAAAAGAGGAAGGCCAAGAAGGAGGTTCATGGATGTGGTGAGGGAAGACATGCAGGTAGTTGGTGTAAAAGAGGCAGATGTAGAGGACAGGGTGGTATGGAGACGGATGATCCGCTGTGGCGACCCCTAATGGGAGCAGCCGAAAGAAGAAGAAGAAGAAATAAGAATTTCATACCGGATCGGTCGAGGCCCGGGTTAACAACGACCGCCACAGGTATCGTTAGCCGACAGGGTACCGGTGGAAATTGGGCTACTGTTGGCCGAAGGAGGAGAAGGAGAGGAGGAAGACGTCTACAGAGACGGCAGGTGAAAGGAGCAGTGTAGGAGAGTGGAGGTTCGGGTTGGTACTTTAAATGTTGGTACTATGACGGGTAAAGGGAGAGAGATAGCTGATATGATGGAGAGGAGAAAGGTAGATATGCTGTGTGTTCAGGAGACCAAGTGGAAAGGGAGTAAGGCCAGGAACATTGGAGGTGGATTTAAACTGTTTTATCATGGTGTGGATGGAAAGAGAAATGGTGTAGGGGTAATTCTGAAGGAAGAGTACAGTAAGAGTGTAGTGGAGGTGAAGAGAGTTTCTGATAGGGTGATGATCGTGAAGGTGGAAGTTGAAGGGATGATGATAAATGTCATCAGTGCCTATGCTCCACAAGTTGGCTGTGAGATGGAGGAGAAGGAAAAATTCTGGAGTGAGTTAGATGAAGTGGTAGATGGTGTACCTAGGAAAGAACGGTTGGTGATTGGGGCAGACTTTAATGGGCATGTAGGTGAAGGGAACAGAGGTGACGAGGAGGTGATGGGTAGGTATGGTTTTAAGGAGAGGAATGTGGAAGGGCAGATGGTGGTAGATTTTGCTAAAAGGATGGAAATGGCAGTGGTGAACACTTATTTTAAGAAGAAGGAAGATCATAGGGTGACGTATAAGAGTGGAGGAAGGTGCACACAGGTGGATTATGTGCTATGCAGGAGATGCAACCTGAAGGAGATTGGAGACTGTAAGGTGTTGGCAGGGGACAGTGTAGCTAGACAGCATCGGATGGTGGTCTGTAGGATGGTTTTGGAGGCGAAGAAGAAGAGTAGGAGAGTGAGGACTGAAAGAAGAATAAGATGGTGGAAACTGAAGGAGGAAGAGTGTAGTGTGACGTTCAGGGAAGAGGTCAGACAGAGGCTCGGTGGTGTTGAAGAGGTGTTGGATGATTGGGCAAATACTGCAGGAGTGATGAGGGAGGCAGCTAGAAAAGTACTTAGTGTGACATCTGGAAATAGAAAGCAAGACAAGGAGACGTGGTGGTGGAATGAGGAAGTGCAGGAGAGCATAAGGAGAAAGAAGTTGGCAAAACAGAAGTGGGATAGACAGAGTGATGAGAAAAGTAGGCAGGAGTACAAGGAGATGCGGCAGCAGGTAAAGAGGGATGTGGCGAAAGCCAAGGAAAAGGCATATGAGGAGCTGTATGAGAGGTTGGACACTAAGGGAGGAGAAAAGGATTTATACCGATTGGCCAGGCAGAGGGACCGAGCTGGGAAGGATGTGCTGCAAGTTAGAGCAGTAAAGGATGGAGAGGGAAATGTGTTGACTAGTGAGAAAAGTGTGTTGAGAAGGTGGAGGGAGTATTTTGAGCAGCTGATGAATGAGGAAAATCAGAGAAAGAGAAGGTTAGACGATGTGGAGTTGGTGAAGCAGGATGTAGATAGGATTAGTAAGGAGGAAGTGAGAGCAGCAATTAAGAGGATGAAGAGTGGAAAGTCGGTTGGACCAGATGACATACCGGTAGAAGCGTGGAGATGTTTAGGAGAGATGGCAGTGGAGTTTTTGACCAGATTGTTTAACAGTATTTTGGAAGGTGAGAAGATGCCTGAGGAATGGAGAAGAAGTGTGCTAGTACCGATCTTTAAGCATAAAGGAGATGTGCAGTCTTGCAGTAATTAAGTTGATCAGTCACACCATGAAGTTTGCAGTAGGTACGACAGACTGGTTCAGGGTGAAGGTTGGACTGCATCAAGGATCGGCTTTGAGTTCTTTCCTGTTTGCAGTGGTGATGGACAGGTTGACGGACGAGGTCAGACAGGAGTCTCCCTGGACTATGATGTTTGCGGATTATATTGTGATTTGTGGTGAGAGTAGGGAGCAGGTTGAGAAGAGCCTGGAGAGGTGGAGATATGCGCTGGAGAGAAGGGGAATGAAACTCAGTAGGAGTAAGACAGAATACATGTGTGTAAATGAGAGGGAGGGCAGTGGAGTGATGCGGTTGCAGGGAGAAGAGCTGGAGAAGGTGGAGGAGTTCAGGTACCTGGGGTCAACAGTGCAAAGTAATGGAGATTGTGTTAGAGAAGTAAAGAAAAGAGTGTAGGCAGGGCGCAGTGGGTGGAGAAGAGTGACAGGAGTGATTTGTGATAGTAGGGTATCTGCAAGAATGAAAGGGAAAGTTTATAGGACTGTGGTGAGACCTGCGATGTTGTATGGTTTAGAGACAGTGGCATTGAGTAAAAGACAGGAAGTGGAGCTGGAGGTAGCAGAGCTGAAGATGTTAAGGTTTTCGTTGGGAATGACGATGATGGACAAGATTTGAAATTAGTTTATTAGAGGGACAGCGCATGTAGGATGTTTTGGTGACAAGGTGAGGGAGGCAAGATTGAGATGGTTTGGACATGTGCAGAGGAAGGACATAAATTATATTGGTAGAAGAATGCTGAGGATAGAGCCACCAGGTAGGAGGAAAAGAGGAAGGCCAAGAAGGAGGTTCATGGATGTGGTGAGGGAAGACATGCAGGTAGTTGGTGTGAAAGAGGCAGATGTAGAGGACAGGGTGGTGTGGAGACGGATGATCCGCTGTGGCGACCCCTAATGGGAGCAGCCGAAAGAAGAAGAAGAAGATTATTATTATTATTATTATTATTATTATTATTATTATTATTATTATTATCAGTAGTAGTAGTATTACACTTAGCAAACTAACGATGAAACTTAGCCGTTGTAAAACAAAGCAAAAAAGTGTTTTTTACTTGTTACATGTACATTACAACACTTTCTTTCTTTGTATATCCCAGTGATGGTAGGAAGCTGGGGTCAGAGCACAGGGTCAGCCATGATACAGCGCCCCCTGGAGCACAGAGGGATTAAGGGCCTTGTTTAAAGGTCCAAAAGTGGCCGCTTGGTGATACATGGGTTTGAACCCCCAGACCTTCTGATCAGTACCCCAGAGCCTTAGCTACCACCTTCCCAAATAGGCAATGTAAAGTTAAAAAGCGACACTCCTCAGGAAAGGTATATTTCCAGATTAGATAATAAGAAGACACAATTTACATAAACCAAAAAAAAAAAACAGTTTTTCTTTTTTAAGAAGATTTTTTTTAAGTACGTGGGATTTAATGTTTAACAGTTAAGTAACTGCTGGTGGTATAAAATTTTAAGCACTTCTGAGAACAGGGAAAACAACTTTAGGGTGTTAACAGTCGCTTTGCACCAGAACAAGCTGATTATTTTAATCTAACAGCGTGACAGGAGGCTTTATTACTTACATTAAATCCACATTAGGTGCATCAGAATGTACTGTATACATGTGGGAGGTTTATTTTTTTCCTCTCCTTTGACCCGTTCACAAATATATCTTCAGCCCTGCCCTTGCTGTGAAGACATGCTTGATATCCAGCACCGGTGACGACAAAAAAAAAAAAATCAAATTGATTTATTCTGATTTTAAACTCAGCAAAGCAAAAGTGGCCTAAAATTGTCCAAAAAATCATATCATGAAACACAAAGCAAGCTAATAAGGCTATCAGAAACTTTTTCTCACTCACAGTTCTAACTGCCTCAGCTCCCTGTCGGCTCTCCGAGTTCATGGCAGTCTCTTAAAATGATTTCAGGGGTCAGCAGGTTCACTTCGCTTCACTGGGGCTCCAGAGAAAAGAAGAAGAGAGAAGGGAAGGGAAGAAAACTAAAACGTCTGAGTGAAAAACTAAATCAAGATTACAAGATTGTTCACGATTTTATTAGATGGGTTTTTTCAAGTGTGTCAGTCATGGCAGGGTGGTGGTGACTTCTTGACCTCCTTCACCTTTTGTTAACATCAAGGACGGGCCAAGAAAAACGAGTACAGAACACCAAAGTGTTTTGTGTCATTAAGATAAAACATGATTGTTTCACTTTATTTTGCACAATTTTTCCCAGCTACTGAACCAAACAAATATACACAGATGTTTACTAGTCCTGCATGAATTCCCTAATTACCCTTTATAAAATGTGCATCTGCTAGTCTAGACCCTAAACTATTATACAGACATTAGACACGCCCTTGACCCTCTTAAACTTTCAAACATACATGGAACTCGCCCTGACCTGAACCCACTGAACCCTGGGAGGTTAAGATTAGCGTAATATTTCCAATTTATGAAATCTTCCACATTGATTATTTTTGGATAGCATCTAGCAATATGATAAAGCTAAAGGTTCTATAAAGAACTTGGAAATGCATAAACTTAGTTTTCTTTTCTGCATTGAAAGTGAAACAATTTGATTCAGGAAATATGTGCATTTTTTGATTTAACAATGTTTGCTTTCAGCACCAGCTTTCTTCAGGTGAATGCTGACCTTTGAATACTTCTTGGAAGCCAGCCAAAAACAAAAATGGTTTTCCCAGAGTTTGGTTTTTTTCAACTTGACCCATTTACTGTGGTAAAATTGGTTGTTATTTGCCTTTCCAACTCTGACTTTTAAGTTCCTGATAGTAATGCGTGTACTTCTGAAAACCGTTACAACAGGAACCCCTTTAGGAAGCCAAGAACCTTTAAATAAATCCCAGAGGCACTCCTATAAAAAGCTGTTGGTATACCATAAGAAACCTTCCTAAATAAAGCCATTAGTTGCCTTGATAATGAATGAGGCTACGTCCACACTAATCTGGATCCATTTTGTAACCGTTTTTGTCTAAAAATACTCCACGTCCACCCACAACCGTTTCCCAAAATGTGCTCATCCAAACTGAAAACGTTTACGTCCCTGTACTGGGTGTACGCAAAACGTAAGGCGCTTCGACCTGCAGTCATTTGCGTCTGCGATTATTTACATTCCAGCGATAACTAGAAATGCGTCATCGTTTTCGGAAGCCTCCGTTTTTCCGGCCCACACCGTGGCGTAAAAATGGCGTCTTCGGGATTGATCCACTTCTGAAAGCGTTTTTAAAAAGCGACGTTCAAAAACATGCATCTTCAAGTTAAAATGATACTTGACTCGAAACCCCTGTCGAGCCCTAATGAAAAAATGGAAAGAAATGATTATTATTGGTTTTTAATCAACATAGATTAGTTGCACTTAAACTGAACCTACTCGCCAATTCGCTGTCAGCCTTCTGCAGGCGGGACAGACTTTTTATTTAGTTTAAACATCAAAAGCTCTCGTTCTCTTTCTATTATTTCAATAGAACTGCACCATTGAGAACATCAAACACAATGTCATGCAGGTGAAAAAAAAAAGTTTAGGCTTTTGTAAATGCTGTATACTTTGATGTGTTTGGAGATCAGACCTGCCCCTGATGTGATTCGAGGCAGCTTCCCAAAGGACAACGTAATTGGACAGAGAAAGAAAGAGAGACTGAACAGCAGACTCGCCGAGGTCAGAGCAAACAAGCGAAGGCTAGATCGCCTAAACCTATCAGGTTGATACCGGATGAGGCCGTATGTGAATGCAGAAGGGTGTTGCCTTGAAAAGAGAATTTCAGGAAAGCAGCATGCCCCCCCCCCCCCCCCCCCCCCCCCCGAAACAAACAAAAAATAATAGTAAATCAGACTCTATCATGAAATCTAGCTTTTAGCTGGGAATTGCTCATGAAAAGGGCTGTGATCTATAAGGCTTCAGACATCAGAGAGAAAAGCTACAGGGCAAGACGAGCGATAGCTCAGGGCTCAAAGTCACATGGGCCTCCAGGCAGTTTGCACCAAGCTGAGAATATCTGCAGAAGTTCAGTTACAGTGAGTGTATTAATAGTGGAAGCATTACCGAGGTTACTGTGAGATTCAGTAGCAACATTTATAACATTTGGCTTTACCTCCTTCCAAGTATTTTCCATAAGAAATAAGTGCCACCTTGGATGACGCATGATGTGACCCCCTTTCCTGACTCAACTTTCCAGAAATGTGAGAAAACCTAGTAGAATACTTACCAAAATACCAGACCTGCTTAGTATCCTCCATTGTACTAAACATGTCTATTAATAGCAATTAGCCGTTTCCCATTCACTTGCAGGCTCTCCTTGTGATTTAATGCTTTTTACCAGTTTAGTGTCAAAAATAAAGGCACCCTAGTGTACTTTCTTTGTAAAGCAGTCCCTGTCTATGTAGGTCACAACCCCAATTCCAAAAAAGTTGGGATTCTGTGCAAAATGTAAATGAAAACATAATGCAATAATTAGCAAATCTCATCAAATATAGCATAGAAAGAACACGTTCAAACTAAGGAACTCTACCATTTTTCATTTTCTGTTGAAGGCCTTGTCGTATTTAAGCAAGATAATGCTAATTCAGCATATTACAAAAGATGAATGACTTCATAGTGGAAGAGTGCGGGTGCTGAACTGGCCTTCCTGCAGTCTAGACCTTTCACCATTTGAAAACATTTGATGCATCATGAAACAAACAAAAAACACAACAAAGAACACCCAGAACTGTTGAGCTGCTAGAATTATGTTTCAGACACATATGGGAAAATATTCCTCTCCTAAAACTCCAGCAACTCGTACCTCAGATGTGATGCTGCACATGACCCTGTCATGACTTTGCTTAAATGTTTACATATTCTCAGTTGAAACACCGGATATGTTTGTTTAGTTGTTAATAGAAAAAGGATTTAAGAGATTTGGAAATCATTACATTCTAGTTTTATTTACATTCTGCATAACATATAACATATATAAACGTTTTAGGAATTGTGGTTGTTCCATTTCTATGCATCTGCATTTTTTTTAGCCAGATGTAAAAGTTTCAGCAAGCTCTCAATTGGTTTTTTGGTTTAACCTTAAAGGATCTATATATAACTCCAAACAGAGGTTTTTTACCTTCAGAAAAAATGGTCCTTTAAAATGCCAGAACTGTCTGCTGTCCAAAAAGCCCTTGAGGAACTCTTTTTTTCTTTCAATGTGCTGCAATAAAAAGCCGAATTAACAAAAGCGGGCCATCTTTCAGTAATTTATGGCCCGTTCATGGCAGCGTTTCAAGTTCCACGGCTGAAGTGGAGTGGGTAGAGAACGGGTTACGAGGGGAATGAAACATGTTCGAAGTCATATCATAGTAAAGCTTGTAACCTTCTTAATTCCCTGCTAATCATAGATGTTTATTGATTTTTCCCTCTTTCATCACCACTTTATTGATCCGATTCAATTTCTTTTAAGTGTTCCATTTTCATACTCAGCATTTTCTGTAATTTCGGACCCACAGACAAGACCTCGCAGTTCCCTCAGGAGCATAAATACACAAACACAATTTTCCATAATGTTGTACATGCAAACCTTGGCCTGATTCGAACTTGGAGGAATGAAACACTTCCCCCAGGCCACTTGCACTTTTACACAATAATCACATGAGTTTATATCTTAGGGACGTTTTAAAGTAAATGATATTTTCTTTTGGATAATACTTTTACATTTCAACAGCTGTTTACAAAGTTAAGCATCATTAACTTCTATAGATGAGGAACGTTTCTCTCCACACTGTATTTGTTCTAACCTGAAGGAAGTGAAGCAAATGAGCAGTGGCTTATTTTATTATTTCATTTATTTTTGGAGCACAATTGATTCCTTTTCACTTTAACTGAAAGTGCTGAGATTAGGATTCAAAACTTTTACTGGGATCCTCTGGCTTTTTTTTACTAGCGTCTACTGTCTAGACTTATTCATTTAAAAATAAATCAGTGAAACCCTGATTCCGTCCCTCAGTACCTGCACTACATCCTGTGTGTTACAAGTTCTTACACCACGGCAGTGTTGAATATAAGGAGATGTTCATGTAACATTTATGAAGGCGTCTCCAGTGTCAGCACGCACTGACGTACTGAAGTTTTCTCAAAGAAAAGCCCCAATTATGTAACTAATGGTATTAAAATGTTTGGAGTGTAATGGTGTAACTGGTGCTGTTCTGAACACATGCGTGACCACGTCTGCGATTTCATCACGAACAGCCAGTTACAACAACCAGCTGATGTAAAATTCAGTATGAAACTCTAAATTTGACGTGACAACCATTTGACATACGGTGATGCTACAACAAGTCATGTTTTGAGTGGCTTCAGGAGCGGAAGAACATCGCCACAACATGACAAGAGATCAAGAAGACCTTTCACGTACTCGAACCCTGAAAATGTCAAAAACCTTCAGCAACTTGTACATGTTGAGCATCGGAGAAGGATCCATATGATCTCACATCCGCACCCACACTAGTCCTGTGGACTTCACCCTCTTCGTGAAGATGAAGATCTGGCTCATCGTTTTGACACCTTTGCAAGGATCCTGTGCGAATAGCAGAAGGTCCTTGATATTTTTTGAAAAGAAGACTTTCAAGGACACATTCCAGAAGTGGCAGGAACACAGGGAGCGCTGTGCTGCTGTGCAAGAGGACTGTTATGAAGGTTTTTGATCATACATGGATGAGGTCTCCAGTGTCAGAGGTAGAATCAGAGTTAACCCTTAAATTTTAAGTTTCCCACCATCTTCACGACAGATGAAGCTTTTTTGGGGGGATTTTAAGTGTAAAAGAGAAAACGAGAGAAGGTGATGGAATGACTGTAGCTGCTATAATGTAAGTGTGGACAGTCGGATATGTGGTTCTTCAGGTGAAACATTGCAGTGGTATAAAAGGAATGAAACACTTTACAGCTGTAGTAACAGTAACATCACACCTCATCACGAGATCTGAAGCTCATTTCACTCTCGGGTTAAAAGCCTGAAAGGTGAAGCTCGTTATTCTTTTAAATGAAGCCGTCGAGATCACAAACTCGTCCATCATCCAATCATGGAAGAGCTGCTGATTCTGGCCTGCTCGTTAATCATTCATATGATTACACTTCCTGCAGGTTCTTTTCTCACACAAAGCATCTTATACACCACTTTTACAGAAAACTCTTTAGAAACGGTTGTTTTTATTCGACCTCAAAACCCAGGACGCGGATCCTTTTTTTCTCCAGGAAAACAATACTTGAACTGTGTGAATGAAGAACTCGTGTGGTTTTTTTTCTGATGGTGAACACGGCTTTTCTCCGGAGTAAATGGGGAGCGGTGGTGAAAGGCCAACAGCTCAGCATTCAGGGAAGTTTAAAGCTGGAGTATTTCACTCTGACACTGACCTGCAGCCACCCGAGCCATCTGGGCCTTTTTTCAAGCCTGATTCCCACAAAAAGCTTTTCTCCTCTCACATCACTCTCCCAGTGAAGCTCACACGACCACCTCATGGCCTGAGGAGCATTTCAGCTCAGACATAGATCCCTTTTTCTCTCCTTTTCTGTTCTATTGAGATTTGACTAGTGTCTGTTTAATTCTTTTATGCAGTCAGATTAGTTTTAGATTTTATATTTAGATTTAAAACATCTCTCAGTCTGATTATTAAAAGGTTTCATTTGGAAGCACAGCATATGTCCAAGCTCAGCTGGAGTGATATCTATCATGGAATGACCTGCCCAGTTACTGCACCTAAATCCTTTTGAGCTGCTCTGAGATGAACTGGATCATAAAGAAATCTCTAGTGAAGAACACCTTTAAGACCTCTACAAGAATCAGGGCAAAGTATTTTAGCTGAACATTTGGAGAAATGAAACGTCTGGATGCTGAGAGTGTGTAAATCTGTTCTTCATGCTAAGGGAGGATTTTTTAATGAAAAATGAAACATCTGGACAAGTGAGGAAGAAAAGACACACAATTGGAAATGTATAGCTGATGTAAAATGTGGTTGTTAAGGAAATGAAAACTACTTTGCCCTAAAAGATACAAAGTGCCCACACTGGGGTCTTCTTCCATAATAATTAAATAACTATATATTTAAATATAAATTTGAAGTGAACTTGAAGTGAATTGTAAACCTGATCAGCTGCTCATAAATGTTGTGCATTAAATAAAACAGGCTATAAAAAAAGGGTTTTGGTGTGTACTTCTTAATAAACATCTCCATTCCACAATTATTCCTCTTTTCCTCATAACAAGCTCCACTCCTCTGGGAAAATGTTCCAATAGATAAAGAGTGTTAATAAAGTCAGGAACTGATGTAGGTGAGAAGGTAAGGAGGCCTGGGGTGCAGTCAGCGTTCACATTCATTTTCAGGAGGTTTTGGAGCTCTTTAGCTGGAGATCTTCAACAGGTTTTGGATCTCCAAGTTTATGTGAAGGGAAAATGTCATGCTTTCATATCCAAAGACCCAAACATTTTTGTGCTCACAGTTTGGAGAAGAACCACATACGGCTGGAGACCTCAGGTACCCCTCTACTTTTTAAACAGATCAATCATCTTAAAATAGACTATTTTCTGGATTATTTGAGTTCTTTTGGCTCACACAGACTGGTTCAGAGATGGAGGAGAGGAATTTTACTTGATCGATACATGAGGAAGGATCAGTATCATGCAATCAGCGCTGACACAGAGAACCGAGAGAGAGCACTTAGCCAGCTCTCAGAGCTTCACTCATACACACACATACATAATAAATACTAAACAATAATAATGTCTAAAATCAGTGCTTTATGAGGGAAGAGTAGCAGTGTGACACCAGTGAGAGAGGAATATGAGATGGTACAAGACAGGAAATCAGTATGGACTGTTAACCGATCAATCAATCAATTAATCATTTGTCAGTTGAATGACTGCAGTCCAAAAATCCAAAAGTTTCTTTATTTCCACCATGATAATAATAATAATAATAATAATATTAATAATAATAATAATAATAATAATAATAATAATAATAATAATAATAATAATATAATAATAATATTAATAATAATAATAATAATATAATAATAATAATAATAATATTAATAATAATAATAATAATAATAATAATAATAATATTAATAATAATAATATTAATAATAATAATAATAATATTAATAATAATAATAATAATAATATTAATAATAATAATAATAGTAATAATCTTTACTTTATATAACACCTTCAAATGTTTAAATATCATTTCATCCTTACACTTTGTTTGACACACAGTACATCTGTGGATTCTTTATGATCGAAGTCAAAAATAATTCTTAAATAAACAAATAAATATAAACATTTAAGAAAATAAAAATAAATGGTTGATCTAGCCAATAAAGATTTGAGGTGGGGGGGCAATATTTATCATTTAAAAGAAACCTTTTTTCTACCTTCTTTTTTCTTTTTTTTTCTTTTTTTACAAAAAAAATCTGTATGTTTTTATAATTAAAACTTTGAGAAAATCAATACTGCAAAATTAAGCAAATGGTACAAGACAAACTTAAATTATAAATTTCAAGCACTAATAAAAAACTGAATCTAGAAATAAAATACATTTATTATTATTATTACGGTTATTGTTAAGATTAAAAAAAAAAAAAAAAAAAAAAATGTAAGGGGCGTGGTTTATAATATGGGGAGGGGCATAGCGTACAGGGCGAGGTTTAGAATATAGGGAGGGAGTAGAGTAAGGGGCGGGGTTAAGATTATGAGGAGAGGGTAGCGTAAGGGGCGGAGTTTAGATTATGGGGAGGGGTTATATTAAGGGGCGGGGTTTCTGTATTTTTTCCTTATGTTTACAGAAATGCAGGTAATTAGTTACAGTATTTCTGTGCTGGAGCAGCGTGCTAACCTCATTTCCCAAACTTTCCTCAGCCTCTGGTCCCTTGTGAACATCAGCGGGTTAAAAATATCCCTTGTTGAAAAGGACACGCCGCCTCGCTGTCATGTTTTCACTAAAAACGGAAGCTTTGTGAGGCACAGACTCTGAGCTGCCTTTTACAATCCGGCAACTTTTTATTTTTCCATCCCTCCTGCACATAGAAGCAGCTGTCTCTGAATCTCAGCGCTCCGACTTCTTCGTATTTCCAAATTTAACCATCTCACGTATTTGTGTCCTGAGTACTGGTGGTTGTCATGGCAACTAATGAGTTCCACATAGAGTCCCCTTTTTTGACATCGGTTGCCTTTTCCTTACTGGATCCTTTGCTCTGGTTTATCGCAGACTGGATTTTATTTTGTGTGGAACAAAGTTGCTCTTGAACAACAATACCTGTGTGTTTATGTACACTCGTTTCACAATGATGTGATTAAGAGGTGGATTGATTCAGGTAGGACACCACTGAAGGTCTAAGGAGGTAATGGGGAAACTGGTGGATCAGTGGTTAAGACAATGGACTTCAGAGTAGAAGTTTTTGGTCTCCTGCCATGTTGCGTTATGGGAAATCAAGAAGTCGAGAAGCTTTAATTGTCATTTCAACTATATATGTAACTGGCACAGTGTACAGTGAACAAAGGTTCTCCAGAACCCTGGTGATACATGAAGCAACATAGAGCTGCATCACCCCAAACAACACAGAGCTCCACACAGTGCTGAATAGGACTTAATGGGTAATGTTTAAGGCTCTGGATTACTGTTTGGGGGTGGAGGGTTCAAGCCCCTGCACCGCCAGCTTCCACTATTGGCCCCTCGAGCAAGGCTCTTAACCTTCCCTGTTTCAGAGGTGCTGTTTCTTGGTAACCCTGAGTTTCGACTCAGAATCTCAGTTGTTAACTTCAGATCAGATGACTGTGAGTTCAAATCCCAGCACCATGAAGATTCAGTAATTCACTCTGATTAAGGGCGACTGCCAAATGCCATAAATGTCTTGTTTTGTATTGTATGAGTTGTACAATTAAAAATTACAGGCCATCATTTTCTATAACAGCAGCTCCGAGAATAAAGCAGCTGCAGGTTTATAATTACACACCGGTTCAAATTTGTCATTGTTTCTATAGCAACAGCTCCAAAAAAAAACATGTTTAATCCTTGATATGGTGACATTTAAAAAGAGACGTTAGAACATATATATATATATATATGGAAGAAGCCTTTAGTCTCAGAAACCTCCTCCTTTCCCACTTTTCCTGCTTCCAACACGTCAACTTCCAGAGCTGCATGTTCACTTGCTGTCTAATATGTAAGGAGATAATCAACATTCTTTAGGTCACCTAAAAGGTAGAAGAAGCAGCAGTGACAGTGTGTATAAATGCCAGCAGCCATATCACCCTGTAGCCCAAGACAGCTTGCCCACTGAAGCTAAGCAGCGTTGAGCCTGGCCAGTACTTGGATGGGAGACCACCTGGGAAAAACCAGGTTGCTGCTGGTAGAGGTGTTAGTGAGACCAGCAGGGGGTGCTCACCCTGTGGTCTGTGTGGGTCCTAACACCCCAGTATAGTGACGGGGACACTATACTGCCAAAAAAAAAAAAAAAGCACCGTCCTTCGGATGAGATGTTAAACCGAGGTCCTGACTCTCTGTGGTCATTAAAAAATCCAAGGATGTCTTTCGAAAACGAGTAGGGGTGTGCCCCGGCATCCTGGCCAAAAAACTTGCCCACTGGCCTACTAATCATCCCCTCATATTAATTGGCAATATCACTCTATCTCCTCTCCACTAATATGCTGGTGTGTGGTGGGCGTTCTGGCGCAATATGGCTGCCGTCGCATCATCCAGGTGGATGCTGCACATTGGTGGTGGTTGAGGAGAATCCCCCCCCTTTCATATGTAAAGCGCTTTGAGTGCTGCAGAAAAGCGCTATATAAATGTAATGAATTATTATTATTATTTGATCAGATTTTGCCATAACTGCTGCTTCCACATCATATTTGATCTACAGCGCTTTAGCGAAAGAGATGTTTATTTAAAATATATATTAATGTATTAATATAAATATATATATATTCATACGAAAACTTTTCAATACAGAGCTTTTGGTTCAGTGCAAATGTGTATTGAATACAATTCTTTTGACAGACAGAACATAGTTAAAATCTGAGTTCCCTCATGTACGAATTAATTTTTTTTTTTTTTATATAAATATATACAAATTAATATTTTTATATAATTCAACTTGAAAACATACACAACAGTAAAAGAGGTCTAAAAAGAAACTAGAGTTCTGTAGGGTCTAACAAATGGACAACATTTTAATTACATTTTTCCATTTATTTAATTTATTCAATCAATTTATTTTTTGCCAATATGATTGACTAGTCAAGTTATAAATGTGTATTTCATTATTGTGAATTATTCCATTTTTTTTAAAATATATTTTATTTGTATAAAATATTATAAAATATAATTTTATATATTATTTAACCAAGTAGGCATTTTATTTAAAATTGTTTTAAATAACTGGTGATGTAATAATATATTATTATTATTATTATTATTATTATTATTATTATTATTATATATTATATATAAATATAAACATATTAAAGAAAAAAGTCAAACCCTCTCGACCAATCAGAAAGCAGAGTTTAGTCTAAGTGTAGTTAATGTTATAGGAGTTCTCTCTGAACGCCGCATGCAAATAAGCAGCTTGAGATCCTTCAGCCGTGCGGTTTTTTGTATGTTTTCAGTGCTGATTAATTGGTGTGGAGGGCTTGCGATGGTGCTGTGCTGATTGCTGAGAGGATTCAGAACAGAAATCAAGGCGGCAGAGACTTCAGCAGCTTCAGCAACACTTCATTTATTTCCCCAGGAGAAGCTGATTCAGTCCAGTTTGCAGACACGGCCATTAGAGAGTCACTGAAGCACACACACACACACACACACACACACACACAGTAGATCGTTTTTACCTCCATTTTGACCTTTTTCATATCTTTTCTCTTTCTATCTCTTACACTCGCCTGTTTATATCACGGCAGAGTGAATAACTAACCTCATCTCCACCTGATGTTTCTCCATAATTCGCATTATTTTTTACACCAAAAGCTATAAGGGTGTGCATAAGTATTCACCCCCTTAGATTTATTTTTTTTACATTTTATATTGCAGCATTTTAGGATTTAATTGGGATTAGAACACCTGACTTATGCAGGCTATTTGTTGGTATCTCGAACTGGGATATTTGGATGCTGTCATCTCCTTACACACGTTCACTTAGGTTTGTTGATGGTGGTGTGGTGGCGTCTCATATCCCAGAGATCCTCATGTCTGTGTTTCCTTCTGCTTCTCCCTTTTAGTTCATTTTGCAGCCCTGGAGCAGAGCGGTACCCTCGGTAGGACACTGTAGCGGAGCGGTACCCTCGGTAGGACACTGGAGCGGAGCGGCACCCTCAGCGGAACACTGGAGCGGAGCGGCACCCTCAGCGTAACACTGGAGCGGAGTGGCACCCCTGGTAGGACACTGTAGCGGAGCGACACCCTCAGCGGAACACTGGAGCATAGCAGCACCCTCAGCAGAACACTGGAGCGGAGTGGCACCCCTGGTAGGACACTGTAGCGGAGCGGCACCCTCGGCGGAACACTGGAGCGGAGCGGCACCCTCGGTGGGACTTTGGAGCAAAGTGTCACCCTCGGCGGAACTTTGAAGCAGAGCGGCACTCTCGGAGGAACACTGGAGTGGAGGGACGCATTCATAGGAACGCTGGAACGGAGCGGTGCGCTCGGCTGGACGCCGGAGCGGAGAGACTCGCTTGGCGAAACCGAAGGGGCAGAAGTGGAGATCTGCCGTTGTCATCCCGAACATCCCCATTAAAAAAAGGCTGATGAAATTGGCATACGAGCCAAAATCGCCTCCCTTAGCGCTCCACAGCTTACTAGCTCGAGAGAGAGCCTCCTCAGACAGGAGGGAAATGAAGAACGCGATTTTGGCTTGTTTGGTGGGGAATTGGGACGACTGCACTTCAATATATTTGCCGATGCTCCACTGGAAATTGCTCCATACGGCTGCGTCGCCGGAAAAGCGAGCCAGGAATTCCGTCGGGCTGTTAGAGGTGGCTCCGGAATATGCTGGCGGTTAAGCGTCCACGAGATCGGTAGCATGACGTTCAAGAACCGACAGACTGTGACTCTGGAACGGGCGTTTCTAAAGGTGCATAGTTAACGAGTGACAGGTGTCTGTAGTTAAAGCCGGGAGCGGCAGAGATAGCGGCAGCATGACAGCAGCCAAGGGGGGCGTGGCAGGTGGATCCCTGACAACTACAGCTTGAAGAAGTAATACTACTAAAATAATACTAAAACAACTTTTTATTTTATTTTATTGTAAGCAAATGTAACTGTTAAATAAGAAGGATTCTAATTGGTCGACAGGTCTCATTTTTTTCAGGTTTCTAAAAAAAAATTCTAATTCAAAATTAAAAGTAGGTCAATTACAGTATAAAAAAAAGAACATTTAAGTAAAGTAACTGCAATTGTATTGTGTTTACTAAAAGCGTAAATGTAAAAAAATATATAATTCCCATTCCCAAGTAAACAAATAAAAATAAGTAAATGAATAAATAAATAAATAAATAAATAAATAAATAAATAAATAAATAATTCACCCCTAAAAAGGTTCACACAAGATTAAGATTTAGAAACAAAAATAAAAATAGAATAGATTTAGTTATTTTGGTGTTTTAGTCTTAGCTGTTGTCTGTATCAGTCTCACCCACTTCCTCCATCTTGGTCATTTCTTTAGATTTATAGATGACCAGGTGCCATATCTCTTGAAGCTCCTCTTGCTATCAGCCATAAAATAAATAAATAAAAAAACACAAACACATCCTCTTTGGCAACATCGCAATAATTTATAACAAAAAGAAATGCGCTGAAATATTTTACACTGTTTATACTGATTAGAGATTTCATGTTAGATTTGCTACAAAAAAAGCCTGAGTGTTAGCTAAGGAAGCTTGTGTCAGAATATACTATATATATACTATATATATATATATATGTATTGTTCTGTATATAAACCATGGCTAATACCCCACCAAAGCACTGTCCTCCTTCTTCCTTCAGCTTCTCTAACTCAGATGGCCAATTTCCCTGGCCATCGATCGCTGGTCAATGCCGACCACTCGGGAGAGGCAACTCTTACTCCCCATGGATTTTTGTGTCATCCAAATGACTGACTGCAAATAGTCACTCGGCAATCATGTCCTACTTCTCAGTTTACCCAGTGCCTGGGGTTTGGGATTCATTTCCAGAGGATAAAGGAGGCTTTGTGATTTGTTTCTTTATGGTTTGAAGCATAAATCTGGGAAAATGTTACTACCTACGTGAACATTTATTAGCTATCAGTGGCAGTGTCCTGCTCTGTCCTATGACTTCTGTGGTTTCTTGTACAGAATATTGTCAGAAAATATGAGATACTTATTTTTATATATATAAGTGTGTGTGTGTGTGTGTGTGTGTGTGTGTGTGTGTGTGTGTGTGTGTGTGTGTGTGTGTGTGTGTGTGATGTTCCACTACATTTTGTGGAGATTCATTCAGCAACAAGGGTGTTAGTAAGGTCAGTTACTGATGCAGGTGAGGTAAGGAGGCCTTTGATTGGAGCTCTATAGCAGAAGATCTTCCACACACTTCCACCCCATGGAAAGCATATGTTCATGAAGCTTTATTTTCTTGCACGCTGAAGATTTTGGTCCCCTGGTTCATGTGAAGGGAAAATTTCATTCCACCACATCCAAAGACATCCAGTACAATTGGGCACCTCCAACTTTGTAGCACCAGCTTGTGAAAAAAACACATATTGCTGGAAAAGTTGGGAAAATCACATTATATTAAATGTGTATTTAGATATACTTATATTTTATATGTATTAATTGTAATGTATTTTCATAAATTCTTTTTATATGTTTTTTATTGTTAGATTTTATACCATTAAAGTTTTATTTATTTGTTTGTTCATTTATTAATCAAGAAATCTGCATATACATGTACTGATAAACATTCTAAATGTATCATTATTTAAATAGTATTATTTTAATAAAATGGAATAACATTTTAAGTAAAAAAAAATCAAAGATTATAAAATGGTATAATTAAATAATTATAAAATTATTGAATTATAATTATTCATATTAATTATTACCATGATTATTATTAAATGGTATACAAAAAAAAAAGGAAACATGAGTTTAAAGAAATAATTAAGCAAAGTCAGAGTTAAAGAATTATAAACGTTGTACTTTTTATCCGATTCTAGTTGCCTTTAATGTGTAAAAAAAAAAAACCTGTTTCCTTTTGCTTTACAGCAGCGAAACACACCTTACTTCAACTTTTTCCATCAAGCCTTTAAATCTGTTCATTATGTGATGGAGAATTTCCTTACTCATTTACGCCTCTGTTCGCTTCCTGTCCCTGCGTGCTCTGTATTGATGCTAACGTCCGTATAGGAATGGCCTCGATGCTTCTTCCAATCTGACAGGTTCATTTGTTGAGGACGGTAAAGCAGACGACTCGTACCTCGCTCTCTACGCAATCGCGCCACTATGTAAATAGCCTTCAAGCGCCACTTAATGAATTAGCCGGTAAATAAAAGGAGGCTCACTCATACATCATGAGAGCTACATCAATCAGAGCGTCAAGGTTGTGTCACTGAGCGGCACGGTGAGGCGGCTACACACGACTCCAGAGAACTGTTTTCATCCAATAATCTAATTCCTAAATGATTTAATCTGATCTATGATCAAAATAGTAAGTGTGAAAACATTTCTCAACACACTCTTCTCACTAGTCAACACATTTCCATCTCCATCCTTTATTGCTCGAACTTGCAGCACATCCTTCCCAGCTCGGTTCCTCTGCCTGGCCAATGGCTACAAATCCTTTTCTCCTTCCTTAGTGTCCAACTTCTCCTACAGCTCCTCATATGCCTTTTTCTTGGCTTTAGCCACATCCCTCTTAACCTGCTGCTGCATCTCCTTGTTCTCCTGCCTACTTTCCTAATCACTCTGTAGAGCCCACTTCTGTTTCTCCAACCTCTTTCTCCTCATGCTCTCCTGCACTTCCTCATTCCACCACCACGTCTCCTTGTCTTCCTTTCTATTTCCAGATGTTACACCAAGTACTTTTCTAGCTGTCTCCCTCATCACTTCTGCAGTAGTTCCACAATCATCCAGCACCTCTTCACCACCACCGAGCTCCTGTCTGACCTCTTCCCCGAATTTCACACTACAGTCTTCCTCCTTCAGTTTCCACCATCTTATTCTTCTTTCAGTCCTCACTCTCCTCCTCTTCTTCTTCACCTCCAAAACCATCCTACAGACCACCATCCGATGCTGTCTAGCTACACTGTCCCCCGTTATCTCACTCCAGAATTTTTTCTTCTCCATCTCACAACCCATTTGTGGAGCATAGGCACTGATGACATTTATCATCACCTCTTCAACTTCCAGCTTCACGTTCATCACCCTATCAAAACTCTCTTCACCTCCACTACACTCTTACTGTACTCTTCCTTCAGAATCCCCCCTACACCATTTCTCTTTCCATCCACACCATGATAGAACAGTTTAAACACCTCCAATGTTCCTGCTCTTATTTCCTTTCCACTTGTTCTCATGAACACACAACATCTCTACCTTTCTCCTCTCCATCATATCAGCTCTCTCTCTCCCTTTACCAGTCATAGTACCAACATTTAAAGTGCCAACCCGAACCTCCACTCTCCTCCACTTCTCCTTTCCCTGCCGTTGCTGTAGACGTCTTCCCCCTGTGGCTCGGCAGGTTAGTGCGGGCGTGATTTTGTGGCGTTGAAGTCTAGGGATCGAACCCTGCTTTAGTTTTATTTGTGTTGTGTTGGGCTATTTTGTTAAATGATATGATGCAAAAAAATAGGCCACAAGCTCAGGCCCTTCCCGGGTGGCTCGGCGGGTTGGTGCGGGCGTGATCTCGTGGCGGCGAGGTCTGGGGTTCAAACCCTGCTTTGGGTTTATTGATTTAGTCTTCTTTTGAGCTACTTTGTTGAATGATATGATGCCCCCCAAAAAACCCTAATTTGCTCAGGCCCTTCCTGGGTGGCTCAGGGGTTTGTTGTGGGTGAGATCTCGTGGTGGGGAGGTCTGTGGTTCGAAGCCTCCTTTTGGTTTATCTGTTTAGTGTTGTGTTGTGCTACTTTGTTAAATGATATGATGCCCAAAAAAAAAGCCAATCGCTCAGACCATTCTCAGGTGGCTCGGAGGGATGGCGTGGGTGCAATCTCATGGAGTTGAGTTCTGGGGTTCAAACCCTGCTTTAGGTTTATTTGTTTAGTGTTGTGTTGAGCTGCTTTGTTGAATGATATGATGCCAAGATGATATGATTTGCTCAGGCCCTTCCCGGGTGGCTCGGCGGGTTGGTGCTGGCGTGATCTCGTGGCGGCGAGGTCTGGTTTTCCAGCCTGCTTTGGGTTTATTGATTTAGTCTTCTTTTGAGCTACTTTGTTGAATGATATGATGCCCCCCAAAAAAACCTAATTTGCTCAGGCGCTTCCTGGGTGGCTCAGGGGTTTGGTGTGGGTGAGATCTCGTGGTGCTGAGGTCTGTGGTTCGAACCGTCCTTTGGGTTTATCTGTTTAGTGTTGTGTTGTGCTACTTTGTTAAATGATATGATGCCCAAAAAAAAAGCTAATGGCTCAGACCATTCTCGGGTGGCTCGGAGGGATGGCGTGGGTGCAATCTCATGGAGTTGAGTTCTGGGGCTTGAACCCTGCTTTAGGTTTATTTGTTTAGTGTTGTGTTGAGCTGCTTTGTTGAATGATATGATGCCAAGATGATATGATTTGCTCAGGCCATTCCCGGGTGGCTTGGCGGGTTGGTGCGGGCGTGATCTCGTAGCGACAAGGTCTAAGGTTCAAACCCTGCTTTGGGGTTATTGATTTAGTCTTCTTTTGAGCTACTTTGTTGAATGATATGATGCCCCCCCAAAAACTTAATTTGCTCAGTCCCTTCGTGGGTGGCTCAGGGGTTTGGTGTGGGTGAGATCTCGTGGTGGGGAGGTCTGTGGTTCGAACCCTCCTTTGGGTTTATCTGTTTAGTGTTGTGTTGTGCTACTTTGTTAAATGATATGATGCACAAAAAACAAGCCAATTGCTCAGACCATTCTGGACCAACCAGGTTGTGTCACTGAGCGGCACGGTGAGGCGGCTACACACGACTCCAGAGAACTGTTTTTTATCCAATAATCTAATTCCTAAATGATTTAATCTGATCTATGATCAAAATAGTAAGTGTGAAAAAATGTCTCAACACACTCTTCTCACTAGTCAACACATTTCCATCTCCATCCTTTATTGCTCTAACTTGCAGCACATCCTTCCCAGCTCGGTTCCTCTGCCTGGCCAATGGCTACAAATCCTTTTCTCCTTCCTTAGTGTCCAACTTCTCCTACAGCTCCTCATATGCCTTTTTCTTGGCTTTTTCCCTCTTCACCTGCTGCTGCATCTCCTTGTTCTCCTGCCTACTTTTCTAATCACTCTGTAGAGCCCACTTCTGTTTCTCCAACCTCTTTCTCCTCATGCTCTCCTGCACTTCCTCATTCCACCACCACGTCTCTTTGTCTTCCTTTCTATTTCCAGATGTTACACCAAGTACTTTTCTAGCTGTCTCCCTCATCACTTCTGCAGTAGTTCCACAATCATCCAGCACCTCTTCACCACCACCGAGCTCCTGTCTGACCTCTTCCCCGAATTTCACACTACAGTCTTCCTCCTTCAGTTTCCACCATCTTATTCTTCTTTCAGTCCTCACTCTCCTCATTTTCTTCTTCACCTCCAAAACCATCCTACAGACCACCATCTGATGCTGTCTATCTACACTGTCCCCCGCCATCTCACTCCAGAATTTTTTCTTCTCCATCTCACAACCCATTTGTGGAGCATAAGCACTGATGACATTTATCATCACCTCTTCAACTTCCAGCTTCACGTTCATCACCCTATCAAAACTCTCTTCACCTCCACTACACTCTTACTGTACTCTTCCTTCAGAATCCCCCTACACCATTTCTCTTTCCATCCACACCATGATAGAACAGTTTAAACACCTCCAATGTTCCTGCTCTTATTTCCTTTCCACTTGTTCTCATGAACACACAACATCTCTACCTTTCTCCTCTCCATCATATCAGCTCCCTCTCTCCCTTTACCAGTCATAGTACCAACATTTAAAGTGCCAACCCGAACCTTCCACTCTCCTCCACTTCTCCTTTCCCTGCCGTTGCTGTAGACGTCTTCCCCCTGTGGCTCGGCAGGTTAGTGCCGGCGCGAATTTGTGGCGTTAATGTCTAGGGATCGAACCCTGCTTTAGTTTTATTTGTGTTGTGTTGGGCTATTTTGTTAAATGATATGATGCAAAAAGAAAAAGACCACTAGCTCAGGCCCTTCCCGGGTGGCTCGGCGGGTTGGTGCGGGCGTGATCTCGTGGCGCCGAGGTCTGGGGTTCAAACCTTGCTTTGGGTTTATTGATTTAGTCTTCTTTTGAGCTACTTTGTTGAATGATATGATGCCCCCCAAAAAAACCTAATTTGCTCAGGCCCTTCCTGGGTGGCTCAGGGGTTTGGTGTGGGTGAGATCTCGTGGTGCTGAGGTCTGTGGTTCGAAGCCTCCTTTGGGTTTATCTGTTTAGTGTTGTGTTGTGCTACTTTGTTAAATGATATGATGCACAAAAAACAAGCCAATCGCTCAGACCATTCTCGGGTGGCTCAGAGGGATGGCGTGGGTGCAAGCTCATGGAGGTGAGTTCTGGGGTTCGAACCCTGCTTTGGGTTTATTTGTTTAGTGTTGTGTTGAGCTCCTTTGTTGAATGATATGATGCCAAGATGATATGATTTGCTCAGGCCCTTCCCGCGGGGCTCGGCGGGTTGGTGCGGGCGTGATCTTGTTGCGGCGAGGTCTGGGGTTCCAACCCTGGTTTGGGTTTATTGATTTAGTCTTCTTTTGAGCTACTTTGTTGAATGATATGATGCCCCCCAAAAAAAACTTAATTTGCTCACGCTCTTCCTGGGTGGCTCAGGGGTTTGGTGTGGGTGAGATCTCGTGGTGGGGAGGTCTGCGTTTCGAATCCTCCTTTGGGTTTATCTGTTTAGTGTTGTGTTGAGCTACTTTGTTGAATGATATGATGCACAAAAAACAAGCCAATTGCTCAGACCATTCTCGGGTGGCTCGGAGGGATGGCGTGGGTGCAAGCTCATGGAGGTGAGTTCTGGGGTTCGAACCCTGCTTTGGGTTTATTTGTTTAGTGTTGTGTTGAGCTCCTTTGTTGAATGATATGATGCCAAGATGATATGATTTGCTCAGGCCCTTCCCGCGGGGCTCGGCGGGTTGGTGCGGGCGTGATCTTTTTGCGGCGAGGTCTGGGGTTCAAACCCTGCTTTGGGTTTATTGATTTAGTCTTCTTTTGAGCTACTTTGTTGAATGATATGATGCCCCCCAAAAAAACTTAATTTGCTCATGCTCTTCCTGGGTGGCTCAGGGGTTTGGTGTGGGTGAGATCTCGTGGTGGGGAGGTCTGCGTTTCGAATCCTCCTTTGGGTTTATCTGTTTAGTGTTGTGTTGAGCTACTTTGTTGAATGATATGATGCCAAGATGATATGATTTGCTCAGGCCCTTCCCGTTGGCTTGGCAGGTTGGTGCCGGTGAGATCTCAGGGGAGAGATTCTGGTCTTCAGGGTTCAAGTCTCAGTTAGGACTCTTTTCACTCTTAAAAAAGCAGGAAGGTTCTACTAATTTTGACAATGTTGATTTAAAAAAAAAAAAAGTCGCTGATATTTGCAACATAGTTTTATAATAGTATATTATAAATAAGAAGAAAAGTGAATAAAAATGTTACATTAACACAAAATGTATAGTGTAAAAATGCTAAGAAAATAGTAAATATAAAAAAGAAATGATTGAAAGATAGAAAATAAATGTAGGATGAATGAATGAAAATAAATAAATAAATATTAGGATTAGGATTCTTGTCAAGGGTTTATGGTGAACAAATCAGAGAGTATTTGCTAATCAGAACATAGTCATATAGTGTATAAAGATATATCGAACAGTGTAGCAAAGAAGTAACTAAAAAAAAAAATGCTAGAAATAAAATTTTACAAGTTATAAGTAAATAAAAATATACAAAACATAAATGATAGATAGAATATAAATATAATAATTTAGCAGATAAAACAACAATTTGAAAAAAGTAATGAAATAATAGAGTATAACAAAAATGATAATGATGTAGAGAGATATATAGTGATAAATAAATGTAGAAAAAATTATGTGGTGATAAAAAATAAAAGTAGAAATAAAAGTAGAAGATATATATATATATATATATATATATATATATATATATATATAAAGAGAGAGCTCAGAGTAGCATAACCCCTCCTTTTACCTCTCCAGGGGGCCCAGGTGGGACAAACCGGACTTACTCTCTCTTTCTTTCTTTCTCTTTGCCGGATTTTACAGTCCCACCCAAGCCCAGCACTTACTGCTCACCAGGAGTCTCGAACCGAAGTTCTTTGGAGACCGGACTGCACCATTAACCCATTGAGCCATCAGAGCTGACAAATCATTTGCCTTTTTTTGGGGGGTTTATCTTTTAAACTTCCACCTAGACATAAGATAAATCTGAGTAAAAGACTTTCCTTTACTTTATTGAAAGATTGTCCAATCCAGATTAGGATTTGAACCTGAACCCACAAATTACAAGACCTACTTTTTTTACCCACTGAGCCATCATGAAGTAGGCACCACACTGATATTTTTAAGAAGATTTATTTTTTCAACATTTAACCTTACACATAATTTAAACATTACATTGCTGACCCACCTCAGCTGGGATACAAACCTGAGTGCTCTTGTTACAAGAACCACACACTTACCCACTAAGCCACCAAGGCCTTGAGCTGCTTGCCGTTGGAGGGTTTATTTGGATTATAAAATTTCTCTTATTTGTAAGAGAAGATAACATTGCAACAAGCCCATAAGTTCACAGCATACAATTATATAATCATTACTGGTTTGTCATGTGGCCAGTAAATTGTATTCATGATTAGGTATGTATGTAAATGATTTGGTATCACAGCAATTCTTTTGGTACTTTAAACCAATGATATTGCAGGTTGATCACAAAACCTCATCAACAAAAAGAAAATAACTGGTACATTTAATCGAACTTTACATTTACATTTTAATCACTCAGCTGTTTGGACATCAAGTGAAAATCTGTTCCACCATCCATTCCACCAGAACTAAGAAGAGTTTTGAAGCATTTCTTAGTAGTGCCCTGTCTGACGGTTGCCTAGTGGAACAATGGTAGAGAATAAAGAGACCAGTAGAGTGGTAGTAGAGGATAGAGGGTTCAGTGGAGCAGGCTGATAGGGGATGAAGAGATCAGTGAAGTGGGCCGGTAGAGAATGGAGGGACCAGTCCAGCAGTGGTTGAGGATTGGAGGGGTCAGCAGAGCAGTGGTAGAGGGCTGAGGGCTCATTGGGGCAGTAGTTAATGATTGGAGGAGTCAGCAGAGCAGTGGTAGAGAATTGGAGGGATCGATGGAGGGATCAGTAAAGCAGTGGTTGAGGATTTGAGTAGTCAGTGGAGCAATGCTAAAGGATTGAGGGGTGGTAGTGAAATGGAGGGGTTGAGGATTGTTGGGATAAGTGGAGCAGTGATGGATGATGGAGAGATCAGTGGAGCAGTTATTAAGATTTGGAGGGCTCAGTGGAGTGGTGGTAGAGGACGGAGGGGTGAGTGGAGTGGTGGTGGAGGATGCAGAGAAAAGTGGGAGCAGTGGTTGAAGATTAGAGGGCTCAGTAGAATGGTGGTAGAGGATGGAGGGCTCAGTAGAGTGGTGGAGGACTGCTCTGGTACTCAGCTGCTGAGCTGCTTCGGCTCCGCCTGTACTTGTCGGAGCCTCCGCCGGCGTTACATCTTCACCTGGATATTAGCTTGGTTGGCTAGTGCTATTGTCAAATGTGATAACACCACCATAAACTTCAGTGTACCAAATATCCGCTCTCTTTCGAGCAAGGTTCATCTTATCCAGGATCTCCTCACTGACCATAAGTTTTACAGAAACTTGGCAACAACTCAATGACTTTTCCTCTTTCAGTGAGTCAACCTCTCCTGGGTTTGCTTACATCCGTCAACCTCGTGGCTCTGGTGGTGTTGGAGGTGGCCTTGCGATTATTTTTTGTGAGAAGTGAAAAGTCTCCCTGGTGTCTGCTCCTGCCTTTGACTCTTTTGAATCAACTGTGTGTGAACTCCCTGGGCACACTCTTGCCATCGTTGCAGTGGTTTATCGCCCCCAAACCAAAAAACACTTTCATATCTGATTTTGCTGCTTTTCTCACCCACCTATTCATTTTTCTTCAAATATAATATTGTTGGGTGATTTTAATATACAGATAGACAATGCTAATCACCCTCTTACTCAAGGCTTTGTTGCCTGTATAGAAAATGTTGGTCTTCAGCAGCATATTGACTTTTCTACTCATTTAAAAGGATTTTAGATTGAGTTTGCTGTTCTGGTTTTACTCCTTCTATTTGTACTGCTGATGATCTTTCTATAACTGATTACTTCCTTTCAATGCTCAACACTCCCTTTCTGTAATTAACAGAAATCATATCATTTCACCTTGAGGTGGTCTAGTGGTTAGGATGCGGAGCTCTCACCGCTGCGGCCCGGGTTCGATCCCCGGTCAGGGAACCAACCCCAGCCACTCTTAGTGCCGGTCCCAAGCCTGGATAAATGGAGAGGGTTGCGTTAGGAAGGGCATCTAACGTAAAAACATGTGCCAATCCGCTGTGGCGCCCCCTAACGGGAGAAGCTGAGAGAAAGTTTTATGTCATCTCACCTTGGTTTACTTCTGAGCTTTGGTTAATGACTTAACCGACTTAACAGCTTTACAGTAAAACTGGTCTTACTGTTCATAAAGATATGTACAAAAGTCACTATAAGATCTGTATTGTTAATACTAAATCAAGTTATTATTCTGATTTGATCTGTACTAATGAAGGCAAAATTAAAACAAACATTTTAAACATTGAAATAGTATTTTTTAGACCCCCACCATCCC
Organism: Silurus lanzhouensis; assembly: GCA_039877035.1. NCBI lineage: Eukaryota > Metazoa > Chordata > Actinopteri > Siluriformes > Siluridae > Silurus > Silurus lanzhouensis. The sequence continues at coordinate 62,492 of JBCEWE010000144.1, forward strand.
ATCTATATTCATCTGTCTTTTGTAACCCTCTGATGTCATTTATTAATGATAAAATATATAAAATCCCTCTGCACTTAGGTTCACCTTCCTCTAGTATGATGACTTCTGAATTTCACCCTATTTTTCACTTATTCTTTGCTTTTTAGCTTCCCACCACTTCAGATATTTTAAATCTTATACATAAGTCTAAGTCTTCTACTTGCTGGCTGGATTCTCTTCCCACTGTTCTGGTTAAGGTCTGTCTTCCCTCTCTACTTCCTCTTATTTTTGCTCATCTCTTACCACTGGAATTTGTTTCTCTGGCTCTTAAAACCACTGCGATTAGTCCAATAAAAAAAAAAAAATCTGGTGCTGGTCCTAATCATTTCAATATTTTCCATCCTATCTCTAATTTAAGTTTCCTTTCCATAATCCCTTTGAGAAGCGACCTAGCATGCTCCGCTCCCAGGCAAGCGACACATAGGCTGTGCATATCCCCCCTGTAATATAGTGGGGGCCAGGAGGAACACATGGCCAAAGCGAGTGCCTAGATTTCTTATTTCCTTTCATAATCGTTTTTGTTTTCTTAATTTTTTTGGACACACAAACACACAGAGAGCTTCCTGAACAAACAGAAGCTAGCACCGCTTTACCTCCATGTGATTTCTATAGCGTCATGGTGGTGACGTCACCGCACTTTCCATTGGACTGATTACACATTTGAATCAGAGCGTGGGCAACGTGGAAGCGTTCCCAAAGTGTTGCTGATGCAGCATGAGTTCCTGAAGGGGAACTTCAGTTACCCCAGCAGGCAAATTTACCACACAGACATTACTCAGGGTTCCAAGCACAGTGTTAAACATGAACATGCTCTTTATCACACTCTCTAGGAAAATCTCCTACATATAACCGGGAGACTATAAGAAGCTCGACTTCGTGGCTGAGGGGCCTGCAAACGGGTAATGCTTTGAGTTAGCTTATATAAATGCTCTTGCTGTAATCTCAGCAATCCCCTCAACTTGCCCAATTGGGATTTATGAGGCAATCTACCAGCACCTACAGAGGACTCTCTCTCTGAACACTAGACTGAATTCCGTAAACAGATGGAACCAAATGACTACGGCCCCTCATGCTCCCGCCTCCCTCTCCCATCTAGGGGCTTTACTGCGAACCTCCAACAGGGTAAACATAGGCTGACGACGTATTAACTTTTTTAGCGCACGACGGAGGGCACTATCAAAGACATGCTCAATAAACTGATAACGTAACAAAACCTGTGAATTTGGCATAGCGTAAGGTTGCTGCTTTACCTGCTCTAGAAGGCCCATTAATGTGAGGGAGAACTCCAACATGGACTCACGCTTTCATTGCTTCCTAGAGAAAAGTGTTTTCTGGAAAGAGACATATGACTGTGAGCAACCAGAAATTTGGATCATTTCTTTCTGCAGCTGGATGATATTTAATCTCTTCCAATGCCTCTCCCTCTAAATGGTTAAACAGGAAGAAAGCTTTATCAGAAACAAACATGTGGCAGGCCTGCATACAAGCACGGACCTCCTCAACCCACTCATCAGTACTAATGCTTATCCTGTCACTAGATTTTGGACACTGCCTGTCTCATGGTACCAAGACAAATCTTTCTGGTAGTGCAGCACTCATTACTTGATTAAAAGGTGGCAACAGAAGGCCTAGGACTGATAGGAGGTGCATCACTAACGCTAGATAGGGTGGGCAACCGTTCCTGGTGCACCCGCTTGTTATCTGTCCTCAATTGGACAACTAGTGCGGCTACAATGTGGCTCTGTATCCCAACATACACAAACCAAAAAGAGATGCGATTTACCTGTAATAGGATAGGCTAGCAGGAAAGTGATTAGCAAAAGCACGCACACACACACACACACACCACACACACACACACACACACACACACACACACACACAATAAACAAATAAAGAAGAAGACAATTAAACAAACAATAACTACAAATAAAATTAAAGAATTCTAAGAAAACAGCGATGCACTCATCACCATTGAACACTAACTTACAGACACCTTAAAAAAGGAAACAATAAAGTACAGAATGGTCAAGGTCGAAACAAGTCTTATAGCAATATGACTGAAAAACAGGCACTTAAGCATGTACAGTTAAAAAAGTCCAAAGCATCCTCCACCAGCCACGGCCTTAATAGAAATACAAACAAAACATAACATAACAAAAAAAGAAAGGACACAACCAAGCGGCACGGCAGCACCACCTGTGAAGCAAAGCAGCAGTGAAGCAAGACATCAACAGAACAGAACAGCAGCGTCATGTTAAGAGCGCTATGCAGGAACAGATTGCTCTTTGGGAATAGTGTGGGTTCACCCTCAAGAAAATCCATCTTTCTGGTAAAAAAATTTTTTTAAATCAAACTTAAGTAAAGTTAATGTTAAAAAAAATAAATAGCCACACCCACTGGGGAACAGTCACTGAAACAGGTCATGTTGTTGCTCACAGCACAATTCACCACCGCTTTCATGAATGAAAGGCAGGGCACTAAAACAGCTGTAACAAAATCAAAAACACTGTACAGTGTGAACATGGGACTGATTCTAATCTCCAGAGATAATGAGAAGAGCATTTGGACTCTGTGTTAACAGGCTTTTAACAACAGAATTCCCCATGACGATTGACAGGAGACTTGGTGTGTAACGCCTCCTTTTGGCCTGACACAGACCCCCGGCTCGGATTAGGACCGCGGCTGTGAACAGGATTCCCAGATATGACTGTGAGCAAAGTCCAAAACAGTAGAAAAAGCAGAACGAACTCGGCTACGTTGATGTCCATAGTGCAGTTTACATTCACACACATACAAAGAACAAGTAAACAAGTAAAACACAAAGTGCCGAAAAAACTACAAAAAATAACTTTAAAAAGGATTTAAACTTAAACTAGAGCCGCTGCAACACGCATGAGCAAAGCGTCGTGAAATCTCTGAAGGTTATGTAGGAAACAGAACTCAGGTCCGATCTTCTTTACACTGCACTGAGATTTGCGTTTGCAGTGGATATGGTGCACTGGTGCACCTGCACAGTTTTCTCACAATGCATTATACATGTTCTGCTATTTTTTCCTGACCCCTTGTCTGAGTATTAAAAAATTGTGCACATGCGTTTGACCAAGGACATGTTTGGATTACATGATGGTCCTCGTAGTCCTTCACAGCAAATGTGCTTTGATATGGAAGTGGCCTACATGATCCTCGGTTCACTTCAAAGCATAAGCCCAGAGGGAGAGGGAGAGAGATAGAGAGAGAGAGAGAGAGAGGAGAAGGAGGTAGAAAAAGAAAAAAGAGTGAGAGAGAGAGAGAGAGAGAGAGAGAGAGAGAGAGAGAGAGAGAGAGAGGAGAAGGAGGTAGAAAAAGAAAAAAGAGTGAGAGAGAGAGAGAGAGAGAGAGAGGAGAAGGAGGTAGAAAAAGAAAAAAGAGTGAGAGAGAGAGAGAGAGAGAGAGAGAGGAGAAGGGGGTAGAAAAAGAAAAAAGAGTGAGAGAGAGAGAGAGAGAGAGAGAGAGAGAGAGAGAGAGAGAGAGAGAGAGAGAGAGGAGAAGGAGGTAGAAAAAGAAAAAAGAGTGAGAGAGAGAGAGAGAGAGAGAGAGAGAGAGAGAGAGAGAGAGGAGAAGGAGGTAGAAAAAGAAAAAAAGAGTGAGAGAGAGAGAGAGAGAGAGAGAGAGAGAGAGGAGAAGGAGGTAGAAAAAGAAAAAAGAGTGAGAGAGAGAGAGAGAGAGAGAGAGAGAGAGAGAGAGAGAGGAGAAGGAGGTAGAAAAAGAAAAAAGAGTGAGAGAGAGAGAGAGAGAGAGAGAGAGAGAGGAGAAGGAGGTAGAAAAAGAAAAAAGAGTGAGAGAGAGAGAGAGAGAGAGAGAGAGAGAGAGGAGAAGGAGGTAGAAAAAGAAAAAAGAGTGTGTGAGAGAGAGAGAGAGAGAGAGAGAGAGAGAGAGAGAGAAGAGAGAGAGAGAGAGCATATGTAACACTGAAGAGAAAGGACAGAGGCGGTGGCCTTCATCGGGGAAATGGAACGAGTCACTGCCTTGACACAGGAGGATAAAATTTCACAGAGTCAGCTCCTTCATTTTACCATGAGGAGGTTCTGCCCTTTTTCCCACAATCACCGCAGCATTAAGAGGAAAAAAATGAGTTCAGCAGAGGGCTTTTATAAAAGTCCAAGCAATTAGATGATGAGAAAAAGCTACGAATGATAACCTCAGCCCTCACCCTCTAACGCTGCTCTTTATCATTTTTCACAATTACTCTGAAGTATTAGGAGAAGAAAACGAAAATTCACTGGAACTCTCCTCATGTTACCACCAAATCACATTAGCACCAAATCCATGTATTTGTTAATGATTTTTTTTTTGCATATGTACTTTTTGTCACAATAACCTCCACTCTTCTGGGAAAATGTTATGAAAAGCTTTAATTAGGTAAATAATACAACATGATATAATAATGGTGTCTCTCAAAAAAAATTATAAATAAAAAATAATTAATTGGAAATAACTGCTTAATTAATTACAAATAATGTATTAATCTCAAAAAAGCTTATTTTGAAAAAAAGCATGTGTTTATCCATGATTATGCAATTAAGCATTAAACTAAAATCTGCAGTCAAGTCAATTTGCATCTACACAAATATGATCCTGTCACCGCAGTTAAACTCATGGGTTCATTAATTTAAATAAATAAATAAATAAATAAATAAATAAATATTCTAGGAAACCAAAGTGTTGCATCTATGGCACGCTAGTCCAACAAATAAATAAATCATATTTAAATAAATTTCCTCCTAGATAAATATTTTTCTCTGTACATAAGCAATGTGTCGAAATAGATTTTTTTTTTTTTTTCAGTTTTTCTTTTTTGAATAAAAAACAAAAATCAATTACAAGAAAACGAATAAAATTCTGCTTTGGAACCTCACAAGCAAATGAATGTTATTTCGGTGAAAATCTCGATGAAGGATTAAAAAAAGGAGAAAAGGAGTGAAAGAAATTCACACAAAAACTAATTTAATTGAATATGTAAAATATTTGTATAGTATTTTAATCTAATAATTATTAAATATTAAATAGGGTTCTGAATATAAAGATATATAAATATGGTTATAAATATTATTAAAAAGAAGTACAAAAATATATTATTTCTTGTTAATTTCAATGTTAAAAAATAGGAACACAACACAATCAAGGTGTCCACAAACATTTGACCAATATAGAGGTGTTCAAGCAAATTCATTTTAACTGCATTAATTTTATTACTGCGTGATTAATGCAGCACAAACTTCTGTTTGACTATTTCTATACAAAAATATCAATAAATAAATATAAAAGAGGTGAAATTTGAACCTGCATCGCAACACACATTTATTCGTGACGTTCTTTCTTTACTCAAAAATAATGTATATTAACTTCACCAATAAATGATTTTAATCACTTTATTTTAAAACCGTCCTGATTTTTTTATTTACATTCTGTCATTTAAAACACTATCGTTACTTTAGAACTTTAATATTTGGTCTCTTTATGCTCTATGTTTAGTTTGGTTTCAGTAATAATAAACATTCATTTGCATAAAGCAGCAATATTTGTCCGTGTCCATGTTGATTAGAGAATTAAATCTGGAAAAGTATTAATTTAAGGTACATTTAGAACAGATCAATTATTAGGTGGATCTTCATCTTTGGGAAGAGGGTGATGTCTGCAGGAGCCAAATCAGGGTGGGTACAGAAATGAAATGGTGTTATTTCTCAGCGAGAGACTCGTGTGAGCACTCATTGGTGCAGTATTAATTATCCTGGTACAAATACACATACAATGCACATGATACTCCGGAATGGTCTGGACGTCCGTGGTACTGATGTAGATGAGGTGAGGAGGCCTGGGGTGCAGTCAAGCTTGAGCTCTACAGCAGGAGATCTTCCACTTCAAACCATGGGAAGCAGATCTTCATGGACCTTGTGCACTTTGTGTAATGGTGGAACAGGTGTGGAGCTCCAAGTTCAATCGAATTGGAAATGTCAGGCTACAACATGCAAAGATCCACATGGCTGAAAATATCAGGTGTCCAAATACTTTCTATATAATGTACATTTACACTATAAAAACTTCAAGCAGCCAGAAATCTAAGGGGTTCAAGCACCTTTTGGAAAAATGTGTTCACATAAAATACACACAATCCTGTCTATCTATATAAGAAAGAAAAAAGATTAATTCATTGACGAAACTTCAAGCCAGTCCTGTGTGTTCTCTTGTCGGTGAACATAAAACCAGCAGAAGAGAAGAGGATTCATAAAATCCACAAACATCATTCAAATCCACGTTTACACAATGACCCCACTCAGCTTCAAAGCCTGGCCCTAAAACAATAGTGCTGTACAATCAGTGATTATTAAATCATCAACAAGGCTTTCAGACATGTTTATTCATGGGCACATGATATTAAAGTGAACGATGTTGCTGCTCTAACGCCTTCACTTCATGCTAATATATTCCTTTCTTTCTTTCTTTCTTTCTTTTTAATTCATTATTTATTTGTGGCATGCTTTCGGCTTTAGCATTTTGTGGACGGAGGAAAATAGAAGCGCTGAGAAAAGAAAACAGGCTGCTTTTAATAAGTCCATGGCTAATGTAATTTCCTGTCGAGGTCTGGAGCAGATCGTTCCTCAGAACCAAGCAGGAGAAGTGAACGCTCTGACCTTATTTCAGAAAAGTGCATTTGGCGTAATGAAGACTGATTAGGACTGGCTAAAAATACCAAGAAGAATCATGACAGACACGAAGTTCTGAAGCTCGTCTTGTTTTCTTTTCCACTGCGTATTTTGACTTCCTACTCTTAAGTGCAGTTAAAAGTGCTTAACTCAAGGGGGTTCAAAGACCCTGGAAATGAATTGAAGGTTCAGTCTCTGGAAAAACTTAAACTTTTCGCAGAATTGCAGGTTGAGGAAACGTTCAATTTGAGAAGTTCAATTATTTGCTTGTTTTCTTTAGAAGCTTTTCACATGTGCATTGTAAAAAATGTTAACATTAGCATGTGTTTTTAGCAAGTTTATTAGCTAATTTCCTATATTAGATAAATATATCTAGTAATAATAAAGGAATGTGCAGTTATTAAAAGCACAAAAAAAAACAACAAAGAAATAATTTTCTATACATTAAATTTAAGGAGCAAATAAATAAAACACAATTTCAAAAAGAATCGAGTGAAATAGTATTTATGAACTCCAGCATTTGGATCAGTCTAAAGGCTGATTATAGTACAGAATAAAGTGAGGAAAGATTATAGAATCTGATTGAAGTTCACTGTGTTTATATGTTAACAGTTTAATAGTAAAATCTCACCTCCCTCACCTTGTCTCCAAAACGTCCTACATGCGCTGTCCCTCTAATAAACTCATTTCTAATCCTGTCCATCGTCGTCACTCCCAACGAACATCTCAACATCTTCAGCTCTGCTACCTCCAGCTCCACCTCCTGTCTTTTACTCAATGCCACTGTCTCTAATCCATACAACATCTCAGGTCTCACCACAGTCCTATAAACTTTCCCTTTCACTCTCACAGATACTCTTCTATCACAAATCACTCCTGCTATCACTCTTCTCCACCCACTCCACCCTGCCTGCACTCTTTTCTTCACTCTCACAGATACTCTTCTATCACAAACCACTCCTGCTATCACTCTTCTCCACCCACTCCACCCTGCCTGCACTCTTTTCTTCACTTCTCCACCCACTCCACCCTGCCTGCACTCTTTCCCTTTCACTCTCACAGATACTTTAAGATTATTAAATTAATTATCAACAACAATAGAGAGAACATTTGAAAATCATATTCTACTGAATGTCTCAAAACTCTTTAATTTAAAAATGTAAACGTGTAAAAAAATAATTAAAACCAGTATCATACTTAGTATCATTTGATTTTCCTTCTAGCAACTAATAAAATATGTATTATTTATTGAAAAAATTCCACTAACAGCCTCCCATAATAGTCTACTGAATTTCATCAATATTTTAAAAAGCTGTTTATGATTTCTTAACGAGAACAGAGAGAGAGAGAGAGAGAGAGAGAGAGAGAGAGAGAGAGAGAGAGAGAGAGAGGAGAGAAGAGAGAGCGAGAGAAGAGAGAGATAGAGAGAGAAAGAGGGAGAGAGAGAGAGAGAGAGAGAGAGAGAGAGAGAGAGAGAGAGAAAGAGGGAGAGGGAGAGAGAGAGAGAGAGAGAGAGAGAGAGAGAGAGAGAGAGAGCGAGAGAAGAGAGAGATAGAGAGAGAAAGAGGGAGAGAGAGAGAGAGAGAGAGAGAGAGAGAGAGAGAGAGAGAGAAAGAGGGAGAGGGAGAGAGAGAGAGAGAGAGAGAGAGAGAGAGAGAGAGAGAGAGAGAGAGAAGCGGGTTATTGATTGTTTAATGAGAATGAAACATTTTGAAGCACCAGGACAGGATGCTACTCGACATGCTTGGCAAATGTACTTTTTTTTTCTTGCATGATTATTCATTTTACTCAGGTGAGCAAAATACACACACACACACACACACACACACACACACACACACACACACACACACACACACACACACACACAGCAATCATGCACACATATCTCACACATATATGCCTGGAGTCTGTCACATTTGTATAGATATTATTGCTTATATTTTATAAATTTCTGTTAACACACTGAAATTCTCTCATCAACACCTTGGGTGGTTCCATGAAATTCCGGAGTAGAACGGGTGCTTTGAGGACGGATTAGACTGTAGTTGGTGTCGGCGGTCTGCTGCACTGACTCGGGAGTGCAGTTTGCTTCTGATCATCATCACTGTACCCCGCAACTTTGTATATCTGCTTCAAATGGACATTTGGTGCAACCCAGATGAGGATGGGTTCCCTCTTGAGTCTGGTTCCTCTCAAGGTTTCTTCCTTATGCATCTCGGGGAGTTTTTCCTTGCCACAGTTGCTCATCAGGGACAAACTTACTTACAAAGAACATATTTACTTAATCACCACATTATCTGTGTAAAGCTGCTTTGAGACAATGTTCATTGTTAAAAGCGCTATACAAATAAACATGAATTGAATTGAATTGAATTGAAACTGCACTTCTGGAATTCTCAGAACTCTCGATATTATTGCTCTTAGTATTATTGCAACTCACTATGTATTTCTGCACACCTACTGTAAGATATATTCTCCTTGTATACCTCCATCTTTCCTATTCTTATAAAAAGTGCCTCATGCTAATACATGTCATATATATAAATATATAAATATATATATGTAAATATTTTCTCTATATATTATATTTTATATATTCTTTACTGTTTAATATTGTAGTTCGCCTGTAGCCTCACTTAAACTTTTCATCCTACAAGCTACAACTGACATCTGCACACATGACAAATAAAACTTGAAACTTGAAACTTGAACTTGGTAGTACAGAGTAAAGAGAATGAACTAAAAGTATAGAATCTGTAGATCACAGTATAGAGAATGTTTATAGATTAGAGAGAAATTTAGTACAGATAACAAAGTTTAGACCATGGGTTTTCAACTGGAGGTCCACGACCCCTAGGGAGTCTGCGGCGGTACTGCAGGGGGTCTGCTAATTAATGCTGAATCACAAATAAATTGTTGTCAAAAGAATAAACATGGGTAAAAACATCAAAGATTGAATATTTCATTTTAAAAATATTATACATTAAAGTTCTATTAAACTTAAAGCTGAAGTTCAAGTTCATGTTCATGTTCCTGGTCTACAGTCCACCTTGTTCCAGTGTGTGCGCTATAACATGGTGTATTGTAGATAATTGGACACGTGGTGAAATCCTACTCAGGAGTCTGTGAAGAAACTCATCACTATATTTATTTATTTATTTATTTACTTTTTTAAAACTCTTGTTTCTTTTTTTTCCTGATGACTCAATGATTTATCACAACAACCTTCCTAAGGGAAAGAGAAGTTCTGAGAGTGAGCTGTCCATCACATTATAATTCTGCCTTCAGGTCTGATTTGGGAAGGAAGAAGGTCAGTAACATTTTAGTACGAAGCGAATGATGGAATTTTACAATATTTTATTTTTACTCAACATGATTAAGGGGCAGAAATCTCACAAGGTCAGTGAAGTTCTGCTGCTTAGATCTGATGCTGTAGTGCTTCCTGTTTTCTTTTTTTTTATTCGTTTGTTTGTTATCATTTTGCTCATTCGATGCGTCCATAGTCAATGCGCAAAATTACGATAATTTCCGTGTTTGGATGGAATTAGTTTTCATATCTGTTAGAAGCTGTTGATATCTTATAAAGGAAAACAGCTGTACACACTCTCGGCATCCAGACACTCCATTTCTCCAAACGTTCAGCTGAAATACTTTGCTGTGCTTCTTAGAAAAGTCACCCTAGATGTTCTTCACTAGTTGGAGATTTCTTGTTCATTCCAGAGCAGTTCAGTAGGATTTAGGTGCGGTGACTGGGCAGGTCATTCCAGGATAAATATCACTCCATACGACTTCTTGCTGTCTAACACTTCTAGAGCTCAGACGTGCACTTTCTATGCTTCATCGAGTGAAGCTCAGTTGGTTCCAATGAGCCGCACTCCAGACAGAATTGCATGGTGTTGAAGGATGAAATGCTAGCCATGTTGGGTTCTTCTTTCACCGTTTAATAAATAATGAGTTAATGTGTTCTCCAAACAGAAACTTGTGAAGGTGACAGTTCCGTTATATTACCTTGTTTGTTGGATATCAGCAAAAGAACATGTAGGTGTCTCTCAAAAACCATAAAAGTGTTTCTTAACCGTGACCAGCTCTGTACTGTTCTGAGGAAGTAAGAAGGTTACATTCTATCTATCTATTGTGTTTTTTGGTAATTATATTAAAATTGAGAGGAGAAAAAGAAGAAGTGATTACGTCATTGGAATCTGGAGATGAAAGTCATGAGTTCAAATCCCAGTCACACCAAGCTGTCGCTCATGAGCCCGTGGGCAAGGCCCTTAACCCCCAGCTTGAGCAAGGCCCTTAACCCTATAACTGCTCAGATAAATGAATATGATAAATGTACATTGCTCTGGATGAGGGCATCTGGAAATTTAGATGTAAAAAAAATATATAAATCATGACGTGAACAAAAAGTCCGATAGCAAAAAATCTAAACAAACAAATAAATAAAAAAAATATATAAATAATTTAAGATCCAAGATTTAAAAAGCTGCATTTGATTGTCAACTGAGTGAAAAGCAGCATTTTTTTATTTTTTTGAAGTCAAGATTTTTACAACAGATTATTTCCTGATCTTCATTAACGCCATTATTCGTTTATTAATTACCCCGTTACCGACCGTCTGAGATCCTCGTTATTGAGGTATCTCGAGAAGGAGTATTTGAATGTTTGTAAGATTTAAAGGGAATTATCATCAGAACCAGGAGATTCTCAACTCCCTGAGACTTCATTAAGAAACCATGACTCTAAAGTGGACCTCATCCTCACCTGGGCAACACCTGGGTAAATATACATCATGGTTGAGTTTATTAACTGTTCTCTAATGAAAATAAAAAATCATGGAAAAACTGCAAGGTCACAACAAGGTCAATAGTTTTTTTTCCCATAGTTCTTGTGCACTTTTCAGCCAAAAGTCACATCACCTGACCGTTCAGAAATATGACACCAGTTTAGAAGAACTTTACCACTGCAAAAGTATTTACCCCCTTTAAACCATTCAACATTTCTTTTTTTCAGACATGGACATTCAGCGGAGCCCAGGATTGAACCCTGTAGACGCTAACCTGCTGCAACTCTTCATCATTTCTTGGTGAGAGCCACAAATCCCGCTGCGTTGTTGATAGCAGCAGGCAGGAAGTGACTTGAAAGCCCTCACACATGCTGTACAGAGATCACAAGCTTCACAAAGCCCCAGGTTTTCTCATGCACTCTGGAAATGAAGTATATGTCATGAGTGATACCTTCAAGCCCACGGTTTTCACTGGCCTGCAGATTTTACCCCTCAGTTTCCTCCACAGGGACCTGATAGAGCTTTGATAGTAAAAAACAGCCGCAAGTTCTTTCTGGCATGGTGTATATTCCAGCACATCCTAATTAAATCAGCTCGCCATGGGGAAATCCCAGTACAGCCACCGAGAGCTCCACAATCCCTCGCTATACAGAGCAACACAAGCACTCTGGCTTCTCTATGTGTCTGTGTGTGTGTGTGTGTGTGTGTGTGTGTGTGTGTGTGTGTGTGTGTGTGTGTGTGTGTGTGTGTGTGTTTTATAGATTGTTTAATGATTGGTACATGTTTGTTTTACTGAGGTATAAAAGCATGCTCGTGAGAATCTTAAGACACGAAGTGGCAGTTACAAGTTTGCAGCAAATTAATGATTCTAGTCTTCTTTTATTCAACAATCAGAGGAAGAGAAAGAAAGAAAGAAAGAAAGAAAGAAAGAAAGAAAGAAAGAAAGAAAGAAAGAAAGAAAGAAAGAAAGAAAGAAAAAAAAAAAAGAAAGAAAGGCTGTTAATAAAGTCAAGTACTGATGTGGGTGAGAAGGTAAGAAGGACTGGGGTGCAGTCATCATGATATGGTGCACTTTATTGAGTTATAATGGATACTGTGGCATGTCCAGGAAAAGTTCTTGATCTAAAAGAATGTTTATTGAACGTTAACTGTATGAAAGACAATGGAGTCTCCAGTGTCAGTGATTTGTTATCTCCTGCTACATCAGCTCATGGAGCCATCAGCTCAGAATTCTTGCTTTATCATTTCCAAGCTCATGCTTCATCATCTCTAAGCTCCTTCCATCATCTCCTAGAGCTCTTGCTTCATCTTCTCCAAGCTCCTATGCAATCAATTTTAAGCTCTTGCTTCATCACCTCTCATCTCTTACTTCATGATCTCTAAGCTACAGTTCGGAACACCTGCATCTCCAAGCTCCCAATTAGTCATTTCCAAGCTTCTTCTCAGTCACCCCCAAACTTCTATTCTATTATCTCCTGGAGCTCTTGCTTTATTATCACCAAGCTCCTGCTCAGTCATCTCCAAGCTCTTGCATCATTCTTCTGTCATGACCTCAAAGATCCTATTCCACCAGCTCCAAGCTCCTATTCCATCATCTCCCAGAGCTTATGTTTTTTCTTCTCCAAGCTCCTGCTCTATCATCTCAGAACTCTTGCCTTATTATCTCTAAAGCTCCTGCTCCGTTTTCCCTGATCTCCTGCTCCATCATGCTTTAGCTTGAAGCGATGTGGATTTAAGTCCAGGTTGGGAAAAAGTGATTTATCTCCACGTGTAGCATTCTAGAGAGTAAAGAAAGAAAGAAGGAAAAAAATCCCACCCGGGCTGCAGCCGAGCTCTCATTGTTTACCTGCAGTGAGAAAAGTCGAAGGCGTGCAGGTGAATTATTCAGCAGAAAACCTGCAGCTTCACATCTTACGCTGCCTGAGAGAAGAGCTCCTTGGACTCAAAGCCTGTTTTGTTTTCCAGCTCTTCAGAAAGACAGAGAAAATTTTTATTTATTGAAGGAGAAAACAAAGAGGCCGACCGCTCACCTGGAGCTCGACTGAAACAAAAAAAAAGTGTAAAATATAATAAAGTCTCTTTCTCACCTGGAGCAAAAGGTCAAGTGGCTCTGAAATGTTGACTCGCTGCTCTGTTAAGTGACGCCTTTATTCCTCTGCGGAAAAATTCTCAAGGCCATGAATTAGCATTTAGGGTGCCAATAAATACGCTTCATGGGGGGAGGGGAGTCATGTTAATAAATCAAACATGGAACTAAATCTCACAGCTCAGTGACTCTTATAAAAATAATTCTTCAAATAAGCCATGAAATAAACTAGAAATTAAATTAAAAAAAAGGCAAACACGTATTTATATTTTCTAAAAAAGAAAAAAATGTTCAAGCAGAAAAATCTTAAAGGTAAATATACTTGAATTTTTTTTAAATAAGGCAGAATAGTTAAAAAATATATATATTTTGAATCTTTTTTAATAGAAACTAATTTTTTTAAATAAAATAAAGCAGAAAGCTTTTTGAATAAAAACATAATTTTAAGTAACATAAAAAAGTATATATATTTAGAAAAAAGCAAAACAAGGAGCAAGCCTGGACGTGTTTGAGGTGGGAGACATGAAAGGTGAGGTGTATCTGGAGTGCCTTGGGGAGTTCAGTTCGGGTGGTCGTTGGATTAATGACCTTAGAAATGGGAAACAGACCCAGAAGTCATGTGGTAAGTTTGGCTATAAAATTTGCCATAAACTGAGGGCCCCGGTCAGAGAAAATGTTTCATGGGGGTCTGTCTAGATGAAACACGTATTGTAGAAGGTGTGATGCCATCTCCTTGGCTGAGGGCAGCTCGGCCAAGTGAATGAAGTGAACCATTCTGGAAAAGCGATCCACTAGGGTAAGGATAACCGTGTAACCGGTGGAAGGAGGAAGCCTGGGGATGAAATTCAGAGCGATATGCGACCAGGGACGTCTTGGTCAGGACGTCAGGTCAGGCTCCAGCACCAATTTCCCAGCCAGGAGCGTCCTCTACCCAATAATGTAATTTCTTTCGGCCGAATTGAGGTGATGGGAGAAAAAGGCACATGGGTGCATCCAGTGTTCAGTGGTACCTCTCTATGATCGCACGGCACCCATCCCTTGATCAGAGGCATCCTCCTCAACCACAAATCTGGTCCTAGGGGAAAGCGAAAATCCTGAATCTAAAGTAAAGTTTCACAGTAGGAAAAAAAGGGGCTGGAAAGTCACGAAACAAACAAAAAAATTGAGATTCTGTGTTATTCTGTGTTATACTCTGGGAAAATGGCCACTGGGTAGGTTGCCAGGTAATTGCCAGGAAGTGTAAAACGATATACACTGTATGGCCAAAAGTATTGGGAGACCTGACTTTCCAGCCATTTGTGGTTCTTTTACAAATTTTTTATCACAAATTTGGATGTACACAATTGTATGAACATCTTTGTATGTAGTAGCTTATCATTTTCTTGGAGGGCCAAACCAGTTCCAGCGCCATGAAGTTCTGCTTTCCATTTGTTGGAGTGAAAGATCTCCTGCTATAGAGCTCCAACCCTATAGAATATGCATGAATGTGAACACTGACTGCACCCCAGACCTCCTCACCTTCTCACCTACACCCTTTGGCTTAATAAACCTCCACAAATCTTTACAAAATATAGTGGAACATCTTGCCAGAAGAGTGGAGGTTACTATCAGGTCAAATTGATATAATATACAGTATACTCACTGGATTATTTGTTTATTTTGTAAATGTTTAACACACCTTAGTTGATAATGCCTGCAGAGTGTGAAGAATCTGCAGGGGGTGAAAGTGTGAGTTTATATATGTTTCAGGCACCAGGAGTTCAGAGACTGGAGCAGAATTATTATTTTTTCTTCTGTATGGGTTGTCGGTTCTTTGTTGCCATAGCGACGGGAAGCAAAACATAGCTGTCTTGAACATTAGCACTTTAACAGTTATTGACGTGTTCCTTTACTATGGTGCTACAGAGGACTGGTGTTAGAACTTTAGGGTAAGTGTGAATAAAATGCCATAAAGTGAGAATGATTAAATCCAAAATAAAAGTGTTAATAATTGATTTTTATAAACAAAAGTAAATAAAGAGAAGAGAAATCTAAATGTGGTGTGATGGATGTTTGGATTCCGATTTTTACACTTGCAGGGATTTTGTAGGACAGAAGTCAAGCTTGTCATTAACCAATTAGCAGCTACTAATGATCATTATTTTAATATGTAGGATACAACCCAATCATTAGTACAGAAACTGCAAGATGGAGCACAGTAACAATAAACTAGAAAGTTCTACTGGATCAGCAGGCAAAGATCTCAAAGCAGACTTTCAAGATGTGCTCTCCAAGATATTTTGAAGAAGCACAAAGAAACAGCAATGTTGAGGACCATAGATGCAGTGGATGGCCAAGGAACATCATGCCTACTTCCCTTGGTTCAGCAGTTCAATCAGCAAAGAACCAGAGGAAACCACAAAAACACAGGACAGAAAATAGCAGCAGAAAAAAAAATTGTTTGCCGAAGTGCTGGACAGCGGCACAATAATAAGTGTCTGCAGGCAACAGTGAAGCATGGTGGAGGTTTCCTGCAATTTATTTCTGCAAATGGACGGAGATTTGGTCAGGATAAATAGTGTCCTTGATGCTTAAAAATACAGGTAGATCCTTCTCCATCATACAGTACCATCAGAAAGGTGCAAATTTATCCTGCCGCAGGACAACAACCAGAAAAAAATCAGCCAATGCTACTAAGAACTATCTTCAGTGTAGAGAAGAACAAGGAGTCCTGGAAGTGGTTGTTCACAGAGTTCTGATCTCAGCATTAGCGAGTCTGTCTGGATTTACATAGAGATTTGATTCTAAGGTTAGTTTTCCAAGATATTTGGAATAACATTTGCTGATTTTCTTCAAATACTGTGTGAAAGTGTACCTAGAAGAATTTACATGTTTTTTTTTTCCTTTTCTGTTCTTTTACTTTTCGAATTGTTCACTGATAAATATAAACAATTATTAGATATATTTTTTTAAAGCATTCTTACATGCAAACAACAGCAGCTACAAGGACAGCAACAGCATTAAAAATCCCAGCATTAATGGCAACTATAAAAACAACAATACCAGCAGCATAAATCATTAGAGCAGCATTAAATCCTTCACACAACCTATTCCTGACATTGAATCGGATGAGTTCCTGCACTTGTACTGATTTTCGTTCTATTTGTTCTATCGCCTTTGTTTTCTCTCTATTTTTTACTCTTGTTCTATTGTTGCCACTCTGTTTCCATTCTTTCGCTTTTTTTTCCTCTCCATATTTTCCTGCTTCAGCTTTTCATTATTCCGTTCTTTTTCATATTCGCAGCAAACTTGTGTGCATCTTTAGCCTCACCATCAGGTTTATTGAGTCCTAAGGGGGCCAAAACTAATGCACACCTCTGGTTATTGACTCTCTGAATCCTTGGGCGCGAATTGACTCGCCTTCCTGAGCAACAGCGGGGGTCATGTTATTACCGTCGGATTATTCCGGGCTGCAGAGTCTGCACCAGGACACGTTTAAAGTCGGACACACCCCCTTCTTATTTTACAACCTTCAGTATAAGGGGTGGGGCTATGGGAGGGGCTAATACGTTCAAAATTTTTATTTGCTATAATTATGTAGGATTTATAGCTACGAGTGCAGCAACACAGGTGAAGTAAACACTATTAAGGATAGTTATAGTAAATTTCGCCAGTCGGCCCACCCACTGTTCATTAATATTCATAAACAGACCATCAATGCACATTAATATTCATTACCAATTAAATGCAGGAGATTCTCATTCTCTCTCTCTTTTTTATTGTCATTGTTTCATTTCATTCTTTCTCAACCATGTCTATCATTGTCACTTTCTCTTTTTTTGTTCCACTCTTTTATTGTGCTCTTTTTTGAAATCATTCTTTCTCTCCACTCACTTGAACCTATTTTGTTCTTTTTAAACCATTCCGGTCTTTATGATTTTTTTTCTCTTAAATATTTTCATTACATACTCGTGTTTATTTTTTATTTCTGATCATTTCGGTGCTTTATTTTCTTGTATTCTCCCCTCTTTAATTCTTTCACTCTTTCTTTGTTGTTGTTCTGCTTTTCTTTATTTATTCTCCGTTCTCTTATTTTTCTATTTTTTCCGTCCTGACGTTTCCTTTGAGCTTCCTTTCTATTTTATTCCTTTCCATTGCAAAACAATGCTTTTTTTGTTGGTTTGTGTATTTGTTTCAGAAAAAAACAATAGTTGTTTTAAGTTCACCGTGTTCCTCTCAGGAGTTCTGATCGTCCAAAATTGTAGGATGAGCACAGATTTTAGTTTTTTTTAGTCAAATTGCAAATCCCAGGCAGATTCTGAAGAAATCTGACAAAACAGATTTCACATCGTTTCTCCTTTATAGTCCATTTTTTACCATTTTAGTACTTTAAGCTTTTAAACTACTTGAACAGCTCGTGTAATTCAGGGCTATTAAGTTGTCCTGCATAGTTTCCTGCACTTACACACACTCTCACAAACACACTCACTCTCAATGGTTTGGTTAAAGCAAAGCAAAAAAAAAAAAAGTCTTCCTATACTAAATGATCCCATATCCTCCAAACATCTAGACCATCTTGCTTTTATTTATTTATTCATTTTTTACCACAAAAGGTTTTCCACTCACCTAGAGAATGTTCCCAATAAGCAAATCCCACATTCCCACCTATTTGCATAATTGTTAATACACCTCAAGGCGCGGCATTAAATTGATAGCAAAGCAAACAGAAAGGACGGTCCCTCTCTCCCATCTGAACCCCATCGGCGTATATGAGAAAGAGAAAAGACGACCATTTGCATAGCAATATGGTTGAAAAAAATCCATTCTATTGTTAAATGACCCACAACGTTAGAGCTGCCGGCCCTCGCACGCCGTTTTATCCTGGGTGCTTTGTAGCTTCCTGAGCGAGGCGTGTGAGGGCCGGGTTCCTCCACCCCCCTTCCATCAGAACAAACTGTGAACGGTGCTCGGGTGTTTTCCCGAGGGTCTCGCTCTGCTTTAAGTCCCAGAGCCGCATTAGCAGCGTTGTGGTGTTCACTAGCAGCGGGTAGCGACGATTCCACCGCATTATTCATGCCTCGCCAGTTCCAAAGACTATTCCTTCCCATTAAATCCGGCTACACTCAGCACACGCCGCCGAAAAAGCATCTCTAATTTAATTTCCCTCGGCCTTCCAGATAAAAGAAAAAACATCAAATGAATCCGTTATTTAGAAAAAGCTGCCCGAGCAGGATCACGTGAATTACGCAGAAATCAACGTTTGTGTGACATCAGCCTACAGAGCGAAGCTGCAAACTCAATGTTTCAGCCATGACGTGTCAATAATAAGGATAGAAACAAGTAGCAGGTCTATCTCCATCCCTCTCCATCCCTCTCCATCCCTCTCCATCCCTTTCCATCCCTCTCCATCCCTCTCTCTCCACTTCTCTCACTCTGTTTTTCTTTTACCTGTCTATCTACCTTTTTATTTACTCAACTGTCTATACAGTTTTTCTGCCTATCTTCTACCTATCTATCCACCTCTCTATCAATTTATCCATCTCAGCTCCTAGATCCACCCTCTATATCTTTTCGTTCATCCACCCTTCCAGTTGATTTTCCTCTTATTCTGTCTGTCTTCCCAATGTTGACCAATTCATCCATTCATTTATTCATTCATTCATTCATTCATTCAAGTACGTTGCACATGTTTTTTAGTTCTTTAATGTCCCATCTGTCCATCCATCCATCTGTTTATTAATCCATCTATCCAGTCATTCATGTCGAGATGTTTATTGGCTCTATGGGTCTTTATGGGTCCCATGATTTCATTCATCCATCTATTCATCCATTCCTCTATTTACCAGAGTCGATCTCATCTTTCTCTATTTCTGCCTTTCTTTAACAGTAGTTGTTTGTTTAACATTCCTTCGTTTTTGACATTTATTTATCACTTTTCTGTCTTTTCACCATTCATCGCTCCTCATTACTGTCACTGACAGAGATGGAAATGTGTGTGTGAGTGAAGGCTTGAAGGCCTGAAGAGCATTTTTTATTAAAACAACATTGAAGTTTAGTGTAAAGTCATCCAGCTTCTTCTCCTCAAGAACAGTGTAGATCATTAACATGTTTCATTTAAACCTACAGTAAAAAACAAGGAAAGAAGAATATCTACAGGGAAAATACTTCTTCAGTAGTGGAGCACTGAAGTGTTTTTTCTTTCACCTCGTTCCTTTCTATATGCACTTTGCTTTTCACTTGAATGCAGCTGGAGAGTGGAGGAACCCGAGGAGAATGAAAGAGGGAGAGATTTATAATAAAACATTCACAGATCGTGGCAGCCGTCCGTAAAGGTTGACAGCACATTCCCAAATCCTATGAATTTTAAATGGCCGAGTGCCGGAACGGCGTTTCTGTTCAAGTTCTCTGTGTGGGAAAGCCTGGGAGAGCTCGGCTGATGAACATCATGCGGCTTCATTACGCGCGAACACAAAACGGCGCTCTGTGATCTGTCTGATCTCTCGCAATGGTTTGGTGAGAGGAGTTTAAGAGGTCGTCGAGAGCGAAACTCCAAAACACTAACGAGAGGTGAACGTGTCTCGCGGTCGGTTTGAACGAGACGCATGTGAAGTATTTGGAGTGTGTTAATTAACTGACTGTTAGAAGTGGAAAACGCTGCTTTTTCTAACGTTTTTTTTGCTAATGCAGGGTAAAGATCCATGATCTGAGCTGGAAATGAGCTAAATGCTGTAATTCTCTAAGGCTTAGTTACACACTATGGGTTTAGTCCTATTTGGCTGGGATTAGTTTTACATGAACAGGTAGAGTAATACTGCTATTAGTCATTTGTCTCACTCAGGTTTTATTGTGTCTCACACAAAATTGTCACATCAGGTCTTTTACGAACGTGCATTCCTATGTCTGGAGAAATCTCTCTTTGGAGATTTTTATCCATCCATCCTTACAGCTTATCATTCTGCCTTTCCGCTGCCTATATATGAACCCATCCACTCATTCATCCACCCATACATCCATCTATCACCTATCATTCTAGTCTATCTATCTGTTATTTTGTCTGTTTATCCAAATATATCACTCTATTATCGCATCTTTAATCCATCCATCACCTCAAAATGTCTAATCCATTACATTTATTTGTCAGTCTTTCTAGTCAACATCCATCCAATCATCCATCCATTTATCCATCTATCTATCCATCCATCCATCCATCCATCCATCTATCCTTATGCATGCAGTAGATGGATCACTCCCCGAACAGAGGAACCCAGATGGAGCAATCTCTGCATGTTCATTCTTCTCTTCAAGTCTCTACGATGCTTCCAGCTGTTTTATTTTTTTATTATTATTTTTTTTTGCAAAGCATCTTCATTAAAGGAGCCTGTCGTCTCTCTGGTTATTTAACCGGCCTTGATATGGCAGAAAAGAACACATAAAACCCGGTGATTGCTAAGCACCCGATCAGCTCTGGTTGTTTGTAATGCTTCAATGCTGTTTCCGATGCACGTTGTGTTTGGCAGCTCCATTCACTTTCTCGCTCATCGCCTGTGAAAAGCAGTAGTTATAATGTTCCTCAGTTTTAATTCATTTCTTTTTTCTTTTGGAAATTATGATAACTAACGAAGCAATGAATATATCAACACTGAGCGAGGCCCAGTTTCTGAACTATTTAATATTAAAGGCATGCTAAGAAATGTAAAACAGGATTGAGTTCATGGCTAAAACGCAAACAACAGACGGAGAGGTAATTTCTCCAAGGTTAATTCCATTTAGAGACCGGGTTCTAGTTCTTGATGAAAATGAATATGCTTATTGGTATTCAGAAAAGAGGGGAGGAAGTTGTAGAGCACCAGCAATGTGGAGGAAAAAAGTGTGACATCTTCTAATGTCATTAAAGTGGGCAGAGCAGTGCTGAGGCTCTTTGCTATTCTCACGAGGCATGGCTTCTCATAATTAAAGTTAGAGTCAGGTGGAGGAGCTCAGCTCGTGGCTCACACCGAGCAAATTACTGCAAATACCATTCGACCTATACCATTCCCCTCGCAAACTTCACTATTACTCACCACATCAAACTGCAGACAAAAATGCAAAGCATGTGACTAATAAAGTCTCTTTACGTCTGTTTCCATCTAAATGTGTGTCCGCAGCTCTTTATCCATCCATCAGCAATACATCTGTATAGAAGGGATTTTTTTCTGTATCTACCGTTCCTCATCCACCCATCAATCTATCCATCAATCCATCCATTTTTCAACCCTTCTACTATCTATTCAACCTTCCAACTCTCCATTAATTTATCCATCCATCCTTTCATCCATCCTTTCATCCATCCATCCATCTATCCATTCATCCATCCATCCTTCCATCCATCCAGGTTGTTTCAAGGTCTATCTATCCATCTATGAAATCTGTCTTTTTTTCCAAATCACTATTCGTCCAACATTCATATACAAGCCTGATTTGTTTTTTCACCATCCATCCATCCATCCATCCATCCATCCATCCATCCATCCATCCATCTATCCATTTATTTATTTATTTATTTATTTATTTATTTATTTATTTATTTATACATCCCTCCATCTAGCCATTCATCCATTCATAATGTAAAAACCACAATAAAAGCCATGTGACTTGATTATCTAAACAAATCAATAATCAGCAGAACCTTTCATTTAACATTTCAGCTGCTGAATCTTGCACAATTTTTTTTCTTACATCTTACAACAAGCATGTTTAAAAAAGAACTAGACACTGTGAAGAAAACAATAATGTCCTGTTCCTGAATAACATCCAATAGACTCCTGCACGTGTTACATCACACAGCACTAATGATCATGTGTTGGAAATTTTTGGTTTTGTACGGATGCTAATAAACGGAATTAATAATAGCAGGATGATCCAGTGTGCTGAGTAAAGAACAGAGTGAGTAGAATAACAGTGTAAAATGGTGTATAATGTTGTGTAAGACGCAGACAAGGCGATGTAGCTAAGAGTTATTTATGTGTTCAGTGCATCAGTAATGTCTCTAACGCATGCTCATATTTAGTTTTTCGGGGCCGACGGTGTAGTTAATGTAGTGTAGTATCACCGTGGAGAAGAGGCGCGAGATGTTTCATAAACTTCACACAAAGCTAAAGGACTGAAGATGAATATTTTATTGCGGATTATGATAACTCATTCAGGCAGAGTACAGGCTTGGCTCAAACACATGCTGGATCTCCAGAAAGGCACAAACTCTTTCACAGTTCAAAGTTTATGTTCACTAAAGGTCACTTGGGTCCATAAGTATGATGAATGCAGAATTAGAGATATTTAATAAGTATTATTTAAATCTAATTAAATATGAATAGCACAAACCTTAAATTTATATATTCTTTTTTAGTTCCACAGTGGTCCCTTTTCTCTGCAGCCTCCCTGAGGCCATGCTGTGAGTCCTCCATAGCACCTTGGGGAACTTTGAGAGCCCTGTTACATGACGGTGATGAGGAAATGTTCTGTTTGTCTAAACCTCCATGGTGTCTTTTAATAGGTCAGAATCATAAATATTTAATGGAGACCCTGGAAAGAAGTGTGGCTCTGACTCCCACTCCGACTGCTGCCCCTGCCTCGACTCCCACTCTGACTCCGCCCCAACTTCAACACCTGCCACTTTGACTAACTCCGGCCCCTGTTCTAACTACCCCTTCAACTCCGGCCCCTGTTCTGACTACCCCTCCAACTCCGGCCCCTGTTCTGACTTTCCCTCCAACTCCGGCCACTGTTCTGACTACACCTCCAACACCGGCCCCTGTTCTGACTTCCCCTCCAACTCCGGCCCCTGTTCTGACTTCCCCTCCAACTCCGGCCCCTGTTCTGACTACCCCTCCAACACCGGCCCCTGTTCTGACTACCCCTCCAACTCCGGGCCCCTGTTCTGACTACCCCTTCAACTCCGGCCCCTGTTCTGACTTCCCCTCCAACTCCGGCCCCTGTTCTGACTACCCCTCCAACACCGGCCCCTGTTCTGACTACCCCTTCAACTCCGGGCCCCTGTTCTGACTACCCCTCCAACACCGGCCCCTGTTCTGACTACCCCTCCAACTACAGCCCCTGTTCTGACTACCCCTCCAACTCCGGCCCCTGTTCTCACTACCCCTCCAACTCCGGCCCCTGTTCTGACTACCCCTCCAACTCCGGCCCCTGTTCTCACTACCCCTCCAACTCCGGCCACTGTTCTGACTTCCCCTCCAACTCCGGCCCCTGTTCTGACTACCCCTCCAACACCGGCCCCTGTTCTGACTACCACTCCAACTCCGGCCCCTGTTCCTACTACCCCTCCAACACTGGCCCCTGTTCTGATTTCCCCTCCAACACTGGCCCATGTTCTGACTACCCCTCCAACTCCGGCCCCTGTTCTGACGTCCTCTTAAACTCCGGCCCCTGCTTCAACTCCCACTTCGGCTCTGGAGTTGCTCTGACTTCTATTTTGGCTTGTGCTCCAGTACCTGCTTTTGCTCCGACTTCAGTCCGCCCACTGAATATGGCCCCTGCTCCGACTCAGACTTCTTGACTTGAGTCCTGTTTCGGCTTGTGCTTTGACTCCAGCTTCATCTCACTCACGCAGCCGTTTGAAGAGTGTAAATTAGTAATGGTGTTTTATCCTGCATTAATTTTAATTTTGTTTCCATCAGCAATTTATGCGCATCCTAATGAATCGATTCTTTTTCATCTTTATTGCATCCAGAGGTGAGGAGGCATTTACACACAGAGAGAGAAAGAGAGAGAGAGAGAGA
Source organism: Silurus lanzhouensis (assembly GCA_039877035.1). Taxonomy (NCBI): domain Eukaryota; kingdom Metazoa; phylum Chordata; class Actinopteri; order Siluriformes; family Siluridae; genus Silurus; species Silurus lanzhouensis. The sequence continues at coordinate 86,840 of JBCEWE010000144.1, forward strand.
GAGGTGTAGTGTGAGAAACTGAGACCTAGACGCTGAGTTCTCTGCTAACACAACACATCTATCTATCTATCTATCTATCTATCTATCTATCTATCTATCTATCTATCTATCTATCTATCTATCTATGTATACTTATCCTTCTTTTTAATCTTTCTTTATTGTTTCTATATTCTGATCATTTCATTTTTTCTTTGTTTGTTTGTTTCTTTCTTTTTATCTATCAATCATGTTTGTCCTCATTTATGTATGTAAATAATTTATTTAATTTTACTTTTTGATCCATTTATCTGAATTAAACTATGCTCAGGTGCATGATCCTTACCACTCAGTTTATCTGGCTCCCCCCTTCATTCATAAACTGGCTCTTGGCCACGCCCTCATTTCCATAAAATTAAGTTTAAGCATTTCCAAAGAATTCTGATAGCCTTTTTTTAATCCATCTTCCCTGTATTTTAATCTTACTGTGGAGAACTTTCTATCCAGAACTTTGTCATATATCAATCTATCAAATCTCTCTCCGTCAGTCTTTCTCATCTCTTTACCTCGGATCGGACTCTAACTCAGACGGTCAGACTACAGATGATATTTAAAGTCCTCGTGTCCTCGTTTCAGATTTGTGACTCCAGAGCCGCTATCAAAACACGTGGGGATGAAACATGCT